>PVHX01001647.1:0-198635 GCA_004024805.1 Geosciurus inauris
TATATTGAATAGCAGTGGTGAAAGAAGGCATCCCTGTCTTGTTCCCATTTTTAGAGGGAATGGTTCCAATTTTTCTCCATTTAGGATGATGTTGGCCTTGGGTTTAGCATAGATAGCTTTTACAAAGTTGAGGTATGTTCCTACTATCCCAAGTTTTTCTAGCGTTTTGAACATAAAAGGGTGCTGTGTTTTTCAAATGTTTTTTTCTGCATTGATTGATAAAATCATATGACTCTTATCTTTAAGTCTATTGATTTCCGTATGTTGAACCAACCTTGTGTCCCTGGAATGAACCCCACTTGATCATGGTGCACTATTTTTTGACATGTTTTTGTATGTGATTTGCCAGAATTTTATTGAGAATTTTTGCATTATGTTCATCAGGGATATTGGTCTGAAATTTTCTTTCTTTGATGTGTCTCTGTCTGGTTTTGGAATCAGGGTGATACTTGCCTCATAGAATGAGTTTGTAAGGGTTCCCTCCTTTTCTATTTCATGAAATAGTTTGAGGAGTATTGTTATTAATTTTTCTTTGACGGTCTTGTAGAACTCAGCTGAGAATCCATCTGGACCTGGGCTTTTCTTGGTTGGCAGCCTCTAGATGGCATCTTCTGTTTCCTTGCTTGAAATTGATTTGTTTAAGTTCTGTATGTCCTCTTGGTTCAGTTTGGGTAGGTCATATGCCTCTAGAAATTTGTCGGTGTCTTCAGGGTTTTCTATTTTACTGGAGTATAAATTTTCAAAATAGTTTGTAACTATCCTCTGTATTTCAGTAGTGTCTGTCATGATATTTCCTTTTTCATCACAAATTTTAGTAATTTGGGTTTTCTCCCTCCTCCTCTTCGTTAGGGTGGCTAAGGGGTTGTCAATTTTGTTTATTTTTTCAAAGAACCAGCTTTTTGTTTTGTCAATTTTGAATTGTTTCTGTTGTTTCAATTTCATTGTTTTCAGCCCTGATTTTGATTAGTTCCTGTCTTCTACTTCTTTTGGTGTTGATTTGTTCTTCCTTTTCTAAGGCTTTGAGACGAAGAGTCAATTGATTTATTTGTTGACTTTTACTTTTTCTAATAAATGAGCTTGATGCAATGAACCTTCCTCTTAGCACTACCTTCATGGTATTCCAGAGATTTTGGTATGTTGTATCAGAGTTTTCATTTGTCTCTAAGAATTTTTTTTTAATCTCTTCCCTGATATCTTCTGTTATCCATGCATCATTCAATAGCATATTATTTAGTTTCCAGGTGTTAGAGTTTCTATTTTTTAATCTGTCATTGATTTCTAATTTTATTCCATTGTGGTCAGATAGGATGCAGGGTACTATCTCTATTTTTTTGTATTTGCTAAGACTGGCTTTGTGACATAACATATGATCTATTTTGGAAAAGGATCCATTTGCTGCTGAGATAAAAGAGTATTTGCTCGTTGATGGATGGAATAGTTTATATATATCTGTTAAGTCTAAATTATTGATAGTTTCATTGAGATCTATGGTTTCTTTATTTAGTTTTTGTTTGGAAGATCTATCCAATGGTGAGAGAGCTATGTTAAAGTCTCCAAGTGTTATTGTGTTGTGGTCTGTTTGATTGTTGTATTTGAGAAAGATTTGTTTGATATACGAAGAAGCCCCATTATTTGGGGCATAGGTATTTATGATTGTTACGTTGTGTTGATGTATGATTCCCTTAAGAAGTATGAAATGACCTTCTTTATCTCTTTTCACCATCTTTGGTTTGAAGTCCACTTTATTTGATATGAGGATGGAAACTCCTGCTTGTTTGCGGGGTCCATGTGAGTGATACATTTTTTCTCACCCTTTCACTTTCAGTCTGTGGATGGCTTTTCCTGTGAGATGAGTCTCTTGAGAGGATGTTTCTTCTTTATAGAAAATTAATCTCATTAGAATATGGTTTTTCTTTGAATACATGGGTTTTCTGTTCAACTGGAGTAGTTACTTATTGTAAAAAAACATGTGGAACTGAAATTGACCAATTTAAATATTGTTGAAATTCTTTTTTAAAAAATATTTTCTTAGTTGTAGACGGACACAGTATCTTTATTTGTTTTTATTTTTATGTGGTTCTGAGGATTGAACCCAATGCCTCACTCATGCAAGGCAAGTGCTCTGCCACAGAGCTACAGCCCCAGCCCTGAAATTCTTTAAAAATAAATATGTGAATGCTTATTTTATATTACTTATCAAGACTAAATTATATTTTAGGTGACAAGATAGACTTTGTGAAAAATGAAGCATGTGTCACCATATGAAAAATATAAGGAAAATGATTCAACCATTATTCCATGGATGAGTTATCTAAGATTCACAAAACACAAAATGAATATGGAATATTTTCAAGTAATTCACAGCATTTACTAATATTCATGCTATTTTTCTTTACTTAAAGGTCAGTAAATTAGAGTTAGAACTAGAAAATGCCAAACAAAAATTTGAGGAAATGTCTGACAACTATCAAAAAGAAATTGAAGACAAAAAGATATCAGAAGAAAATCTTTTGGGAGAGGTAGGAAAATCACAATGTGTTTAGAACTTATACTAAAATTCTATATTTGTTTATTAGCATTTGAAGAAAAAGGTAATATATATTCTCAATTTTTAAATTGTGATTTTTAAGAAGTTTTGATAAATTTGTATTAGTGACAGTTATCAGTTTCTATAGAAGCTAAAAGTATTCTAAACTTTTGAGTATTCAGTAGCATATAATTTTTTAAAAGATTAAATATTTATCAGTCTTTCATTGTCATTTCACTTGATAAAGCACCCTAAAACACCAAAATAGTGTACATTTTCTACTTATTTTCTAATTTCCTGGTGTTTGAGTTTTGCATTTATGTAAGTAGAGCATATGCTTTTTACATTTAAGTTAAATTTGTGTTTGTGTGTTAATTTTAAGAAACTTTTAATTTGATAGGTTGAGAAGGCAAAAGTAATAGCTGATGAAGCAGTAAAATTACAAAAAGAAATTGATATACGATGTCAACATAAAATAGCTGAAATGGTAGCACTTATGGAAAAACATAAGGTAACTTTATATCATAAAATTATTAATTGAAGCCATATTTCTGATAAAAAATGATGAACTCAGAATATTTTGATTTGTTAGGAAATATTGTTGTATGACAGTGACTAATTATACCAGGAATACTTCTGATCCCCTCTTTCTAAGTTTAGATTTTAATCATACAGTGGCTTGGGTGCCACTTCCTTGAGTAAATATCCTTATCATATATTTTAGATGGATGCAATCACTCTTTCTGAATTCTTTTAGTAGTCTCATTGCACTTTTCCTTTTTTATTTAAGGAACCTATCCAGTATATATTTCTTATTAATATTTGTCTTCTCTGTGTGTACCTACCACTTATTAAGCTAAACAAATTTTCAATACAGTATTAAGTAGATGAAAGACTTATGTTTGTAGTGTATGTGAGTGTCCTTTATTTTTTATTGTTGTTTAGAGTAATCATTCTGTTAGGAAAGTAGGCCTCATTCCCATTTAGACTTGGAGGGGAGAGGTAGGCTCTACCTACCTATTCATTAGTAAAAATTGTTGCCAGAATCTAACATTATTATGAGGTAACCAATGAAGATTTAAAAAATAATAATTGAAATAATATTATGAACTCATATATTTAAGCATGTTATAGTTGTGTCCAGTGAAGTTTGTGTCCATATTGATACTCGAATTATCCCATCTTTGGCTAGTGGGAGCCTCTTCAAGCTGACTGGCAAGGCCTTTTGACTTGCTAGTCTCTGATAGCTTTCTCTTTGTCATGGCATAATTTTCAAAGTTCATTTTGTATTTCTTCCCTCAGATTTTGAATCAGCACTTCTCAAAGAAGTCTGAGTATTTCTACTGTGGTTTCTAAGTGATGAAATTAAGTGTCTCTAATTAAAAGGAATTATTTCTTGCTCTTCTGTTAGGATATTTTCAAGATTTTAAGTTGTTTGAATGAAAAAATATAATTGAAATATATATACACACAAACTTATAAATATCACTTTCTTCAAATATTAAATATTAGGATATCAAAGACAATTCAGTTTTAAGAGACCGAAACCATTTTCTTTGTTTAATATAGCACCAATATGATAAGATTGTTGAAGAAAGAGACTCAGAATTAGGACTTTATAAGAGCAAAGAACAAGAACAATCATCAATGAAAGCATCTTTGGTGAGATACAGTGTTAAATCTTTAAAGAAAATTATAAAAATAACTTGTTTAAATGAAATCTAGTTATGTTCAACTAGCAACCTTCATGTCTGCAGGTTTTTAAAGGATATTTTATGATGAATTTATTTATATAGAGAGTTGAATTTACTTAAAGCACTGGCTTATGTTTTTGTTGTCTTGAGAAATATATGGAAGTATTTATAAACTTCACATTTCTTTTTCTTTAGGAGCTTGAACTATCTAATCTAAAAAATGAACTTTTGTCCATTAAGAAGCAACTTGAAATAGAAAAAGAAGAAAAAGTAGGTTTTTTTTTGCCTTACTATAGATTGTAAGATTTAGATGCAAATTTGTACTTTAATCAACATGTTATATTAGAAAATAATTTGATTAATTTGGGTAACTAGGGATTAGAAAATATAGTTTTCCCTAGAAGAATTTAGCATTTAAATGCTAAACACATTTGAGTATATATGCACCTTTAAGAATAGAAGTGCTTTAAAAATAACTATTAGAGAAGTATTACCATATATTAATATTAAAAATACATTTAATGTGACTTTTTAGCTATTCATTGTTTCATAAAAATGACTCATGTCTGTGTAGCATTTTGTAGTTTACAAGGTGAATTGACTCGCACTTTAAAATTAAAAATGCTGGATATTTACTTTTTGTTTTTTACATGGTAGGCACTGTGCTGAATACCCTACTTTCATCTAATTTAATCTTTACAGTAATGTTGTATGCAATACCTATTACTGTCTTCATTTTTACAGAGATTGGTCTATTGATTCAATATTACATAGTTAACTCTTAACAGTGTTACAATAACAACCAGATTGTAATATGAGTTTGGAGGGAACAAACCTCCCAACCATAGCATTGGATAAATGATTGACAAACATAGTAGTTCCTCCTTGTCTATCATTTCACTTCCATGGTTTTAGGTATCCACAGTTAACTGTAGTCCAAAAATATTCAACAAAAAATTCCAGAAACAAACAATTCCCGAGTTTTAAATTGCACATCATTATGAGTAGAATGATGGAATCTCATGCTATCCTGTTCTTTTGTCTTTGTCCTTTTGCTTCAAAGTCAGCCTGTTCTGATATTTATGTTGTGACCTTCACTTTTTTTGTATTTGTCCTTTATGTTTTATATTTATTAACCTTGATTGAATCTCTGATTTAAGTCTTCTTTTCTCTAATAGTTTTAATCATATTTATCATTGTGATACATAGTTTAGACTATTGTGATAACTCTGTTCATGATATATTTTTAAAAATGCAACACTGATTTTGTTAGCCAATATTTTGTTTAGTGCTTTTATATCAATAAGTTAGAATGGTTTGTAGTTTCATTTTTTGTTGTGGTAAAATATATATAACATTTAATTTACTGTCTTAACACTTTTTAGATGTACTGTTCAGTGGTATTAAATACATTCACATTGTTGTGTAAATATATTTCTAGTACTTTTTTCCTCTTGCAAAACTGAAACTTTAAATCCAGTTAGCACTGATTTTCCTTCCACATCCTCCCCAGTTCTTGGCAACCGCCTTTGTACATTCTCTTTCTGATTTTGACTACTTTATATGTTTCATATGAATGGAATCTTACAGAATTTGTCCTTTGGTGACTGGTTTATTTTTCTTAGCATAATACCTTTAAGGTTCATTCACGTTATGGTTTATGACAGGATATCCCTTTTTATAATATTCCATTGCATGCATAGGCCCTGTTTTTTAAATTCATTCATCTCTTGTTGGGCTGTTGGGTTGCTTTGATCTCTTAGCTATTGTGAATAATGTTGTGATGAAGGTGGGTGTGCATGTATTTCTTTAAGATCTTGTTCTGAATTCTTTTGGATATATACCTAGAAGTGGAATTGTTGGATCATTTGGTAATTCTGTTATTAATTGTTTGAAAAACCTTCATATTATTTGTTATAATGACTGAACCATTTGACATTCCCAACCACAATGTACAAGAGTTTCAATTGAATAGCTCTACATTCTTGTCTGTCCTTTTATTTTCTGCTCATTTGATAGTGGCCATCCTAATGTATGTGAGGGAGTATCTCTTTGTAGTTATGATTTAAATTTATCTTATGGTGAGTGTTTTTCAGCATCTTTAAATGTGTTTGTTGGCCATATGTATATATCTTCTTTGGAGTATTGATTATTCAAGTATTTTATTTTTGAATCATGTTAATAATAATTGTAATTGCTTTTTTTGGTCATTGAGTTGATTATAGATTCTGAATATTAACCCTTGTTGTTATGGTATATATTTTAATAATGTTCTTGTCCTTTTATTTTTGGTTGAATATTAATATTTTCTTTTTCTCCAAAGAGTGTGTGCATACTTTTAAGGTTTATGAGGTCGTTTAAATTACTGATTACCTTTACATCTTTTTTTTTTAATTTGCCAAGACCAATTTATTTACAGAAATGGCAGTCAAATCAATAGGGAAAACAACAGGTTTAAAATATGCAAGGATTTTCAAATAGCCCAGACTTAAAAGATCAAATGAGAGGACAAAGGAAAAGGGCTGGATATAAATCCATCCAATCATGCTATTTGATTACCTTTATATCTTAAGAAATATATCTGAATATTTTTCCTGCTTCATCTTCCCCTGCAAAAGTAATTTTAGTATTTATTATTTGACATAGTCGAAATTTATTTTAAAAAGTATATTCTGTTCCTTAAGCATGATTCTTGTATCTAACTTGCTTTATATTTATGTAGATTCAGTTCATGATTTATATTTAACTTTTTTTTTAGTTCTTTGTTAATCAGATAATTCCCATTTTACCTATAAGTCTGTTGGTATGAGGAAACTCTTACCAGATGATGTCTTAACTTTCAGTTAGTATAGGTTGGCTTTATGGGATTAAGAAAACCACCTTCCTTACATATTTCATAGTTTGATGGGATTTTAATCTCCACCTAGTAATGTAAAATTTGTTTATTTTCTATTTGGATGTGAACATAGAGTTTTGGGATCTTTTAGTTGATCCTTCCAGCCTTAAAATCTTTTACTCTGTGGTCAGAACCAGTATGAAGATTACATTTACTGGGTTTGTCTGTTTAAATGGATCTAAAAAAACCCCTACAGTTTAGGATATGGTCTCATAGACTCATGAAATTTATTACCTGACCCTGATATGCTTACCCTGTAACTAGTGAGAAATAGTTCTAACATTATAGATCCCAAAGAATTGGTGTTAGCTTAGGGTCAACCTTTAAGTATCCATAAATATTAATATTTTATCTTCAATACACAAGATAGAGGGAAGGATGCAGGCAGTATGTATGTATTTGCTATATTGTTGCAGAGTCC
Source organism: Geosciurus inauris (assembly GCA_004024805.1). Classification (NCBI taxonomy): domain Eukaryota; kingdom Metazoa; phylum Chordata; class Mammalia; order Rodentia; family Sciuridae; genus Geosciurus; species Geosciurus inauris. Next base: position 7,539 of record PVHX01001647.1, read on the forward strand.
TTCTATAGGAGAACTGGGCTTCCTTTTTATTTAGAAAGCTCTAGATTTGTAAATTTATTTAGATCTGAAATTTGGCCATGGTACTATCATTTGTATTCAGGTAACCCTAGTTTAGTCCTCTTTGCCAGGCCATTTTACTTAGATTATAGGAACATCTTACTTACTCAGATTACATGGGGATTTTAGTGGGCACATATCTTTGATACTAAGGAATTCATGATCTGTTGGCTACCACCAAAGATACATTTGTATATGAGCTAATTCACACTTTAAAAACACATTGTATCAGAACAAACTATACTAAAATACCCAGCAAAAAGAGTTGTAGAGATGGTGCAGTTGTGGGAGATCTTTCTCCTGTTGTCCTCTAGAAGGCAATATGTTCTGATCAGTGTAATATTGCTAGTTTAGCAAATACACTAGAAAGAAGACAACATTCCAGCTCCTTAGAGTATACCCATAGTCATTGTAACTGAAGATCAACCATTAGTAGATGATGGATGCATAATAAGAACAACAAATACTATTAAATCAGGTTATTGCTATCTCCTTTTATGATGGAGTGAGTTTTGTTGTTGTTGTTTCCGTAGGAATAATATTGTGAGAGAGATACCATGATGTATGCAAGGCATTCAGTGAAAATAGATAAATTCTATAGTGTAACATATTACATTTTCCACACCATAACATTTTTATCATTTTATCTTGATTGCTTCTATACAAACATTATATTCATCAGCAGAAGTTATGTATTATTTTCTAACTATTGTGAAATTTTCTGTATTTATTCAGGTGATTATATTTGCTTCTCAGTATTTCCTTTCTTTTTATCCTTCACCACTGCTTACCTTGTGCTGGAAGTTTATTCATTATTCTAAGTCCTACTGAAATGAATGTTTTTTCAACACACAGGGAAAAAGTTGATTCTGCCTCTAACAACCCATAATATTTTGTATTTCTTTGCAGTTTTTCATAGTTTAGTTACTTCTTTGTATCCCTTACTCTGTAATCTTTTTTGGGGAGGAGGGTACTGGGGATTGAACTCAGTGGCACTCATCCACTAAACCACATCCCCAGCCCTATTTTGTATTTTATTTAGAGTCAGGGTCTCACTGAGTTGCTCAGAGCCTCACTGTTGCTTAGGCTGGCTTTGAACTCACTATCCTCCTGCCTCAGCCTCCTGAGCTGCTGGGATTACAGGTGTGCACCACCATGCCTGGGTCCTTACTCTCTATAATCTTATTCATTGTTTCATTTTGCAAATAAGAAAGTTGAGATTCAGAGTTTTAAGAGACTTGATTGCACAGATACATACTAAAGACACATCAGAATAAAAAGAAAACATAGTCAAAACTAAATCATACCACTGTAGAAAGGAGGTAATTGTTTTTCTTTTCCTTATTTTATAAGATTGAGAGGTGAATATTTTTTCTTTGTTAATAGTTAATAGGAAATATTTTGATATTATTTTGATAATATTATTATGTTTTTTGGGTAGTAAGAATATTCATTTGTGATAATAAAAATGATTAAGTTGTATACATTTGATATTAATTTTTAATAGGAAAAACTCAAAAGAGAGGCAAAGAAAAACACAATTACTCCTAAAGAAAAAAAAGACAAGGTGAGAGTTTTATATAATTCTGATTTTCTGTATAACCAAATCATTTTCTAATATTTGCTTATAAATTGTTTTTGTTCATAAGTAGAAAATTAGCATTTAAAATGTATCACATAATTTTATTTCCTAAAATATTTTTTGCTATTAATCAAAAGCATTAGATAAAAATTTCAAAACATCTTTCATTTGGAGATTTAGAGATGATTTCAGTCTTTATAATTCTTATATAGTATTGTCTTAGTTAGATACTTGTGTGTTTTCTCTCTTGAAAAATTTCGAGAGCTTATATTTAGATTTTATCTAATTTGAGTTTTGAGGGGACTAAATAAATGACATTGTTTTCATCATTTAAGTTCTAAACCAATTAATAAAAGCAAAGGAGAACTAAAAGAAAGTCTTTATTATTGGTAAAATAATATATTGGATAATATGGTTTATAATTAAAGGGAAGAGAATATCTTAATTCTGAAATTCCAAATTAGATTTACCTATTCTGTCATAAGTAAACCTTGATTTGGACAGATCTAGCCACTTGATGGCCTGTTTTTATATAAAAACTTATGGCAGGAGCACAGCAAATGTGTGTTTCCTTTTGTTTGTAAGAGGAGGGGTAATGAAGAAGCTGTATTATATGTATCCAGTTTGTCCTTCCAGATTCACCAATCACATTAAACCATTAAACCATTAAACCATTAAACCATTAAACCATTGTTCCTCCCCTAAGGAGGCAGGGAGAGATTAGGAATGTTACCCTGGTGGAGCTTCCTACACATGGAAAGAAGCACCAGGCGTAGGGAAGAGTACACCTCTGCCTCTATAACTTATCTGATAATATTGGATTGTTACAGAAGAATTTTGATTCAACCAATTTTTAGTTAATATCATTAAGTATATTTTTTATATATAATGGTGTAGTCTCCTAAGATACCACAGAAGTTGCTGTGATTATAGTTAAACTGAGAGTGACAACTAAAATAGTCTGGGAACAGTTTAGTTGCTAGGTATGTATAGTGCTACAGTTTTGTTACATTTGAATTCAAAAGAGAAGAAGGAAAGAAATATTGAACTTGTCAGTGAATATTTAATGCTTCATTTGTCCCAGACACTGCAATAGATATTTGAAAACATTATATTTGGAGAGATTTTCATTATGACAAAATTAACTTGCAAGGTTGGATATAGTCTTAGGGAAGTGTCTTTTATAAGAATAAACAAATTTGTTAATCACTAATATTCTTTTATAAACATAGGAGTTATTTATATTATAAGTATATGCCACATATTCTTATAGGGATTTTTTTAAAAATATTTTATTTTTTAGTTGTAGGTGGACACAATAGCTTTATTTTATTTATTTTTATGTGGTGCTGAGGATCGAACCCAGTGCCTCCTGCGTGCTAGGCGAGCACGCTACCACTGTGCCATAACCCCAGCCCGGGATGTTTTGATTTATGTATGATTCCATATTATATGCTTATTATTTGTAAATATTATCAAGTAGATTAGCAAATGCTGTATATTTTGTCTTCAGGGGGTTTTATATATGTTACAAAAATGAAAAAAATGATCCAAGAAATGAAGAAATTTAGGCTTTTGGGGCTGTGCTTTATTCTAACATTACTGAAATATCACAGGCCTCATATATAATAATCATTAAAATTTAGCAAACATTTCTGAGTTTGGGCCAGTTACTTAACTCCTTCATGCCTGTTTCCTCATACACAAAGGGCTAATAATAACATCTACCAATTACAGTTGCTAGGAGGATTAAATGAGATGGTATTTGTAAAGCATTTAAAATAGTATTTGGCACAGAGTAAATGTTATATGTTTGTTAAATAAAACAAAAAGTGCATGTTCTTTATATATACATCACTGTAAATATAATATTCAGAAAAGAATGTAACTTATAAGGAAGTGTGTGTTTCCATGATGTATTATGAAGAAGGACAGATGGGTGAGCCTTTTCTTTTAGGCTACCTGGATAATGTCATTTCCCTGACATGCCACAAGGTGGTATAATGACTCAAATTGCCATTCTCAGGCCTATTCATGGGGGAAAATATTAAAATATGTCTATGAAAAATCAAGCTTTGGAGGTTCTAAGGGTGACCATTGATGAATCCAGAGAGCAGAAAAACTTCATCAAAATTGTTCGTTCATACTCTATGTGCAGATACGATTACATTGACATGTGTAACAACCAGATTCACCAATGAAAAGTTATACTCCATTTATGTATGATGTGTCAAAATGCATTCTATTGTCATGTATAACTAATAAGAACAAATTAAAAAGTTTTACAAAAGAAAAAGTAAAAAATTGTTCATTCAATGATGATGTAATAAGGTGTAGGAAAAAGGATACAGAAATGCAATTCTGAAAAGAGGCTATCAAAATTCATATCTAATTCTGAAAAGAGGCTACCAAAACTCATATATGCTGGAAAAATGATTATGAAGTGATAGATCAGTGGAACTGGGCAAAAAACTATGAATCACTTCATTTGGCTCCTTGATTTTATGGATAGACACAATTTAAGCATAGAGATGCTTGGAGATTGTTATGGTTAGATATCAACTTCCAAAAGTTCACGTATGAGATAATGCAAAAGAATTTAGAAGTGAAATGATTGGGTTAGGGGAGCCTTAACCTAATCAGTACATTAATTCACTGACAGGGATTAACTTGGTGGTAACTACAGGGAGGAGGTGGGTCATGGGGGCATGCCTTTGGAGTTTATATTTTGTCTATGGTGAGGAGTGCCCTCCCTCCCTCCCTCCACTCCCCCCCTCTTTCCTCCTTTTCCCTCCCTCTCTCCATTTCTCTCCCTCTCCCCTTCTTTCCCTTCCTGGTGGCCATGTCCTAAGCTGTTTTCCTCCTCCATGCCCTTCCACCATAACGTTTTACCTCACCTCTGGCCCAGAGCAATGGAGTTAGCCGTCTATGAACTAAGATCTCCGAAACCGTGAGCCCCGAATAAACTTTTCCTCCTCTAAAATTGTTCTTGCCAGGTCTTTTGGTCATAGCAATGAAAAGATGACTAAAACAGTAATTTACTTGAAATCACCTGGCAAGAATAGTGAGAAATCCAAGAGTGAAGAACATATTACATGGCTCCTACTTCAATGATTTTTCCCCTCACATTTTCATATATACACACAATATAGCAATACTTCAGCAGTTTTTAATAATACATATAGTCCACCTTTTAATCCTGTACCCTTATACTCTCCTAATTTAATCTCACTGCAAGTTCAATCATCAAGCTTTTGAAGTATTGTTGTGACCCGGTGCGTGTGCGTGCATGTGTGTGTGTGTGTTCGCGCAACAGTCTTTCATGTGAGTGATTGCCATGATAGTATAGTATTTACAGAAATGGTGGTGACCAAAGGAAGTGGTAAAATAGAAAGTGATAAACATGGGTTTCATTTAGGATTCCACTAAAGGAATTATTACTAGTTTTTACTAGAAAGCCAGGTTAGATGCTAAAGGAAGCTGTATACAAAGGTAGAGAGGAATAGAATGGAGGAAAATGAGTTGAAATAATGTCTAAGTATTTGGAGCAAACTTAGAGTTGACTTACTTTCAGAATTGAAGTAAATAGCCATTTCGTCAGTTTATTTTTCATGAAAATGCCTATTTTTCTTTATTTTTGTGATTTCCTCACCCCACCTTTTATTGGGGGGGGGTACTGGGGATTGAACTCAGGGGCATTCGACCACTGAGCCACATCCTCAACCCTATTTTGTATTGTTTTTAGAGACAAGGTCTTACTGAGTTGCTTAGCTCCTTGCTTTTGCTGAGGCTGGCTTTGAACTCTCGATCATCCTGCCTCAGCCTCCTGAGCCACTGGAGGCATGCACCACTGTGTCCAGTGCCTTACCTCCTTTTTTTGAACGTGAATAAGGACAGTAAATAGGGAAAGGCTGATATTTTTATAGATAAGAGAGAACGAAGGCTTTTTTTTTTTTTTTTTTTTTTTTTTTTTTGCCAGGAAGGGAGACAATGATTGATTGATTTGAAAATTCTCAACTTTTGGTCAGTAGAGAGTAACCTTGTTTTCATAGCAGCTCTATGAAGACAGGGAAGAGGCATATACCATAATCATCTCAAATAGGCAATTAAAATGACAAAGAGAATAAGTGTTAATTTATTCATACTTATCTAACAAAATATAAATTTGGGGGTAAATTCTAGTTTGAATATTTTAGAATTCCACTAGTTATACTTTAAGAAATAATAAAAATAAAATTTAATGATGGATTAATTCGCTTTTGTTTAATGCAGAAAACACAGACATCTTTATTGGAAACACCTGAAACTAATTATCGGAAATTTGACTCTAAAACACCCTCTTCACAAAATATATCTCGAAATTTCTCATCAGCCGATCATGGCAAATCCAAAGATAAAAGAGACTGTCTGTGGACCTCTGCCAAAAGCACTTTATCTGCACCATTTCCAAAGGTTGGTTGCTAACATCCCAAGATGGTAGTAATTTTTTTTCTTAATCAAAAAGAAGATTATGTGAAAGTGCATGCTTGTAATGCCAGTGATTTGGGAAGCTGAAGCAAGAAGATTGCCAAGTTTGAGACCATCCTCAGCAACCTAGTGAGACCCTGTCTCAAAATAAAAATTAAAAAAAAAAAAAAGATTGAAGCCTTTACACAGTAGTGAAGTGCCCCAGGGTTTAATCTCCAGTACCAAAAAAATAAAAAAGATTATCACATTATTTATACACACACAAAGACACATACACACATACACACAGAAACATACACGCACACACAATAAAGCTTTGAAATAGCTCTCTCTCTGTTCTGCTCTGTCTTCTTATTGGCAGGCTGTACCAGAATAGGGGACTGTTATTTTTAAAGGATAATGTAGAGCTGGAGATCATGGATGAGAACAGGGAATATTAAGACACCACAAAGTTTGCTGTTCTTACAAAAATTCAGCATTTTTGAAATGAATACTCTGTAGGCTGCTGAAAGCCTTTGTTAATTTTCCAAGTCATGAAAAAAATAATTTTGATCATTTTTTACCAGTGTTTTTATTGCTTTTATGTAGGAGTGAAATGTTAGAGTTCTCATTACTCTGCCATTTTTGCTGATGTCACTGCCCTTACTTTTTAAAGATTTTTTTAATTATAAAAAATCACAATATAATATAGAATACCAAACCTTAGTTAATGCAAATTACCTTACCATCCCAAGACAGATAAACATTTTCTCACAGAGCAATAAGGAATTTTATGGAGAGAGCAAAAGTCACTCCAGTGTTTGTTTTTAATTATGTATAGAAAAATTTGAAGTTTATCTTAAGATTATTTATTGCTGAAGCTGGAGAAGTCTGCCTCTCTGCCTCTTACTTTGTTTCCTTTAGTTAGTTGAAGGAAAGGACAAAGCAATCTATTATTGTGAATTTTTTGGAGAAAAAAATTTCTGGCATCAAAGCATCTGAATCAAATTTCTATTCAAAATTTCTGCCTTAAATATTTGCCAATAAAATGGAGATTTCTAATTGCTAATGACTTAAATTGCATTGAAATGGTTTATTAAATCCTTTATTTAAAATATACTTTATTTGATAGAATGTGTTCTTTTTAATTTTTGTATAGGCATATACAGTGAGGACACCAACTAAGCTAAAAATACAGCCAAGAGAAGATAAGAATACATCTGTTGAGGAAAGTAATAAAAAGAGAAGAATGGTCTTTGAATTTGATATTAATTCAGATAGTTCGGAAACTACTGATCTTTTGGTAAAAACATTATTAAATAATAATATTGTTTATATAATTTATTTGTCTCATTATTTCTTGATGTATATATGTGTGTATGTATATATTTATATATGTATATACACACACTTGGAACATGTGCCTAGTACTTATCATTGCAATACTGATGTCATGAAGCTTTAGTATAACAGAACCCTTATGCTTTTGTAATATTTTTGATAAATTAGTATTCAAATAATTTCCCTCTGAATTTCAGAAAATGTGGCATTTTAAAATACTGGCAATAGTATTATTGGCATATTAAATGATTAATATTTAATTGTCTTGTTTCCCAGCAAAGAGTTATAAAAAAAAGTTAAAAGATAAATTGGGGTGAATATTTTTAATATTGTAGCCAAATCTGTTAAGTCTGCCTTTTTTTTTTTTGCATATTATACATGTTACCTTATTTGACAGCACTTATTGGTTGATAATTTATATCAAGGTATGGTTGACAACTGTAAAATTCTGCTCTTAAGGAATTAATGTAGTAAGGGCAGCATGTTTAAAGAAGCTATTTCCTCTAGCACTCTGTGGCTCTGTTTACTCCCTTTATATACATACCACTATTCTCTAAAATCAGAACGATGGCTTATTGAGAATAATTAAACTTTGTTCATTTAATTTAAAAGCAGATAATGATTATCTCACTAGATACAGCAATACACCAAAAATTTTTAATGAAAAAATTTTAATCAAAGCCATTTGTTTCATTATTCCCACTTATAAATATAAGATCCTTAAAGCTTTTTTTTACTGCTTTGGGAGCCTTTATTTTTATATGTCCTGGGATATGAATAGATGAAGCCTTAAGATCTTAATTATTGAAGTTAATGTATAGAGTCCTTATTCGAGAACCCCTTTGTTTTATAGATACTGTTAACATCTTAACAATTAAAACTGTGAAACACATACTATTGTAAACACTTTACATATATTACTTTGATCATTTCTTACAACATTTCATGCTGTAGAGATATAGACAAGATTGTTCTTTTCATTTCACATTTGAGGAGACTGAGTCATGCAGGGACTTCTGTAAGATCACTTTGTAAGGCAGGGAACCAAAATTTGAACACAATAGTCTGGCTCTGTAGTTTGTGTAAGTCATTATACATTATAACTTGCAATTCAAATTGCAGTCTAAGTATATAAGAGAGAAATGTAATGAGAATGGGCACGGGCTTTGGAATTATAATAAGCTGGGTTGTAATCCCTGCATTTTTTTTTTTCACTGTGAATTTAGGCCAGTTTCTTAGCTGATCTGGTACTCAAAATGATTTGAAGTAATTTCATTTTTAGGGTTTAAAGGAGGATAACATGGGCTGGGGGTGTAGTTCAGTGGTAGAATGCTTACCTAGCATGTACAAGGTCCTTGGTTCAATCACTAACACTGCAAAGATTTAAAAAAACATTTTTTAAAAATGGATCATTGAGAATGACCTTGGGAAGATAGTGGAGTAGGAAAGGTCAGAATCCCATCTTTCCACCTAGACAATAATTGTACTGGCAGAAACTGTATGATGTCACTCTTTTGGAACCCTGCAGTCTTATTTGAATGATCATAGCTTACTGGGGAAAAATTAGCTATTAATTTTGGGTCAGTTTTAGCTTAAGTATGATAGTAGATACCAATCCCCAGCCCACAGACTTGTGACAGGCAGCTATACTCTTGTGTCTGGCATAGCTTGCCAAGATGGGTATGAAGCACCTTTTCTTTCAGATATCATGGTTCAGTATTACAACCACCACTGGCCAAAGTGGATTCCAGGGGATTCATACAATCCACACCTGTTTGGCCTATTTTTCCTTTTTTCTTTTCCATTTTTATCCTTAAGGATTGGGACATTCAAAAATAAATGAAAAGAGAAATTTTGAAAGCTATTAGATATGCTCAAAGAAAGACACAGATTTAGAAAAGACCTGAGAATACCTTATGCTTTAACCTGAGGCTGATACCTAGCACAGATACTTTAAAACAAAAAACAGATGAAATCAGAAAACCTCAGGGAATAGAGAAAATCTGATTTCCAGTGTCAACAAATTATAAGATTCAAATGTCTAGTATTCAACAACAACAGAAATAACAAGGCATACAAACACATCCCCCACAAACAGGAAAGTATGATCCATTCAAAGGAATAGACAGAAATTTCTATTTGGACTTATTTGACAATGACTTTGAAACAACTGCCTTAAAGGAAGACATGAAAAAAGGAAGATTGTGTATGAATAAAATGAAGCTATTAATAAAGGAATTGAATTTTTTAAGAAGACGGACTTTTAAAATATTTTAATTTTTAGTTGTAGATGGACACAATACCTTTATTTTATTTATTTATTTTTATGTGGTCCTGAGGATTGAATCCAGTATCTCATACATATGAGGACAGTGCTCCACCACTGAGCCATAACCCCAGCCCACACAAACATTCTTGAGTTGAAAAGAACTGACAATAACTGAAATGAGAAGTCTATTAGAAGGATTCAGAGGCAATTTGAAACAAAAGAAAGAATTGCTAAACTTTGAAATGGACATTCGAAATTGTTTGAGTCTGAGGAAGGGAAAGAAAAAAGAATGAAAAAATAAAAAGAGCCTTAGATACTATACCATCAAATGGACCAGTGTCTGCATTGTGAGAATCCCAGAAGGATAAGAGAGAAATGGGAAGATTTTTTAAAGTAATAAATGGCTGAACAATTTCCAAATTTTGTGGAAATAATGAGTCTGCAAATCTAAGAATCATAACATACCATAAGTAGGATAAACTCAGACTCATATTGAGACAAATTATAATCAAACCGTTGAAAGAAAGAGAATCTTGAAAGCAGCAAAAGAGAAGTTACTCATCACACTTGAGTTATCTTCAATAAGACTATTAGCTGTGTTATGGTTTGGAAATGAGATGTTCTCCTAAAGCTCACATGTGAGACTTTGCAAGAAGTTTTGGAGGAGAAATGATTGGGTTGGGGCCTTAACCTAATCAGTGAATTAATCACTGATGGGATTTAACTGAGTGGTAACTGGAGGCAAGTGGGGTATGGCTGAAGGAAGTGGTTCATAGGGGGCATGACTATCGGAAAAACATTTTGTATTTGGAGAGTGGAATGTCTCTTTCTGGTTTCTGATCATCACACGAGCTGCTGCTTTCTGCTATAATCTTTCACCATGATGGAGCTGGCTGTATATGGACTGAGACCTCTGAAACTGTGAGCCCTTAAATAAACTTTACCTCCTTTAAATTTGTTCTGGTTGGGTCTTTTAGTCACAGCAGCAAAAAAGCTGACTAAAACAGAAATTGGTACTGAGAAGTGGGGTTGTTGCTGTGACTAACCTGACCATGTGGTTCAGAAGTTTTTGGAGCTATAAATGCTTCAGATTGATGTAAGTGGGCTTAATGGCCGATTCTGCTGGGAGCTCAGAAGACCAGAATGACAGTAGAACTGTGGACAGTGAAGACAGGGCTCAAGAGGGTTCAGAAAAGGAGGACTCTAATGGAATTTGGAGCAGAGGCCATTAGTGTTATGTTCTGCTTGAGAAATTGTTTGCATTTTGCCTTGTCCTGAGACTTTCTGTGAGGCTGATTTTAAAAAGTGATGGACTTTTTAATCTGGTGGAAGAAAATGTCTAGGCAGCATAGCATTCAAGAAGTGGCATAGGTGGCTTTTAGTCAAGTTTATTGTGATATTCAGAAATAGAAAGCAGAGCAGAAAGATTTGAAAAACTTGGACTTGAAAGGCAGGAGTAAAACTGGGCCTAAGAAAGTTACAGTTGTTAAAGACATTACTGCCACTAAAGAAATCCTGAGGACTTTGCCTAGAGACAATAAGAAACATGGCTTGAGGGCATCTCAAGAGTTGGCAAGACCACACTCATCTCAGGCTCAAGGGAGTAAACATTATAATTCTCTTGAGAAGAGACCTGTGGGGAATCCTTGCACAAGGGAGCCTAGGAAGTTTTTTTCAATGTCCTTAGCCACCCAGACACTCAGAGGCTACTGCAGCCAGGGTTTTCAGAGGCTTGGCTACTGCTCAAGATGGCAGCAGACCTTGGCATCAGCCATATGGTGCTGGTTCTGCAGGAATGTAGGATGCTGGAATTAGAGGGTCATGGAGCTTCCACCAAGATTTCAAGGAAGGCCTTGGAATCCAGGCACAGTGCAGCAGGGTTGGAGTCCCTGCAGGCACTCCTTGAGAAGTCAAGGTGTGGAGATTTGAGGAAGGAGCCAAAGCTGCGTTGGAGACCCCTGAGATGAAGAAATGCCAGTAACGTGGGACATCATCCTAGGAAAGCTACAGGAATTGAGCAGAAACAAACCAACAGAAAGACCATTTAGGCTGCAACAAACAAGGCCATGGGGCAGAGTACCGTGTGTCCCAGATGCCAGACATGTTTCTATAGGACTTGTTTACCCAGCTGGATTTCAGTCTTGCTTTGGTCTTATCTCTTTTTTATATGGCCCTAATTTTTTGTGAATGGAAATGTGTACTCTGCATCATTATATATTTGATACTTGTAAATTACTTTTAATTTTACAGGAACTCACAATGCAAGATTGCCTTGAGCCTCAAAGAAGACTTTTTGGACTTGAACTCTGAGCAATCTTGGAACTGTTGAGATTATGGGGACTCATGGGAATGGAATAAATGTACTTTGCATTGTGAGATGGTTGTGAGCTTTTGTGGGGGCAGAATGTTATGGTTTGGATGTGAGGTGTCCCCCAAAAGCTCACGTGTGAAACAATGCATCCAAACAATGTTTGGATGAGAAATGATTTAGTTATAGCCTTAACCTAATTGGTAAATAAATCCCTGATGGGATTAACTGAGTGATAACTGGAGGCAGGTGGAGTGTGGCTGGAGGAAGTAGTTCACTGGGGATGTGGCTGTGGTGTATATATTTTGAATCTGGAAAGTGGAATCTCTCTCTCTGCTCTCTGATCATCATGTGAGCTGCTTCCCTCTGCCATACTCTTTCACCATGATGGAGCTAGCTGTATATGGACTGAGACCTCTGAATTTGTGAGCCCTTAAATAAATTTTTCCTCCCCTGAAATGGTTCTAGTTGGATCCTTTTAGTTACAGCAGTGAAAACGCTAACTAAAAGAAACTGATTTCTTATCAAAGAGCTTGGAGACCAGAAGTCAGTAGATTTATATATTCAAAATACTGAAAGAAAAAATATCAAGTGATAATTCTGTATCTGGTAAAACTTTTCTTCCAAAATGAGATAGAGATTAATATATTCCCAGATAAACAAAAGCTGAGAGTGTCTGTTATGACTAGACCTGCCCTTTAAGAAATACTGACGGGAGTCATTAGATGATAATTAAAGAATATTAGATAGTAACTCAAAGCTGTATGAATAAATATTTCTGATAAAAGTAAATAATCGGACAATTTATAAAAGCTAGTGTTATTGTAATTTTGGTTTATAATCCTATTAGTAATTTAAAAAACTAATGCATTAAATTTTTAACTTATGTTACTAGTTAAACCTATCTTTATACAATGTATAAAGATATAATTTGTGATACCAATAACATAAAGAGAGTATGAAGTGGTGTAGGAGCAGAGTTTTTATAGACTAAGTTAAGTTGGTATAAATTTGATCACTATAATATTAGGATGTTAAATGTAATCCCCATGGTAACTTCAGTGAAATTATATAATAAAGGAAGTGAGAAGGGAATCAGAACGTTTAAGTACAAAAAACCCTATACTGTACATTGAAACCAAATATTAAAATGGCAGAAATAAGTCTCTCCTTATTGATATTTACTTTAGATGTTAATGAATTATACAGTCCAATCAATAGTCATAGATTGGCAGAACAGATTTTGAAAACATGATTCACAAGATACTTTAGATTCAAAAACATTAATTGAAAGTTAAAGAATGGCAAAAAATACTCTGTTTAAAATTTACCAAAAAAGAGCTGAGGTCATAATATTAATAGAAAAAGTAGACTTTAAATCAAAAAGTACAGTAAACAAAAACTACATTACATAATAATGAAAAGGTCAGTAAAGTAAGACAATATGACAACTTTAAACATTTACACACCTAATAGCAGACTTTCAAAATAAATGAAGCAGATCTTTATAGAACTGAAAAGAAAAATAGACAATTTTATTGTAATTTTGTAACACCTCAATATCTGGCTTTCAACGATGGTTGGAAAGAAGGTTAAATGTGGAAATAGAGCACTTGAACAACACAATAAATTAACTAGTTTTAACAGACACTACACTCCCTAACAAGAGAATACATATTCTTCTCAGGTGAGCATGGGACATTTCAGGATAGATCATTTGTTAAGCCCCATAACAAGTCTCAATGTATATAAAAAGAGACACCACAATGAAATGAAGTTATGATCAATAAAGGAAGGGAAATAGGAATATTTACAAATTTATGGAAATCAAGTAAACACAATTAAGAAAGAAAAAAATCACAGGAAATTAGAAAATACTTAGAAGTAAATGAAAAGGGAAGTATGACAAAATTTATAGAATACAGCAACTGCTGTGCTCAGAGGGAGATTTATAGTTATAAATGCTTTCATTAAAAGAGAAAGACGTCAAATCAAGGATCTAAATTTTCATCTTTAACTACAAAATGAAAAGCAAACTAAACTCAAAGCTAGAGAAAGGAAGAAAATAAAGATTAGAATAGAGATATATTGCAGAATAGAAAATAGTGAAAATCATTGAAATCAAGCTTCTTTGAAAAGATCAAATAGGCAAAACTTAGAGATAAACTAACACTAACAACTAAAATCAAATGACCTTTCAGAGATAGAATTATAAACCCATTGAGTAACTGCATGCCAATAAATTAGATAACTTGGAAGAAATGGGCAAAGTTTTTGAAACTCTTATATTATTCCCTAAAATGGCTCAAGACATGAAAACCTCATCACACCTGTAATGAGTGCTATAGTTTGGAAAAATGTCCCCCAAAAGCTTATGTGTTCAAGGTTTGGTCTCCAGCTTTGGTGGTAGAACCTTTAAGAGGGGTGGTCTTATTGGGAGGAAGTTTAGTCATTGCGACATGCCCTGGAAGGGGTATTGGGACCTTGGTCCCTCCTCTCTGGCTGCCATGAGGTGAACCGCTGCATTTGTCACAAGCTCCTTCCATAATGTACTGCTTCACCACAGGCCCAGAGAGATGGGGCTGATTGACATGGACTGAGACTTCTGAAACTGTGGGACAAAATAAAACTTTCCTATTTGTAATTTCTTAAAATCTCAGCTTATTTAGTCATAGTGACTGAGAAATGACTAATACAGGTAGTTTAAATTAGTAATAATTTTAAAAACCCTCCTAACAAAGAAAAGTTCCAGACCAGATGGCTTCATTGATGAAGTTTTACCAAACATTTAGAGAACTAACACCAATTCTTCTTGAACTCTTCCAAAAAATTGGAGAATACTTCCTATCTCATTTTGAGGTCAGCATTACCTTGATACTGAAAGTCAGCTAAAGAACACAAAAGAAAAGAAAATTACAAAACAATATCCTTATTAATTAGATGCGAAAATATTCAACATAGGATATTACAGAACAATATCCTTATTAATTAGATGCAAAAAATATTCAGCAAATAGAATCTAGTAGTGTAGTAAAAGGATTATCTACCATGACCAAGTGGGATTTATTCCAGGAAAAATATATCATATTAATGGAATGAAAGGGAAATAAATCACATGATCATTTTAATGCAGAAATGACATTTATCAAAATTCAACACCCTTTCATGAGAGGAATGTTCAAAAAACTAGAAATAAAGGGAAAGTTCTTCAACATGATAAAAGGTATTTATGAAAACCTCCAACTAACATCATACTAAATGATAAATGACTAAAGGCTTTGCTCCTAAGATAAGGAATAAGCCAGAATGCCCACTTTGACATTTTGCCACTGTGATGGTATTCAGTATTGTACTGGAAGTTCTAACTAGAGCTGTTATCCAAGAAAAATAAATGAAAATCATGCAAATGGAAAGAAAGAGGTAAAACTATCTTCACATGAGACATGATTCTCTGCAGAGAAAATTTGTGTAATGCTACAAAAAGAAGCTACTAGAGCTAATAAGTGAATTCAGCAGAATTTCAGGGCACAAAATCACCACACACAAATCACTTGTTTCTATACACTGACAATGAACAATTCAAAATGGAAATTAAAATAATTTTATTTACTATAGCATCTAAAAGAATTGAATACTTAGGAACAGATCTAACCAAGGAAATGAGAGAGTTGTGCACTAAAAATTATAAAACAGATGAAAGAAATTAATACCTAATAAGTGGAAGACATTCTGTATTCATGGATAGGAAGACTTAACATTGTTAAGATGTCAGTACTATCCAAAGAAATCTCCAGATTTAATGTAATACCTATCAAAGATCCAATAGCCTTTAAATATTTTTATTGGTGCATATTATTAATTATGCAGTATAGGGGTTTCATTGTGGCACATTCATACATACACATGACATATTGATCACTATCACTCTGCAGTAGTTCCTTTTGCCCTCCTCTTTCCTCTGACTGATTCCCTTCCTTTAAACTAATGGCCCCTCTATTTTCATAAGATCCTTTTTTCCCTTTTTTGCTAACTTCCACATATGAGAGAAAATATACAAACCTTATATTTCTGAGTCAGGCTTTTCCCTTAACATAATGCTTTCTAGTGCCATTCATTTTTGTGCAAATGACCCAATTTGTTGTTTTTTACGTATGACTGAATAAAACTTTATTTTATACACCCCCCCCACACACACACCAGATTTTCTTAATCCATTCATCTGTTAAGAACACCTAGGCTGGCTCCATAACTATTGTGAATAATGTGACTATAAATATCGACATGCACAAATCTTTGTAGTATGCGATCTGTAATTCTTTTGAATAGATACTAAGGAGTGGTATATCTGGATCATATGGTAGTTACAATTTATCAATTTGTGAGGACCTCTATACCGATTTTCACAGTGGCTATACTAATTTACATTTCCACCAAGGTGTATAAGGGTTACCTTTACCCTGCATTTATTGTTTGTATTCTTTTATATATATATATTTGTATTCTTTTATATATATATTTTGTATTTTTTTATATATATATATATAAAAAATATATATATATAAATATATATATATATTTTTATATATATATATTTTATATATATATATAAAAATTTTTTATATATATATATATTTTTTTTATATATATATTTGTATTCTTTTATATATATATATTCGTAGATGGACACAATATCTTTATTTTATTGTTTTGTATGTGGTGCTGAGGATCGAGCCCAGGGCCTCACACATGTGAGGCAAGCACTCTACCACTGAGCTACAATCCCAGCCCCTTGTTTTTATTCTTGATGATTGCCATTCTTATTGGAGTGAGATGAAATATCAGTGTAGTTTTGATTTGTATTTCCAGATCATTAAGGATGTTGAACTTTTTAAATATAATTGTTGGCCATATATACTTCTTTTGAGAAGTGTCTGTTTAGTTCATTTGTCCATTTATTGAGCACGTCTTTTTTTTTTTTTTTTTAGGTGTTGAGTTTTTTGAGTTCTTTTTATGTTCTGGATATTTATTCTCTGTCATTTGAGGAGCTGGAAAACATTTTCTCCCATTCCATAGATTCTCTTCTCACAACTTTTAACTTTTTCCTTTGCTGTACAAAAGCTTTTTAGTTTGATATCATCCCACTTATTGATTCTTGCTGTTATTTCATGAGCTATAGGAGTCCTAGTGAGGAAGTTGCTGCCTATGCCTATGTGTTTGAGAGTTTCCCCTATGTTTTCTTTTAGCAGATGCAAAGTTTCTGGTCTTATTCCTAGGTCGTTTATCTATTTTGAGTTGATTCTTCTGCAAGTTAGAGGGATCTAATTTCAATCTTTTATGTTTGGATATCCAGTTTTACCAGCCTCATTTGTTAAAGAGGCTGTTATCCCCACTGTTTTTGGCACCTTTGTCAAGAATTACATGATTATAGGTGTGTGGGTTCTATTCCATTGGTCTACATATCTATTTTCATTCTAGTACATGATGTTTTTGTTATTAGACTCTGTAATATAATTTGAAGTCAGGTACTGTGATTCCTCTGGCTTTACTCTTTTTGCTCAGAATTGTTTTGGCTATTCTGGGTCTTTTGTTGTTTCAGATGAATTTTAGAATTTTTTTCCTAGTTCTGAGGTGAGTATCATTGGTATTTTTATTGGGATTATTGTTGACTCTGTAGATCTCTTTTGGCAGAATAGCCATTTTTATAGTAATTCTACCTATCCATGAGCATGGGATGTTAGGGAATGGTTATTTTCCTGAAACCTAGACATGCATGATTAGATTATTTATTTGGGATCATTATGATTTTTTTAATGTAGGCACTCATAGGTATAAACTTTTCTCTTAGAACTGCCTTTACTGCATCCCAGAGATTCTAGTATATGTTATATTTCTGTTCTTGTTTGATTCTAAGAATCTTCTAATTTTGCCCCTTGATTTCTTCAAAAGTGTATTGTTCAGTCTCCATGTGTTTATGTAATTTCTGTAGTTTTTATTGCTATTGATTTTTAATTTTATTCCATTATGATCTATTAAGATGCAAATGATTATTTCAACAGTTTTTTATTTGATAAGGCTTGTGCCAAAAAATAAAAATAAAAAATAAAAAGACTTGCTTTGAGTCCAAAATAATGGTCTATTTTGGAGAAAGTTACACAAATTGTATTTGCCTGATGTTGGATGAAATATTCTGTAGATGGGTATTAAGTCCATTTGATCTACAGTATGTTTTAACTCTGTAGTATCTTTATTGATTTTATGTCTGGATAACCTATATATTAGTGAGAGAGGCATATTGAAATAAACCCAGTGGTACTGTATTGGGGCCTATCTGAGCCTTTATATTGAGTAGTATTTTTCTTATATAAATAGGTGCACTGACATTTGGGGCACAAATATTTACTGTCATATGTTCTAGATGGATTGCTCCATTTATTAGTATGTAGTGACTTTCTTTGTCTCATCTGGCTAATTTGGGCTTGAAGTCTGGTTTGTTGGATACAAAAGTAGCCACTACTGCTTGCTTTTGGGGTTCATTTGTCTAGACTATCATTTTTTATCCTTTTACTTTCACCCTGTAAATGTCTGCCAATGAGCTATGTTTTTTGTAGGCAACACACAGTTGTGTCTTGTTTTTAGATCTAGTTTGCCAATCTATGTCTTCTAATTGAAGAATTGGGGCCATTTACATTCAGTGTTATTATGGAAAAAGAT
This sequence comes from Geosciurus inauris, assembly GCA_004024805.1. Lineage (NCBI taxonomy): Eukaryota > Metazoa > Chordata > Mammalia > Rodentia > Sciuridae > Geosciurus > Geosciurus inauris. Next base: position 26,253 of record PVHX01001647.1, read on the forward strand.
GCATTACTTGCATTTTGTTTTATTTCTAATGTTTGATTCTGTATTCTTATTTGCTTATATATTCTTCAAATGTGATTTAATATTACCCACTCTCTTGATTGTTTTTATCTTCATCTTCTGTGTGTAGGATTCTTTTAAGCATTGTTGCAACACTGGCTTGGTAGTCATGAATTCCTTTAGTTTGTGCTCATCTTAGGTTTTTATTTTTTTGGTCTTTGTCAAGTATAGATTTGCTGGATCAAGGATGGAAGTTATTTTATTTCAATGTTGGTCTTGGGTTCCTCCCAAGAATTCCACTTGTAGGGGAGGGGTAACCAACTGCCCTGGGTGGAGGGGGCACAGTACATTTTATGTACTCCATTCCTTACAACTATGGCCTTCCAAGGCTCATACCCTGAATATAATCATGCCTGCATATTCAGTTTCTAACTGTCTTCAGCTGGTCCTGTGAACACCAAAATCAAAGGGAAAGTGCAATCTCCTCCGTTTCTCCCACCTGAATCTACTGGATACATTCTTCTCTGTTTCTGTTTCAATGATGTTCCATCAGAACCATCCTGGACCACACAGTAGGCACTGGCCAGGACAATGTGGCAATATTTGCTATGATCTTCAGGGTTCCCACAGCAGCAAACTCAGGTGTAACCCTCCACAAGAGTGTTCCCTGCCATGGCTTTCCATTCACAGGAAATATAAGGCACTTCAGAAACACTAATCCTTTGTGCAGCCTCTGACGTGGCTAAGTTCATACCGTCTTTCTGTTCTATGGCTGTTTCCATGCCAAATGTGACCATTGTGTTTTTCTCTCCCTTCATTACTCCTTGCACTATGGTGTCCTAGTGCCACTGCTGCCACCAGCTTGGCACAGATGTACCCTTTCTTGTCCTCTGAAACACCAGAATTTTTGGATCTGAATCTCAGACTTTACAATATTGAATTCAGTGAATTCACTCAGTTATCCACCTAGGTAGCAGTATTCCAGTTGCTTCAATTCTAAGATGTGGAGAAACTGGAAAGTGAAGCCTCCCTCTGCTCCATCATCTTGGTTCCCCCCTTCCCAATAGCTTTATTTGCAAAAATGAAAAAGTCAGTACTCCACGTGAAATTTGCAACAATCTTGAAAAAGAGATAAAGTTGGAGTACTCAAAGTTGCTGATAATGATACTTAGTATAAAGCTAGTGATTAAAAAAAAACTATTTGTTACTGGCATAGGGACAGATATATAGACCAATGGAATAGGAACATAAAGCCAAGAAATAACTCATTACATATATAGTTGATTGATTTTTTTTTTGACAAGAAAGCCAAGGCCGTATAATGGGGAACAGATAGTTGAAGGGTTTTTTCCTCAACAGACAGTACTGGGAAAAATGGATACTCACATGTAAGAGTAAAGTTGGACCTTTACCTTACATTCTATTAAAAAGTTGACTTGAAATGGATCAAAGATCTAAACGCAAGAGCTAAAACTACAAAAATCTAGAAGAAAACATTGGAGATATTCTCATGACATTGGATTTCTCAACAACTTTGTGTATACAACACCAAAGCACAGAACAATAAAATAAAAAATTGATAAATTGAACCTCATCAAAATTAATAACTGTCATATATCAAAGGACACTACAAAGAAAGTGCAAAGACAGTTACAGAACAGGAGGAAGTATTTACAAATCATTTGACATGGGATTAATGTCCAAAATATATAAAGAACTGTCACAATTCAACAATAACAAAACTCCCAAAAGAATGCAAAGACAAGCTATAGAATGGATGGAAATATTTGCAAATAATTTACCTGACAGGTGATTAATATCCAGAAAGTATAAAGAACTCCTGCAACTCAACAATAACAAAATAACCCAAGCACTTTCGGAGGCTGATACAGGAGATTCTCAAGTTCAAAGCCAACCTCAGCAACAGCGAGGCACTAAGCAACTCAGTGAGACCCTGTCATAAAACACAAAATAGGGCTGGGGATGTGGCTCAGTAGTAGAGTACCCCTGAGTTCAATCCCCAGTACCATAACAAAAACAACAACAACAAAAAAAAACCCAACTAAAAAAATGGGTAAAGGACTTGAATAGATTACATATAAATTTTTAGTGTGTAGTAATTGATTTTATTTTAGTAATAATTTACAATATGATTTTTAAAATAATTTCTCCTTTATGATATGATCTATTGGTACATAGTGGGTCTGAGAGTATCTGTAAAGGTAGCCCTAGGACTTATTGCACTGTGTTGACATGTTAGAATTCATGAAAATATGTTTGAATATTCTTATCTATGAAACTTCTGAAATTCAATTGTGAATTTAATGGCATGAAGATATCATGTGAACTGACTGCTTACCTGAATGAATTATGTGGCATATTCATTGAGAATGGATTCCATAGCTAGATACCTGGATTTAAACCCCAACTCCACCTCTTACTAGTTGTACAATGTGGGACAATTACTTAAAATCTGTGTGTTTAAGTTTCTTCACTTCATAAAACTGTGAGGATTAAAACTAAGTACAATATGCAAAACACTTAGAACAATAGCTGGCTGGCACATGGAAAATACTAAGTGTTATATATTATTTAGAGGAATTGAAACATATTCATAAATTGATAACTACAATTTTAAATATTGTGGTGAAACACCCATAACAAAATTTACCATCTTAACCATTTTCACTGTATAGTAATCAGATGTGTTAATTAATAAATTCGCAATGTGCACACCCATTATTGCAATCCATCTCTATAACTCTTTTCATCTTATAAAACTCAAACCTTATCCCATTAAATAACCCCTTTTTCCACCCTCCCTGCAGCCCAGGGAAACCACCATTCTGTTTTGTATCTATGATTTTGTCCACTCTGAGTATCTCATAGCAGTGGAATCATACCCAATTTGTCTTTGTGACTGACTTTTTTCACTTATTATGTCTTCAGGATTCACCCATGTCATCATGTGTGTCAGAATTTTCTTTTTCAGACAATCATATATATGTATTTATTATGTTTTGCTTATTCATTAATCTTTTGGTGGACACTTGGATTGCTTTCACATTTTAGTTGTAATGCTACTATGAACGTGAATTTTCCCTTCAAGACTCTGTTTTCAGTTCTTTTGGGTATATTCCCAGCAGTAGAATTACTGGATCATAGATAATATTATAATTTGTAGGATTATAAATGTTATTATCAGGTCTAAGTGTGAGTTGAATAAGTAGGGTGGGAGAAGTAAGGGACAATGGCACTTTAAAGACTCTAAACACTGAAATAGAAATCAGTAGAAAAGTGCTTTTAGGAGTATATTTAGTAGAATAAAAATCTAGGGGGCTGATTGAAGATTTATTTTGTTGTTGTCTTCTTTGGTCTTCTTTCTCTTTTTTTCTTTTTCCTCCTTTCTTGTTCTTCCTCCCTCCTCTGTCCTACCTTCTTTTCCCCTCCCCTCATTCTATTCTTCATTCTCCTCATATGTGATATGTTGACAAAATTTTAATAATGTAATATTAATGATGGTAGCCCCAACATTATATTTTTGTATTTTTCTTTAAGAGCATGGTTTCAGAGGAAGAGACATTGAACAAACTATACAATAATAATCCACCAGTTTCTCATCTTTGTGTCAGAACACCAAAAAAGGTAGCTTCTAACTTTTATTTCAGAAAGCAAATTTTAAAAGCCTGAATCGCTTTTTTAAGAAAATTTAAAAGTATTATGATTTTATTTTACATTCAGACCCCTTCATCTCTGACAACCCCTGCATCTACGCTGAAGTTTGGACCTATGAGAAAAATGCGAGAGGATCATTGGGCTATAATTGCTAAAATGGATAGGAAAAAAAAACTAAAGGAAGCAGAAAAGCTATTTGTTTAATCTCAAAAAAATCAGTGTGATTTTTAATAGCCTCAAATTTATGGTTAATTTTTAAATTATTTTCCAAAGAGCCGAATTTTATGTGGAAGTTGAGACCTTAAAAATATTTGCATAATAATTTGTGTTTCTTTATACCATTAATTTTTTTTGCTTAAATGTGAAATAACTATATATTATCTGAAAATTTGTCATTATATTTAGATAATTAGATGATCATATTTTGTTACCTTTAATTGTATTCATAAAAATTGTTTTTACTAAATTTTCAAATCTTCAGTTAGCCTTTGCTAGAAATGCATTATTGTGATTTATTCTTTACTATTAAAATATTTTATATGCAAGTAAATACTTCTCATTGATTCTGTGTGGATATCTGAACAGCTAGTCATCATGTTCATTTTTTTAAATCTTGAGAGCTTATTTGTGGAGTTCTATACTTCTCAAGAAGCTTTGATTGCTCTATTTATGAAATTATTAAATGGCTTTTTATGTCAGGAAAATAGGCTATAACAGTATGATTTCCTGAAGTACTTCATTTATTCAAGATTCATTAAGCAAATATTCTTGAGTTTCTATTAAGAGTCAAGTATAGGTCTAGATACTAGGAATATAATAGTGAACAAAAAAAATAAACTTTTTTTCTTGGTGTTTTCATTATAATGAGAGAAACAGACAATAAAATAAAGTAAATAAAACATATATTAGTTAATGATAATTACTAAGAGGAAAAAACAGGGAATAGTACTACGGAGTATAAAGTGTGTTGAAATTTCGGATAGGTTAGCCCTCACCTAAATAACATTTGAGTGAAGATCTGATGAGAATAGCAAGTGAACTTGAAACTTTCTGGGGGAAGAACATTTCTGGCAGAAGGAATAGGAAATCAAAGGCCCAGAGGGAAGAATGTACCTAGCGTTATCTGGGAAGCAAAAAGAGGTCAATTTGACAGGAGGACAGTGAGCAAAAAGGAGGGTAGAAAGAAGAGAAGGCCTGTTAATGGAATGGGGGGAGTTTAGGTGGGCAGAATTGTATTGAGTTTGTAGGTTACTATGTTCTTGGTCTGGATCTATGACCAAGAATTGCTGAGCTCAGACTAATTTATCTAGGCAGATTCGTGGGGTGAATCACCAGCCTCACAACAGGATAGGTTTTATAAGCTTTAATATGAGACAATATAACAGCAAGCAACAGTTATACTTTGCAATATTGAATATTGTATATAATGAATCAGTAATATAGAAAAACAGAAAGAGAGTGGCTCCAGCCCAATAAGCACTCACCAATCAACACCAGATAACACAACATGGGTTTGCAAGTACACTCAAAGCACCATCATTACCCCCAACACCCAGCCTTGGGTAAAATAAGCAACACCAAGAATGGGGTAGACACATAGGTAAGAGTCTTCCTCCTCAAAGCACCATCATCACCTTCAGAGTCTTTCTCCTCAAAGCACCATTCAAGATCCTTCTTCTTTACTCACAACAGCATCAACACCTTCAACACCTATCCTTGCGTAAAATCAGCAAAATCAGCAAAAACAGCAACACCAAGGGTAGGGTAAACAACACAGGTGAGAGTCCTTCTTTTCCATTTAAAGCATCATCATCACCTTCAACACCCAGCCTTGGGTGAAATCAGCAACACCAAGAGTGGGGTAAAACACACAGGTGAGAGTCTGTCTTCTCTCTTGCAAGTCAGCTTCCTCCTTCTCATCATCAGGTTCCTTCTTCTTACTCAAAACATTAGATTCTTTCTTCCCCGGTTGAAATTTCTTCTTAGATGGATTCAATCTCTTCCTCTTCAGATGGATCCCCTTCTTCTCTCTTCTTCTGTCTCTCCAGTTGGAATCCTTCTCCTGAATTTCTTTCTCCTTTGGAGGACTTAAAAAGACATAGCAACCCCTCCCAACATGCAGTCCAGCATTATGCAGCTGGCCTTAGTCTGTAAAATCTCTGTGAGGTGGGAACTGGCCAGGTTCCAAAACTCACAGGCTCAAAGGCTGAAAGTTTTGAGGCACCAAGAGCTCATTAGTGCGCCAGATGGCCCCGAACAATAACCTTGAGGGTGCTTCCTCAAAGTTTTTCCAAATTCCTCATTAATGAGCTCCCCTGTCCTAAGTCACACTCAAGGACGGGCCCATATTATTAACTATCTATACACTATGAAAACTTTGGCTTTTACTTTGAATAAGATATAAATTTATTAGATGATTTTGAGCAAAAAGCCATGATCTAACTTACATTGTAACAGGATCTTTCTGACTGCTAAAATAGGGAAAACAGATTGGTTTACTAATGCATATGAGAGATGGTAGTGATTTGACCAAGAGTGAAAGCAGCAGAGAAGTGAAGTAGTGAACTTTCAGATGTTCTATTTTGAAGGTTAGATGTGATATGAAAGAAAGAGAATGGACCAAGAATAACTTCAATATTTTTTGCCTGAACAATAGAGTTTTGCACATGGTATGTTTGAAATGGCACCAAACATCCTAATACCAATAGTGGGTAGGATTAGAGAGAGGCCTAGACTAGTGATCTAAAGTTGAGAGTCAATAGCATACGTCAGGCTATCAGACTGGATGAAAAAATGTGCAATCATGGGAGTGCATGTACCTTAAAAACAAAGGAGATCAAAGAGATGGTAAGGAACCATTAAAGTATTGGCCAGAGTGGTGGTAGAAAAACTAGAACTATGGTTTCTTGTAAGTTGAGTAAGAAAGTATTTCAAAGAGGACAGTGTGATAAATTGTATTAAATGTTGCTCAGAGGTAAAGTAAAATTGATTAATGTGTTACTAATGTGGAGGTAACTAGTCCTTATAGTAGTTTTAGTGAAGCAGAGATTGATTGGAGGGGTTTAGGAGAAAATAGGGGGAGAGGAAGTGGAGACAGCTATTATTATAAGGTATAAAAAACTCAAGAAATCGTACTTTAAAGGAAGAAGATAAATGGAGCAGTTATTGGAGAGGGAAGTGGTGTGACGATTTTTTTGTAATAAGTAAGAACACATTTGAATACTTGGGAAAGACTTAGGATATGGGAAAGGATAATGTAGGAGAGAAGAGAATTTTTGTTGTTGCTGTTGAATGTCTTGTAATAGCTAAGCAGAATGAAATTTAGTGGATAAATGAAAGTACTGGGCCTTAGCTAGGAGAATAGACAATTCTACCATAGTAACAGAGAACAGTAAGAGTATATGGCACAAAATGATGGTAAGTGGATGGGAATTTATAGTTTGGTTTCACAACTTTGGTTTTCTCTGAGATAGGAATTTAGATCATTCGCTAAGAGAGATGATGAAGAAAGTGCTGGAGTTTGTGAGAAAAAGTAGATATGAAGGACTTAAAGTAGGAAAGTGAATAGACTATGAAAAAACTAACACATGGATAAAAATAGTTTTAGAGTTGTCTGTAAATAATAATTATGGTATAGTAGAATTATAAGCCCTTGTGGGCAAGGGTTGTTTTGTAGGAAAGGTTAACCAAGAAAAAATGGAAATATTATAACAGAAATTAATGTTCTTCCTTCAATTTGTGTAACTATGACTATAATTTGATAACCCAGCCTATAATCTTAGGATTTCTAGGTTTTGATCTCTTAATTGAAACTTTATAATGAGTCTCTTTAGGAAGCATTTTTGGGGAGGATTATTTGTCTTGAAAATGTGATATTTCACATTTGAAACTCTATATATTCAAGTATTTTAAAATAAAATAGGACTCATGTATTAGTTAACAATAGCTACTCTGGCTAATCATTTACTTCTTATTTATTTAAGTCCAACATTAATGTTCTTATTTAATGAATACAATTTCTGCAGGCAGTGATTTAGGAACCTAAAGGAACCTTTAGGCTCCTTTCAATTTATAGTTCTACTAGCTTCAACAAATGGCTTCCAAGGTTACTGCAAAAAGCAAAACATCATGAAGGACCCATGCGGGGACTTGACTCAAGTAATGACTCAGACTTGAAACAGATGTATATCGCTTCCACCCAAATTTTACTTTCTGCAAATAAGTCATATGGCCACACTGGAAGGGAACTATGACCTATATTCTAGATACCTCTCAAGAGATTGTGAAAGGATTAGGTGAACAACTAGCCAGTTTGTTAAAATTAGTTTACACTCAATTTTCAAATATTGTTTTTCCTTGCTTTTAATTAAAAGAGTTAAGACTCTTAAGGTTTGAAAGATTGCTTAAACATGATGAGCATGCTTATATCTTGAAAGCTTCCCACTCCTTCCAGCACTTCTGAGCTCCTTACTCAGCTCTTTTTATCCCTATGGCATATGCCATCTTCTAACATACTTTGTTTACTCTGTTTATTATTCATTGTCTCCCCTTATTAGAATGTGAATTTCACAAAGGTAGGTATTTTTGTCTGCTTTATTTATGTATTCTAAGTGGCTAGAACAATGCCTGGCCCATGGCAGGTACTCAATATTTGTTGAATTGAGTAAATAAAATTTAATACATATTTTAAAAAAACTTACATGTACTGTATTGATGATTCTTACAACTAGTAAAATTTCAGCACTGAAATGTTGATTGTGTGACTTAAAAATAAAATCAAATATTAGAAACTAAAAAATCATGAGTTTCTTTTTAGAAATTATTATATTATTATAGTATATAGTGTATTATTATAATAGCTTATATTTGACTCTTCTTTGAATCAACCTAGAATCAAACTTATAAGTAATGTTGTTGTTTTTATTTTTAAACAACCCTAATATTAATAAACAATTGGTTTTTCTTTTTTTTGCAGTGCTCTGGGTATCCAACTCAGGGCTTCATACATGCTAAGCAAGTACTCTTATCACTCAGCTACACCCCAGCCCAACAATTGGTACATTTATAATTTGATTATTTAATTGTGAAAGTTTTATAAACTAATTACACATTTATTAAGCATTGCCTTTAAAAGAATTGAGTACAGTTTAGAGGTTATTTCAGGAAACATTTTATCATTTGGTGTTGGTAGGAAACTCTTTATCCTTGTCTTTTAGCCACTCTTTGTAGGACTGATTGACTTAATCTGATTGATGAGTTTAGGATAAACTGAGCATATGGGACCTAGACTCTTCTGTCTTTTGAGTATGGAGCTTCCAGCAGTGACCACATGATCTGCTCCACACTTTTTTACAGGGCAGGTAGAAGAATGGTTCTATTGTGAGGGGATAAGATTGATTCAGGAGAATATTAGCCCAGTGTTTTGATAAATAGGTTGGATACTTGGAGAAGAAAAATTAGTCTTTAGAGGAGCTAAATGATAAATTAAGCCTGTGATGTGGCTTTGGTGGCACTATCTGGACAATAGCTAAATAGTGCATAAACTTTGTCTGAAGCAAAAATGTACATAGGCCATAGACTTCAGAACAAGCTTGGGCTAAGTGGGCCTCAGCCAAATACCACTGTTAAAAAATCAAATGTTAGCTACCGTAGATTGGGCAAGGTTGTGAGACTCAGGCAGAAGTCACATTTCGGATATACTTTTTTTGCCAGGGGTGGATACACTTTGACGATGGAACCAAAAGGATTTGTTGGGGATAAAGATGAGATGAGGGGAAAGAAAAGGAACAAAGTTGGGTTTTGAAGTTCTGTTTTGGGCATTTTTAATGTTTGGGATATCTTAGATATCCAAATAGCCATACTGAATGCATAGGCAATTGAACAAATGATTATAGAGTTTTCTAGAAGAGTCAGTACTTAATGATCATTGGCATATACAGAAGCCATTTAAAATATTGGACTGAGTGCACTGTCTTTACAGATAATAAATGTGTAATTATGTAAGAGAAAAGAATTAGTACTGAACCTTGGGGCACTGGAACACTTGAAAGCAAAAAGGAGGAGCCTAAAATGAGATTAAGAAAGAGGAACTTGGAGAGGAGGCAAAAATCTCAGGAGAGTAAGGGATCTTAGAAGCTTAAAGAATAGTGATTATAGAAAGGAGTATTCCCTTGTATCAGATCCTGCTGAGTGGCAATATGTGAAAGCAAAAAATAAATAATTGGGTTTGGAATTATCTGTATCATACAATCTCTATTCTCAGTGACTCATAGCCAGTGAGCAAATATTTTATGTATAAACAAATGAATCACTTATAATTAAATAATTCAACAGTATCCATGTGTAAGAGGTACAGAGAAGTTAATGGTAATTTCATGTCATTTATTTAGGCATCAGAGAAGGCCTTCTGGGAGAGATGGGTTTAGGACATAAATAGGAGTGCAACAGGTATACAAGAAGAACAAGAGGAAACCAAGGCAGAAACAATAGCAGTATAAAGAGGTGAAGAATAGTTAGGAAGAACAAGCCATGGTCTTCCCATGTAGTACTTTGTGTGTTATATTGTAAAGCTTGGATATTTTTGGTATGGAAAGTGGAATATAGTTTTAGCAAAGAAAATCTGACGATTGTTCAAAATATGGTGTTTTGCAATTTAAATTTTACAAACATTTTCAAAGTATAAGGTTTCCTAATTCTGTCATTCACTCTCCAAGTTGAGAAGAAAGATTTTTATTTTAGGAAGATCACTAAGGATAACTGGAACAGGGTAATGCTTATTGCAGCTATTGAAATACATTCCAAGTAAGAGATGAAAAAAAGTTTTCATAGATTCAAAGTTCAAGTTCCAGACATTTGGATTATATCTAATACCTGTCCTAAGAAAAATATCCATAACTTCATCACTCTAGCAGTAATAAAATGTTATCTAACTCATGTAAATGTAAATTAATGATGTCAAAGAGCAAGTTGCTTTGGTTGATGTAAAGGTTAGATATCCATTATTTATAATGCAGACAATCTAAATTCAGTATAGTTAATAGTTCATGGGCTATAGTAGTACAATAAGAACTTTAAGCAGTGACAGGTCAACTGTGGGTTAGGAATAGAATGACAAATGAGAAAGATAAGACAACATTATTTAAATTATGAAATCATAGTTTAAGCTAAAAGGGAACAGAAAAGATCACTTAATTTCAATGTGTAAGTAATTTGAAGCCAATACAATGGCCTTTAATCTCTATAATATATAATTTATACCAATGCACAAATATAATCATATAATAAATCATTACATAAATGAATGTTGAAAATATATTCTGACAAAAATATATTCTACAAACATGTTTCTTAAAACTAGCAGTGATACAAACTATAGTGCAAATTGTCTAATATTAATTTTTAATTTTTAAAAATTATTGCTCTTATTTGTTTGATATAGCTTTCTATAGTAAACCTATTAAGTCCCATGTTTTCATATTTGTGAATATTTTAGTGAAATTGATATAGGTGCATTAAAATAGGTTTGAAATCATAATCTACAGCTTGTATAATGTTATCATTAATGTTAATATGCAACTTGCTCTTTGACATAATTAATTTACATTTACATGATATTAACTAATTCACCTATAACTTTTCTCAATAGAACTTTAAAAACAAATATGTATTTCAAAGTTAACATAAGTGGTATCTTTGTTGCTCAATTTGTTTTTTAGATGTTCCATAAATGAGAAAACGAGACATAATGAGTTAAAAAGAAGAAATTGCTTTGGTTGTCTGGTTTTGATTTGTTAGGGAAAAAATGCATCAATTTTTTTCAATGACTTCATATTGGATGAACTGTAGTATCAATAGGGAACTTATCTTTTCATCAAAAATATTATTTGTAGTGCTAAATTCTTTCTCAGCCTTTACTAAATCAATTATTAAATGTTTTTAGTATCTGAGATTTTTATACATTGTTTACCAGCTGACAAACAAATACAGGTTATTGGATTGTCATATTTAATTAGGTCAAAACTATTTAGTCCAGACTACAAGTATTGTTAGTTAACTTTATGGAGTTTGTTTAGCTGTCTGAGTTTGTATCCTTGCTTTGCCTTTACTGAATAATCTTGCTGTGGCTCACCTTTCTCATCTCTAAAATGGGCCAATTATGATGACTAGAGCAAATGAGATGGTATACATTATGAAAGGTGCCTAGCCCAAAGAAAGTGCTAATAAGTTTTACATTTAATTTTTATTAATAAAATCAGCATTCTGAATTCCCATGAAAAATGTGCCATCAGTGGGTTTTCATGGATTTGATTCACTATACAAAGGTGACAGGGTCAGTGAAATGAGGACTGACTGGTACTTTAGGAGTTCTGTAGCTCCAAATTGTCACATGGGGGTCTGTCTATTCTCAGAAAACCCTTTCCTATCCTGGAAGTACTTGAATTGTTAGCAGAACCCATATTATCAGGCTGCCTTTAATAGCCATTATTATCACCTATCTGCCTTTCCCAGGTTCTTTAAACTGAAACTAACTTAGAGGCTGTAGTTTCTACAAATGGGCACATAAAGATACCACAGCCCAGCACTGGTCAGTGACACCCATGGTATCTGAAGGGCCAGATGGTCATGGAGCACTGACCCATTGGTGCCAGCTCCACTCATGGAGTGCTGTCAGCTTTGTTGAGGTCTGCATCTGCTTTGGAAGACATGGGAGATGGCTTCTGTGTATGAAATCCAAGGCAGGTTTACTAGAATGCTAGAAGGTAGATGGGCCCATGATGGCCCCCTGGCAGTAGCAATGTATGGCTCTCAGGATCCAGAAAGGGGTTATGAGTTTAGATGAATTTAGTGTGGTCTGACCATTCACAAATTCTGTAGCAAAGGGAAGTCAGTGATAAGATTTTTTTTAGGTGTAGTCTTGCTATGTTGCTCAAGCTAGCCTTGAATTCCTGGGCTCACTCCCAAGTAGCTGGGAGTACAGGCATTAGACCACTATGCCAAGCTAGTGGTAAGATTTTTGCCTAATGAATTTTTATCCTGCAACCTCAATAAAGTCACTTATTTTAGTAGCATTTTTGTAGATGTATTGGGATTTTCTTTGTAGATCATATCATCTGTGGACAAATCATTTTTACTGCTTTCTGTTCAATCTATGTTTTTATATTGCCTCACTCAACAGGTCAATAATTTCAGTACAGTGTTGAATACAAATAAAAATGGACATCCTTATCTTTTCCCCAATTATTTGACCTGGATACTATGATATTAGTATCCTTTATCAAACTTAGGTAGTTTATTTCTGTTTCTAGTTTGCTGAGAAATTTGTCATGAATGAATATTGAGTTTTGTCATGCTTTTCCTGAATATTTGAGACAATTTCATGGTATTTCTTAGTCTGTTAATATAATGAATTACTTTAATTGATTTTTTTGGGGGGAGTATCAGGGGTTGAAATCAGGGTCACTCAACCACTGAACCATATCCCTAGCCCTATTTTGTATTTTATTTAGAGACAAGGTCTCACTGAGTTGCTTATTTCCTTGCTTTTGCTGAGGCTGGCTTTGAACTCTTTATCCTCCTGCCTCAGCCTCCTGAGCTGCTGGGATTATAGGCATGTGCCACTGTACCCGGCTTTGATTGATTTTTTTAACATTAAGCCAACTTCACATTCCTGGGATAAACCCCATTTAGCAATAATCTGTTACCTTTTTTATTTATTATTGGATTTGATTTTTCATGGAGAATTTTTACATTCTTAAGGGATGTTGGTCTGTAGTTTTTCTTTTTTGTAATGTTTTTGTCTGGTTCTGCTATTAAGGTAATGTTGGCCTTATAACAATGTATTAAGTATTGCCTAACTCTCAACTTTTTGGAGTTTGTATCAAACTATTTTGTGTTTTTTTACGTAAAGACAGGGTCTCACTGAGTTGCTTAGCACCTCGCCGTTGCTGAGGCTGGCTTTGAACTCGCAATTCTCCTGTCTCAGCCTCCCTAAGTGCTGAGATTATAGGCTTGTGCCACCGCGCCCGGATGTCCTCTTCTTTTCTAATATATACATTCAAAGCTATAGATTTCTCTGTAAGCACTGTGTTAGCTACATACTACAAATTTTGGTACATTGTATTTTCATTTTTATTTAGTTTTAAGTATTTTCTAATTTCCCATGTGATTTTTCTTTAAATCATTGAATATTACAATTGAATTTTTAAATTTCCAAATATTTTGAGGTTTTTCCAGATATCCACTGTTGATATTTAATTTTGATCAGGATCCATACCCAGTATTATTTCAATCCTTTCCAATTTTTTGAGATTTGCTTTTATGGCCTAGAATATAGTCTGTCTTAGTGAATGTCCCATGCGAACTTGTGCATTTATGAAGAATATGTATTCAGTTTTCGGTGGGTGGAATGTTTTGTAAATGTCAGGAAAAGATGGTATATATCACCATTCAAGTTTTCTTTTCCTTTTTGTTTTGTACAATTTTTTTTCAATTAGAAAAAAAGTTGATATTTCCAACTATAATTGTAGATTATCTATATCTTTGAATTCTATTTGTTTTATGTACAGTCTTGCCTCAGCAGTGGATCAACTTAAGATTTTTCTTTATGAAGCGATTCCCTTTGCTTTTCATGAGATCCTCCCACCCACCACTTTTCTTTTCCCTTTTCCTTTCTAGCTTCCACACATGAGAGAGAGGATATGATCCTTGACTTTCTGAGTTTGGCTTATTTTGCTTAACATAATTCTCTTAAGTTCCATCTATTTTCCTAAATATGAGATATTTCATTTTTCTTTTGCTGAATAAAACTCCATTGTGTATACATAACATATTTTCTTTATGTGTTGATGGACACTGAGGCTAGTTCTGTAATTCGTTTATTGTGAAGTGTGCTGCTATAAACATGGGTATGCATGTATTACTATAGTATGAAGACTTTTTTTGTTTTTGGCACTGGAGATTGAACTCAGGGGTACTTGACCACTGAGCCACATCCCCAGCCCTATTTTGTGTTTTTGTGTAGAGACAGGATCTCACTGAGTTGCTTCATGCCTTGCCATTGCTGAGGCTGGCTTTGAACTTGGGATTCTCCTGTCTCAGCCTCCCAAAGTGAGGACTTTAATTCTTTAGGATAAATATTAAAGAGTGGTATAGCTGGGTCATATGGTGGTTCCATTCCTAGTCTTTTGTGGAACCAAGGAGCATCTTTATTTTGAAGTTTGTTTTTACGTACAAACACATTTAGGGTTGATTTTTTTCTTCCTTGGTGAATTCAAGCTTTTATCATTGTAAAATGGCCTTCTTTAGTGATAGAATATTCCTTGTTCTATTTGCTTTATATTAATAGCTTTACTCTAATTAGCATCAGCAAGTGTATCTTTTTGCATCTTTCTGTTTTCAATCTATATGTATCTTTTTAAAAACACCTTGGGGGGCTGGGATTGTGGCTCAGTGGTAGAGCGCTTGCCTAGTATGTGTGAGGCACTGGGTTCGATTCTCAGCACCGCATACAAATAAACAAATAAAGATTCAACAACAACTAATAAAATTAAAAAAAAAACACCTTGGGTTCTGTGACATACCCTAGGTCTTTTATAAATGACTTTATTAGTGCATTATATTTACGCGTAACATCGAGGTTCATTTTGACGTAATCATATATGCTGAGAATATAATTTGCTACACTAGGGAAGTCCCTAGTACTTGCCTTTTTCCTCTCTTCTTCCCCCCTCCTGTCCCCCTTCCTCTACTGGTATTCCTTCTATTTATAGTTTTTTTAAAATTAGTACTTTACAGCTATACATAAAGGTGAAATTCACTGTAGTATATTAATATATGTACATTATTTGGTCAATTTTATTCCATTGTTCCTCCCTTTTCCCATCCCTCCTCTATTCCCCACAATCCCATTCTTCTGCTCCACTGATCTTCCTTCTGTTTTCATGGGATCTTTCCCCACTTTTTTCCTTATTTTGGTCTAGCTTCCACATATGAGAGAAAACATTTGACTCTTGACTTTCTGAGTCTGGTTTATTTCACTTAATTAGCATGATGTTCTCTAATTGCATCCATTTACCAACAAATGCCATAGTTTAATTCTTTCGTGTGGCTATGTAGAACATTGTGTGTATTTTACTACATTTTTTAAATTCATTCATCTGTTGTCAGGTATCTGGGCTGGTTCCATAACTTGGCTATTGTGAATTGTACTGCCATAACATTGACATGTCCATATCACTATTGTATGCTGATTTTAGTTCTTTTGGATAAATACCAAGGAGTGTGATAGTTGGGTGATACAGTGGTTCTGTTCCTAATCTTTTTAGGAATCTACATACTGCTTCCCAGAATGGTGTACTAATTTGCAGTTCCACCAACAATGTATCCATGTACCTGTCCCCCCACATTTTTGGCAGTACTACTTATTATTTGCATTCTTGATGATTGCCATTCCAACTGGAATGAGATGAAATCTCAATGTAGTTTTGATTTGCATTTCCTTGATTGCTAGAGATGTTAAACTTTTTAAATATATTTGTTAGCCATTTGTATTTCTTATTTTGAGAAGTGTTTAGTTTTTTTGCCCATTTATTAAATTGGTTTGTTTTTTATTGGTGTTAAGTTTTTTGAGTTCTTTATATATTTTGGATGTCAATCCCCTGTTAGAAGAGCAGGTAGCAACAAATGTCCCATTCTGTAAGGCTCTCTCTTCATGCTCTTGTTTCCATTACTGTTTAGAAGCTTTGTCATCCCACTTACTGATCTTTGTTTTATTTCTTGTCCGTTAGGGGTCTTGTTAAGTAAGTCAATGTGTAAAGTGGGGTACTTATAGACAAAATGTGGTCAGTCTTTTTGAATTCAATTTAATAAATTTTGCTATATAATTAGAATATTTACATTTAGTGTAATTAACAATGTTGTTGGATTTAAGTTCATCATCTTGCTCTTTATTTTCTATTTGTACCATCTATAGTTTGTTCCTTTTTCTCTCTTATCCTATATCCTCTTGAATTATTTAGTTATTATTCCATTTTATCTTCAACACAAGAAACTTTTTAGAAAAATAATATTTAAAAGAATTTATTTTTTAAGAGCAATTTTAAGTTAGAAAAATTGAGCAGAAGTTGTAGATACTATCTTCCACTTCCAACTCTCTTCCACTATCAGTATCAGCACCAGAATGGTATGTTTGTTGCAATCAGTGAACCTACACTGACACATCATTTATCATTCAAAGTCCATAGTTTACATTAGGATTCACTCTTGGTATTGTACATCCTGTGGGATTTGAGAAATATGCAATGATATGTATCCACTATTATAGTATCACACAGAGTAGTTTGACTGTACTAAAGATCCTCTAAGCTCTGTTTAGTCAGTTTTCTTCACTCAAGCCCTGGCAACTGATTCTTTTACTGTTCCCATAGTTTTAACTTTTCCAGAATGTCATATAGTCGAAATCATATAGTATGTAATAGACATCTTTCAGATTGACATCTTTCAGTTAGTAATATGCACTTAAAGTTTTTCCATGTCTTTTCATGACTTCGTAGCTCATTTCTTTTTAGTGCTGAATAATATTTCATTTTCTGGATGTAACAGTTTGTTTATACATTCACCTACTGAAAAAGATATCTTGATTGCTTGCAAATTTTTACAAATATAAATAAAGCTGCTATAAGCATCCATGAACAAGTTTTTGTGTGGCTATAAATTTTAGATTCCTTTGGGTAAATATCAAGAAGTCTTATTGTTGGATTTCATGGAAAGAGTATGTTTATCCTGTAAAAAACTATCAAACTGTCTGTTTTCCAAAATGAGTACACCGTTTTGTGTTGTCAACAGCAAGGAATGAGTGTTGCCATTGCTCCATTTTCATGTCAGCATTTGATAATGTCAGTGTTTTGGATTTTGGCCTTTGTGGTAAATGGGTAGTGTTATCTCATTGTTTTAATTTTCAGTTTCCTAATGACAATATTGAGTATCTTTTCATATGCTTCTTTGGTGAGGTGTATGTTTAGGTCTTTTGCCCATTTTTAATCAGGTTATTCATTTTCTTATCACAAGTTTTAAGAGTCCTTTGTATATTTTGGATAACAGTTCTTTTCCTGATATGTTTTTTTCAAGTGTTCTTCTCAAGTCTGTGGCTTATCTTCTCATTCTCTTGGCCTTTTAATTATACTTCCATTTTTAGTGTTTGCTCTAGGATTTACAATATGCATCTTTATATTTACCTTCAAATAGTATTGCTTCCCGTGTAGTGTAATAACCTTACAGAAGTATATTTCCATTTATTATTCCTGTCTTTTATTCTGTGTGTAACATGTAGTTTACTTCTATATATGTTAAAAAAAAAAAAAAACCCACGGCACACTTTTCTTACTTTTGCTTTAAGATATTGATTGTCTTTTTAAAAAATGTAAACTTGACTAGCATGTGTGAGGCCCTGAGTTTGACCCCCACCATCAGCAAACAAATGAACAAATAAATAAAGGTAAATTTCACATAATAAAAGTAACCATTTTAAAGTGAACCAGTTCAGTGGCATTTAGTACATTCACAACGTTATGTGACCACTATCTCTACCTAGTTCTAAGACACTTTCTCCCCAAAAGGAAACCTGGTACCTATTAAATTATTGTTCCCTATTCCATGTTCCCCTCCACCTGTAGTAACCACCAGTCTTGCCTTTTTTTCTATGTATTTTTTTTTCTGGATATTTCATATAAATGGGATCATACAATATTTGACCTCTTGTAGCTGACTTCTTTCACTTTATTCATCATTTACAGACATTAAAATGATGATAATCTTATTTACTTACAGATTTTTACTTCTTTCTCCATTGAGTAGTACCAATTTTTCTTCTGTTATTATTGTTTTTGGTGAGAAATAGAATTCTAGGTTGATTTGGGATTTGTTGAACTTCTAAGATTTGTTGGTCTATAGTCATCAAATTTGGGATATTTCAGCCATATTTTTTCAAAAATTTTTTCGTCAAATATTTCAGTCATAGTTCTTCAAACATTTGGTTCCTCACTTCAATTTCTCACCTCTTATTCTGAGATCCTAATTATATGTATTTTATTCTGCTTGATATTATTCTACTAAGGTAGAATAATAATATATATAAATAATATTAATAATAATATAAATATAAATAATATAAATAAATAATATTTATTTATTCTTATTTTAAAATTTATTTTTCTTTTGTGTTCTTTATTTTGTATAGTTAATGGATTAGGTATTTATTGCTACTTAGCATATTATTACATAATTAGTAGCTTAAAGTAACAATAATCATATAATGTCACATAATTTCTATAGATCATGAATTTGGGAGTGACTTAGAAGTTCTGGGTTAGAGTGTCTCTTATCAAGGTGCAGTCAAGATATTTTCTTGGGACTGAAGTCATTTGAAGACTTCTGAGTGTGAGGAGCCACTTCTAAGATGGCTTGCTCCTGTTGTTGGCAAGTTAGTTCTGATTGTTGGCAGGAAATCTCTATAGCTTACCATATGGATTGTTCAATGGTGCCTCTTGAGTATTTTTATGACTTGACAACTGACATCCTATAGCAAATGATCCAAGTGAGCAAGATGGAAGTGGAAATGTCTTAAATGATAGCTTCAGTAGTCACATATTATCAATTTTGTTGTAGTCAGCAGATTAAACAGACACATCAAACCCTGGTATTATGCGGTGGGAGAGTATATTACTTTGTTTTCTGTTGCTTTAACAAAATATCTGAAATTGGATACTTTATAAAGAAAAAGATTTATTTAGTTCACAATTCCAGAGTTTCAAGAGCCTGGTGTCAGCATCTGCTTACCTCTGGTGAGGACCTCATGGCAGATAGCATTATGATATAAAGGGTATGGGCAAGAGAGATTATATAGTGAAATGGGAATTTGGAGGGACTCAAGGTTAACACTCACTCTTTATAACCTTCTCTCAGGAACTAACTTGAGTTCATGAGGACTACACTAATTCCTTTGGAGGGCAGTGTCCCCACTTACCTAATTGCCTTCCACTAGACCCCATTTCTTAAAGGTTCCACCACCTCTCAACATTGTCACACTGGGAATCAAGCTCCTAGCACACTAAACTTTGGGAGACATATTTTTAGCCTGTTAGAAATATTTGTAAGAGCTATTTTAGGCAGACCAACCCCAGCCCAGTGCGCAGAGGAGGAGGAGACTGACCATGCTACAGCCCCCCATCTACCAACTGGTGGCTGTCCCTGCCTATATCCATCTAGAGTAAACACCCAGGACCAGGAAGACCATCCCTGAGGTCACTGCAGGCCCAGTTACACCAGAGATGAGGTATTGGTAACATGCAGGAATACTACAAGATTATAGGGTAGAAACTGTAATACCTCAGATCTGCACTGATAGAGAGGAAGACACATGAACAACATGAAAAAACAACAGAAGAAAATGCCCCAAACCAACCAAGATGCTACAATAATAGAATCCATTGACAGCACAGTAGATGAAGTGTCAGAGAAAGAGTTCAGAATGTACATAATTAAAATGATCTGTGAAGCACAGAATAATATAAGAGCAAATACAGGCAACCATTGATCACTCCAACAAAGAGATAAGAGAGCAAATACAAGGAGCAAAAGATTACTTCAAGAAAGAGAGACTTTGAAAAAGTCCCAAGCAGAAATCTTTGAAATGAAGGAAACAATAAACCAAATTAAAAAGTCAATAGAAAACATCACCAACAGACTAGATAACTTGGAAGATAGACCTCAGACAATGAAGACAAAATATATAATCTTGAAAATAAAGTTGATCACACAATGGAGCTGGTAAGAAACTATGAATAGAACATCCAGGAACTATGGGATAACATGAAAAGACCAAATTTAAGAATTATTGGGATAGAGGAAGGCACAGAGATACAAACCAAAGGAATGCACAATCTTTTCAATGAAATAATATCAGAAAATTTCCCAAACATGAAGAATGAATTGTAAAATCAAATACAAGAGGCTTACAGAACAGCAAATGTACAAAACTACAACAGATCCACGCCAGGTCACATTATAATAAAAATGCCTAACATACACAATAAGGATAAAATTTTAAAAGCTGCAAGAGAGAAGAAGCAGATTACATACAGGTGGAAACCGGTTTAGATTTCAGCAGATTTCCCAACCCAGACCCTCAAAGCAAAGAGATCCTGGGATAACATCTACCAAGCCCTAAAAGAAAATAGGTGCCAACCAAGAATCTTATACCCAGCAAAATTAAGCTTGCAATTTGATGATGAAATAAAAACCTTCCATGATAAACAAAAGTTAAAAGAATTTACAGGGGCTGGGGTTGTGGCTCAGCAGTAGAGTGCTTGTCCAGTGCAGGTGAGGCACTGGATTCAATCCTAAGCACCACATAAAAAATAAATAAAAATAAAGGTATTGTGTCTGCCTACAACAACAACAACAAAAAAAAACATTTAAAAAAAGAATTTACAATGAGAAAGCCTGCACTTTAGAACATTCTTGGCAAAATATTTCATGAGGAGGAAATGAAAAACAATGAAAATTGACAAAGGGAGGAACTAAACTAAAAGAAAAGCCAATCAAAAAGAAACCAAGTCAAGTTAAAAACCAAAAATAAACCAAAAGGAATGGGAATACAAACCATATTTCAATAATAACTCTGAATGTTAATGGCCTAAATTCACCAATCAAAAGACATAGACTGGCAGATTGTATTTTTTAAAAAAAAGACCCAACAATATATTGTCTTCAGGAGACTCATCTCATAGAAAAAGACATCCACAGACTGAAGGTGAAAGGTTGGGAAAAAACATACCACTCAAATGGACTGCATAAACAAGCAGGGCTCTCCATACTCATATCAGATAAAGTAGACTTCAAAACAAAGATAGAAGGGATAAAGAAGGACATTTCATAAGTTTAATGGAACCATACATCAGGAAGACATAAATAAATATCTATGCCCCAAACAATGGAGCATCCACGTATGTTGAACAAATCCTTCTCAATTTTGAGAATCAAATAGACCACAACACAATAATACTGGGTGACTTTAACACACCTCTCTCATCACTGGACATATCTTCCAAACAAAAACTAAACAAAGAAACCATAGAACTGAATACAATTGATAATTTAGAATTAACAGACATATACAGAATATTTCATCCATCAACAAGTGAATATACTTGTTTCTGAGCAGCACACCAGTCCTTCTCTAAAATAGACCATATGTTATTCCACAAAGCAACTCTTAGCAAATACAAAAAAATAGAGATACTACTCTTCATTCTATCAGACCATAGTAGAATGAAATTAGAAATCAATGATAAAATAAAAAATAGAAGCTACGCCATCAACTGAAGACTAAATAATATGCTATTGAATGATGCATGGATGACAGAAGACATCAAGGAGGAGATAAAAAAATTTTTAGGTGTAAATGAGAACATATAAAAATCTCTGGGACACTATGAAGGCTGTATTAAGAGGAAAATTCATGGCATTGAACTCATTTATTAAAAGAAGAAAACATCAACAAATAAATGACCTGACATTACATCTCAAAGCTCTAGAAAAAGAAGAACAAATTAATGCCAAAAGAAGTAGAAGACAGGAAATAATTAAAATCAGAGCTGAAATCAATGTAATTGAAACAAAGGAAACAATTCAAAAAATTGACAAAACAAAAAGCTGGTTCTTTGAAAAAATAAATTTGACAAACCCCCAGCCACCCTAACAAGAAGAAGAAGAGAGAAAACTCAAACTACTAAAATTTGAGTTGAAAAGGGAAATATCACAACAGACACTATTGAAATACAGAAGATAATTAGAAACCATTTTGAAAATCTATATTCTAGTAAAATAGAAAATCCTGAAGACACTAACAAATTTCTAGGGGCATAGATCTGCCCAAACTAAATCAGGAGGACATACACAACTTAAACAGATCAATTTCAAGCAAGGAAATAGAAGATGCCATCAAAAGCTTAGCAACCAAAAAGAGCCCAGGACCTGATGGATTCTCAGCCAAGTTCTACAAGACCTTCAAAGAAGAATTAATACCAATGCTCCTCAAATCATTCCATGAAATATAAAAGGAAGGAACCCTTACAAATTCATTCTATAAGGCTAGTATCACCCTGATTACAAAACCAAAGACACATCAAAGAAAGAAAATTTCAGACCAATATCCCTGATGAATATTGACACAGACATTCTCAATAAAATTCTGGCTTATCATATACAAAAGCATATTAAAAAGATAGTGCACCATAATCAAATGGGTTTCATCCTAGGTATGCAAGGTTGGTTCAACATATGGAAATCAATAAACATAATATATCACATCAATAGACTTACAGTCAAGAATCCTATGATTATAGATGCTGAGAAAGCATTTGATAAAATACACACCCTTTCATAGTCAAAACACTAGAAAAACTAGGGATAGTACAAACATACCTCAACTTTGTAAAAGCTATCTATCTAAAACTGAAAGCCAACATCATCCTCCATGGAGAAAAATTGGAAACATTCCCCCTAAAAATGGGAACAAGACAGGGATGCCCTCTTTCACCACTTCCATTCAACATAGTCCTTGAAACTCTAGCCAGAGCACTTAGACAGAAAAAAGTAAAGGGATAAGAATAGGAAAAGAAAAAGTTAAACTATCATTATTTGCAGACAACATGATTCTTAGAAGATCCAAAAAATTCCACCAGAAATCTTCTATAATTAATAAATGAATTCAGCAAAGTAGCAGGATATAAAACCAATACCCATAAATCAAATGCATTTCTATACATCAGTGATGAATCCTCTGAAAGAGAAATTAGAAAAACTACCCCATTCACAGTAGCCTTAAAAAAATGAAAAACTTGGGAATCAATCTAACAAAAGAGGTGAAAGAACTTTACAATGAAAACTACATAAGACTGAAGAAAGAAATTGAAAAAGACCTTAGAAGATGGAAAGATCTCCCATGCATTTGGATAAGCAGAATCAATATCATCAAAATGGCCACACTACCCAAAGTGCTATACAGATTCAATGTGATTCCAATTAAAATCCCAACATCATTCTTTTTAGAAATAGAAAAAGCAATCATGAAATTCATTTGGAATAATAAGAGACCCAGAATAGCCAAAGCAATCCTTAGCAAGAAGAGTGAAGCAAGAGGCATCACAATACCAGACCTTAAACTATATTACAAAGCTATAATAACAAAAACAGCATGGTATTGACACCACAATAGACATGTAGATCAATGGTATAGAACAGAAGACACAAAGACAAACCCACATAAATACAATTATCTCATACTAGACAAAAGTGCCAAAAACATACACTGGAGAAAAGATAGCCTCTTCAACAAACGGTGCTGGAAAAACTAAAAATCCATATACAGGAAAATAAAACTAAATCCATATTTCTCACCTTGCACAAAATTCAACTCAAAGTGGATCAAGGACCTAGGGATTAGACCAGAGACTCTGCCTATTAGAGGAGAAAGTAGGCCCAATTCTTCAACATGTCAGATTAGGCCCTTACTTCCTTAACAAGACTCCTTAAGCATGAGAAATAAAAGCAAGCTTCAATAAATGGGATGGATTCAAACTAAAAAGCCTCTTCTCAGCAAAAAAACAATCAATGAGGTAAACAGAGAGCCCACATTCTGGGAACAAATTTTTGCCACAGAGCACTGATCTCCAGGATATATAAAGAACTCAAAAAACATAACACCACAAAAACAAACAACCCAATCAATAAATGGGCTAAGGAGCTAAAGAGACACTTCTCAGAAGAAGATACACAATTAACAAATATATGAAAACATGTTCAACATTTTTAGCAATTAGAGAAATGCAAATCAAAATTACTCTAAGATTTCATCTCACACCAGTCAAAATGGCAGTTATCAAGAATATAAACAACAAGTGTTGGCAGGGATGTGGAGGAAAAGGCACGCTCATACTTTGCTGGTGGGACTACAAATTTGTACAACCAATCTGGAAAGCAGAATGGAGATTCCTTAGAAAACTTTGAATGGAACCACCATTTGACTCAGCCATCCCACTCCTCTGTCTATACCCAAAGGACTTAAAAATAGCATACTACAGTAATGCAGCCACTTCAATGTTTATAGCAGCTCAATTCAAAATAGCCAAACTGTGGAACCAACTTAGATGCCCTTCAATAGATGAATGGATAAACAAACTGTGGTATATATACACAATGGAATATTATTCAGCATTTAAAAGAGAATAAAATTATGGCATTTTCAGGTAAATGGATGGAGTTGGAGAACACCATGCTAAGTGAAGTAAGCCAATCCCAAAATACTAAAGGCCAAATGTTCTCTCTGATAAGTGGCTGCTGATCCATAATGTGGGAGGGGACATGAGAAGAATGGAGAAACTTTGGTCAAAGGAGAGGGAAGGGAGAGTATGGGACATGGGGGCAGGAAAGATGGTGGAATGTGATGAGCAACAATGCCCTAGGTTCATGTATGACTGCACATATGGGGTAACTCGATATTGTGTACAACCAGAGAAGTGAAAATTAGTGCTCCATTTGTGTACAATGAATCAAAATGCATTCTGCTGTTATGTAAACCTAATTAGAATAAATAAATGAAAAAAAAGTTATTTTAAAGTTCTTGCCTGTGAATTCTGTTATTTTTGACATATGTGAGTCTTTCTATTTATTGACTTTTCTTCTGGTGTGGATCATATTTTTCCTGTTTCTTTGCATGCAAAGTATTTTTTATTATATGATAGGCATTGTAAATTTACACTTCTGAAATGTGCTGGATTCTGTTGTATTTCTTTAAAGAATATTTTAGCACACTTTAATATTCCCAGTCAGCTTAATCCTTTTGAAAGTTGCTTTTTATTTTATTTTTGAAAGTTGCTTTTTATTTTATAGCCTTAACTATAGGGCTACACTGTCCTGAAAATTCTCATCACTTCATCCTCCTTGAACTTTTTATATCTTTCACTCAACTCAGCAGGACTCTCATCTTTGGTTCCTTCTCTCTGTGCTGTAACATAGAAATAGCCTCTATCATTAAGCTGGGACAGTCATAGGGCTTAATGTATTTATTTCTTTTCTTTCATTATAAGTCTTGTGTTTCCTGTTGTCTTTTGAACAGTTGTTTCATATATTTTGTGCTATATTCTTATTCTTTGCAGTCAGAGGGCAATTCCTATAGCATTTGCTCTTTGGAGGGTGGAAGTAGAAATGATATGTAGAGTTTTGGGGATAAGCTAAATAGTCTGAGCATTGATCAATAAGAACAATTGGTAGCAGTGCTAGCACAGAGACTTGGAGAATTCATCTTCTACCAGGCAGGGCAAATATTTTCTTTAGTCCTTGTTTTCTTAAGGAATATTTTCCCCTGAACACATTTTGGAACTCTAATTTCTTTTACTGATCAATATTTGGGACAAGAATAATTTAGCTCTGTCCTCCTGCCTTTTGTTTGAAGCAAGCCCAAAGAGTAATATTGCTGGCACAAGGAGAACACATACAATCCATTGCTGGGGATTCAGTATGCTGAATCTTTATTGTAGAGCTGAATTTTCCATCTGGTATCATTTCTTTCTGCTTATAGTACATGTATATTGGTAATAAATTCTCAGACTGTGAATATCTGAATAAGTGTACATCTTTTCTTCATTTTTGAAAGGTAGCTTGCTGAATCAAGAACTCTGGGCTGACGTTTTTTTCCTTTCAGTACTTTAAAGATAGTAGTTTACTGACTTCCAGCTTGCATTGATAGTTCTTACTAGAAATATGCTATCATCTTTAGTTTTGCTATTCTCTACATTATGTGTATTTTTCTCTGCCTGCTTTTAAGATTTTTCTCTTTATTATTGGTGTCAAGCAATTGATTATATTGTGTTTTAGTTTGGATTTCTTTTTTTTAATTATTGAGTTTCATTGGGCTTTTTGGATATGATTTATAGTTTTCATAATGTTAACTTTTCAACATTATATCTTTAAAGAATTTTTCTGCATCATTTCCTTTGAGGACTTGAATTTCATATATATTTGAAATCTTCAAGTTGTTCTGAACTCACTGATGCTTGGTTCAAGTTTTTCTTGTTGTATTGCATTTAGAATTGTTTTTATTGTTTTGTCTTCAACTTCACTAAACTTTGCAGTTTCTAATCTGTTCAATCTAATCAAACTATCTTAACACATTTTTCATCAAACACATTTTCGTTTTCATATTTCAAAGTTAAATTTTATCTTTTATATCTTCATGTCTTTATATGCTTATTAACCTTTAGCTACTTGAATATATAGAAATTAGTTATAATACACGTTTTGTTGTTCTTTTCTATTATTTCTCTTATCTGTACCAGTTCTGGGTTAGTTTAATTGATTAATTCTATCCTCATTATGTGTTTTCCTGTTTCATTGTATGCCTTAAGATTTTTTAAAATTGAATGCCACATATTGTAGATTATACTTTGTTGAGTGCTGGATATTGTTGTATTCCTATAAATATTCTTCAAATTTATTATATGACTAAGTTAACGTTACTTGAAAACAGTTGATTTTGGGGGGGATATTTCATTTAAGCTTTGTTAGAAAATGGCAGGACAGCATTTGGTCAAAAGCTAATTTTTCCTCACAGTTGATTGGAAACCCCTTCTGAGTATACTACCTCATTTCCATGAATTGGGAGATTTTCCTACTATTGTGGGTTGGAACAAGCACTAAGCCTCATTTTGTGTGA
The DNA here is from genome assembly GCA_004024805.1 of Geosciurus inauris. NCBI lineage: Eukaryota > Metazoa > Chordata > Mammalia > Rodentia > Sciuridae > Geosciurus > Geosciurus inauris. The sequence goes on from PVHX01001647.1 coordinate 53,692, forward strand.
GCCTAAGACTGTTTCCTTAATCTTTTTTAGGTGTTTCTTGCCCTAGCCTCATCTAGTTTCCTCACATGCATGAGTTTATCAATTTTCAGCTGAATACTCAGAGACTTTTTGCAAATCTCCAAGATGATCTCTCTGTGCAGCTCTGTTCTTGCCAGTTCTTTGTGAACTCTGCCTTGTGTTCTATGGACTCTCAGGTCCAACTCCTCAATCTGGCAACACTTTTGGCCTCTGCCTAAGTATCTCCCTGCTCAAAGGCCAAGAAACTTTCTCTAGGTAGTAAGATGGAGCCCACCCATTTGTTTCCCATCTGTCTGGGATCTCTTTCTTTTTTAACCCAATGTTCAGTGTGTAGAACTATTAAAGTATTTTGTATTTTAGGTGGGAGAGTAAATCTGGGTCAGAAGTGCAAATTCAATTTGTGTGGGTTCTTTTTTTTTTTAAATAGTGAACCAGAATTTATTAAACAACTTACTGTTTTTAAATAGTGAACCAGAATTTATTAAACAACTTACTGTTTTCCTATTATTTTTTTGGTGTCCTCTTTGTTCTATATAAAGATAGCTTGGTTTTAAAACTCTCATCTGGCTCGGTGCCAATTCTATACCTTTTACTCCATAGCTTGCTACTGAATCTTTTTAAAAATTTTTTTTTAACACAACAGAATGCATTTCAATTCACAGTACACATATGCAGCACAATTTTTCATTTCTCTGATTGTACACAAGGTAGAGTCACACCATTCATGTCTTCATATATGTATCTAGGGTAATGATGACCATCTCATTCCACCATCTTTCCTACCCCCATGCATTCTCCCCTCCCTCCCTTTGCCTTATCCAAAGTTCCTCCATTTCTCCCATGCTCCCCACCTCCACCCCCATTATGGATCAGCATCCACTAATCAGAGAAAACATTTGGCCTTTGGTTTTGGGGGATTGGCTTACTTTAGTTAGCATGATATTCTCCAACTCCATCCATTTACCTGCAAATGCCATGATTTTATTCTCTTTTAATGTTGGGTAATATTCCATTGTTTCTTTATCCATTTATCTATTGAAGGGCATCTAGGTTGCTTCTGCAGTTTAGCAACTGTGAATTGTGCTGCTATAAACATTGAAGTGGCTGCGATACTGTAGTATGCTGTTTTTAAGTCCTTTGGGTATAGACCAAGGAGTGGGATGGCTGGGTCAAATGGTGGTTGCATTCCAAGTTTTTTAAGGAATCTCCATACTGCTTTCCGTAGTGGTTGCACTAATTTGAAGTCCTATCAGCAATGTATGAGTGTGTCTTTTCCCCTACATCTTCACCAACACTTATTGTTGCTTGTATTCTTGATAACTGCCATTCTGGCTGGAGTGAGATGAAATCTGAGAGTAGTTTTGATTTGCTTTTCTCTAATTACTAGAGATGTTGAACATTTTTTCATATATTTGTTAATTGATTGTATTTCTTCTGAGAAGTGTCTGTTAAGCTCCTTAGCCCATTTATTGATTGGATTGTTTGTTTTCATGACCACCACCTGTGGGTTCTTTTAATAGCATGAGATCATATACATGAGTGTGCCTTTAAAAAATAAATCTACCCAAATTTATATTTTTTATATTTTTTTCTAGTTATATATCAGTTAGTATACATTACTATATATTGATACACACACACACACACACACCAGGGATATGCATATAAATCTACTAGAAAGTGAGTTCCTGAATCAAAGCTTTAAACAGAGTTATGGATTCCATTAGACAGGAACATCTAACATTCTCCCAATTACTATGCTTTTGTTAACATCTTGCCTGGAATCACTTAAAGCAATGTTAAAATTTGGCACCTAATTCTAATTTCCCTGGATTTAGGGTTCTCTTACTGCATAGTAGCTCATATTCCCAAGAAGTTAGGGGCTCCTGGACTGGTTCTTTCTGGTATATATCTATTAGAGTAAACTAAATTGTACCTAAGGATGCTTCTGTTCTGTGAGTCCCTACTTAATGAACTATAACCTAATTTAGTATGTAAACTAATTGAAAACATAATTTAGGAGTATACTTCTATAACAAATAGTTGAGTTTTAGCTTCTGTAGCCAAGCTTCAATCACAGGTGGCTAGCTGATCAGGCCATTTATATATATATGGCATACCCTAAGCTGTAACCAAGCAAGCTGTTTCTGCACCTCACTTCTGCTTTCTGTCCAATAAATGGTGCCTACCAATGTTGCGGAGCTGTGTTTTCTGAGCTGCTTCTGGTTCTGAGGGCTGTCTGATTTGTAAATCATTCTTTGGGCAATTAAACTCTGTTAAATGTACTTTTCCTTAAGTTTTTATTTAACATATCCCAGACTCTGCCTTGACATCTCTATTATCCACTGAGGAGACTTATCTATGCCAGACATCATTTTTTCTTTAACTTTCATTAAAACAAAGACAAGGGTAAGTGAAGACAAATAGAATTGTGAGTAACCTGTAAGAATATCTATGATTTATTAGGTATCTACCATATACCAGGGGTTCTATGTATGTTCTCTAATTCTCTTAAAACCACTAACTAGCCATGAGAAGGCCTTGGGGAATCAAGAGGAGGCTTACACAAGGGGTGCTTTCTCAGGTAAATCATGAAAAATAAGTAAAAATTAGGTAAAATGAAGCATGGAATGGGGGATCGTGCAGGTGTTCCAACGGAGGGAATAGCATATGAAAAGACTTGGATGCAAGAAATAATATGACTAATTGGAGAAACTCCACTTTGGCTGAAAAAACAAGTGGAGAAAGGATGCAACTTAAAAATGGAGTGGTGAGAGAGGAGAAAACATGAAACTGTAGATCTGAAGCAGATTATGAGGGCTTTGTAAATGATACTAAGGAATTCAGATTTTTTTTTTCTTGAGGGCAATTTGGAAATGTCTAATGCAGAGGAAAGTCCTTTAAAGTAGTAAAATTAAGTTATAGCTATGGAGATGGAAGAATGTGTACATTTGTTCCAAAGATTCAATATGCATTTCTTAGCCGTTTATGCATTCAAAAATATATTGATTGCTTACTAGATAGATATTAGACACCATGACTAAATATTGGTGAGTAAATATATGTTGAATTATTGTAAATTAGCTATCATTTATTGAGCACTTATTTTGTGCCAGGCACTGTGTTGGATGCCTTATAGAAATGTTGATAACACCTTTTAACAGGTGAGGAAACTGAAGTAAACAGAGGTCAAGCATTTCAATGACATATAACTAGGAAATGGCAGTCAGAATTTGATCTAAGGTCAGTTTAATTTCTTGCCAGATTTTACCATGTTACTTAAATGAACATATTTCACACATGTTAACTGTACTTAATATTTTTTAAATCCAAAGAAAAGAAAATAAACATTCGAACTAATCAAAAAAAAGTTAATCAGCAACATATGGACAAATTGCTCTAGATTTCCATTAATAAGTTGTTTTTGTCTTGTAGATGAGGAATAATTTATATTTCTCTACATGAGCAGTTAGGTAAAATTTGAAGTACTCAAGCCCCAAATAAATTTTCATTCTTAAGACTTACCTAGATGATGTTAGGGTGTTATTTTTTTTAACTTCCTTTTCCCATTCTGTGTCTATCCTTTATTAATATTAACAAACATTAATAAAGGATGTATTTTAAAAAGCAATTTTATTTTGAAATAGGAGAGAAGAAAATGCATGTTACAATAATGTCAGAGTTTCCAGTGGAAGATATTGTGAACTTGTTTGTCTAAACATATTTTATTTGGGTTCAGTATGAATTTTCAATAGATGTTTTTCAGATAAGAAAGCCATAATTCAAATGCAATTATATAAACAAGAAGATCAGAGGGGAATTATCCTGAAGGGTATAAAATGAACCAAGAGTCTGGGTCATCACAGAAGCAGCTCACTAATGCAAAGTAAGGTAGGTTTCTACACTGAGAAGTCTCTGGGAAATAAAAGGTTCTTATTCCAAGTTTCTTTTATTTTCAAAATTGTATTTATTTAAAAATTGTCAATGCTAAGAGATAATTTGCTTAGATAGGCTCTAAAAAATTTAATTATTGCTCTAAATTGTTCAGTAGTGGGTGAAGGTGGGTGAACTACATACATAAGGATAAGAAAAAATTCCATTAACTTAAAGGAAAAGAAACTGGTCGATTTCCTAAGTAAGAATGTTGATGTGCATGACATTGTCTTGTTTACATTTTGCTTTAAATGTTTTTATCAGTTGAATAATTTGTGTATTAAATCTTCCCAATTACTAATGGTCATTTTTGATAAAAACAACTTCAAAGAAATCAGAGGAAGTTCAGTTTTGAGTACCTTCAGGGGCAATATACTCTGTATTAAATAGGTTTTTATAGTTATTTAATAGTAAAACCTCCTCAGATGATATCCAGCACAAACATCTGCCTATAGTACATTTTGTTCTCTAGAAAAATATACTGCTTTAGGGAAGTTCTGATATTGTTCATAAGATGGGTAATCGATTCTCCTTCCCTCCCTCCCTTTCTCTCTCTCTTTCTTTCTGTTTTTCTTTTCCTTTCTTTCTTTCCTTTCTTTCTGTTTTTCTCTTCCTTCCTTTTCTTTCTTTCTTTCTTTTATTTTTTTCTTTTCCTTTCTTTCTTTCCTTTCTTTCTGTTTTTCTTTTCCTTCCTTCCTTCCTTCCTTCCTTCCTTCCTTCCTTCCTTTCTTCTTTCTTGGAATTGAACCCAGGGCACTCCATCACTGAGCTATATATCCCTAGATGCCTGTCCCTGTCCTCCCGCCCCCACTTTTTAAAAAAATTTTGAGACAGGGTTTTGCTTAATTGCCAAGGCTAGCCTTGAACTTGTGATCCTTCTGCCTCAGCCTCCCAAATTGCTGGGATTACAGGTGTGCACCACCACTGTGCCTGGCAGCAATTGATTATTTTTATGGTATATTGAGGAATATGGAAAGAAAAGATTGGTGAAGGAAATTGCAGAACAGAACAGAGAAACATTTGTTTATTAAGAATGAAAATAGAATGAAAAGAGAAAAGAGAAGGAGCAAGGGAAAGAATATTATCTTGGCATAAGAAAAGAACATTGCAAGTGGGGCACATAATATAGTCATGATGCTGAAAAAGGCATCCCATTCTTTAGGTCATTCCTGAAATCACATTGAATCACAGATTATTTGTGCTGCAGAAACCTACGTGACCATCTTCTGGTTCTAAGCCTTTCTTTCATAGATGAGGAAATTGAGGTTCAGAAAGATTATGAAAGTGAAGTTTTAATTTCAATAAAGAAGTAAAGGAGAAACAAATAATTCTTACTTTCTATATGTCCACAAAAGTTGTATCACTCTTATGGCTAGTAATTAAACATTTTTAATATTTTACTTTTGTTAAAGTTCTGCATTTATAAGAGGAACTTCAAAAAATATGTGCAGTGAATAGAGTGACAATGGGAAAAAGTTATAATGCAATTTTTTGATCCTAGAATTTTTAAGGGGTCAAGTGTATTGGTCTGTTTATGTTTTGCAAATGGAGAATCAAGGCTCAGGCAGATTAAATATTTTAGTCAATTTTTCATAGATCCATGGGAGAATTCTGTTGCTTAATTTCTAGATCAATATTTTTACCACTCAGTCACTACACATCTATTTTATATAGACTTGTAGAGCTAGAGGTTAAAATAGGTGAAGTTAATTATTTCCTATGGTAAAAAATCAGTAGATAGCTGCCCAGACAGACAACAACTATATGAACATGATGGATGAGTATTTTATATAATTTGCCTGGTTCATTAAAATCCTGCAAAGGACACTGTAGGTCTGTGGCTCTAAAATAATGAAACCAACTCTATATCATAGAGGGAATTCATGTTTGTGAAACACTTAAGAAAACCCATTTCCATAACTAAGGAATTCCTGCTGGGGGACTGGGATTGCAGCTCAGTGGTAGAGTAGGTTGCCAATACATCAAGTTGTCAGGCATGCATGAGGCCCTGGTTTGATTCCCAGCACAGCAAAAAATAAGGCCACAGGAATTTGTATGTTTTTTATTTTTATTTTTAGTTGTAGATGGATACATTATGTTTATTTTAATTTTTTATATGTGGTACTGAGGATGAAACCCAGTACCTCACACATGCTAGCTGAGTGCTTTACCACTGAGCTACAACCCTAGCCCATGAATTCTTGTTTTTGCTTGCTAAATCAAATACCAAAAAATCCTACCAGGAATGCTTAAATGGGCACTATTTTACTTAAGAGTTCACCAGCCCTTCTTCCTTAAATGATTTAGTTCACTAAATGCATGTTCTACTATTCACAAGTAAGTATAGTAAACCTAAGGAAATCCTTATTGTTATTTTATTATTTGTAGTAAACAATCGATTATTTGTAGTAAACCTAAGGAAATCCTTGATAATTTTGAGTTTCAGAGTTATAAGTTGGACTCTTTCAGAGAACTTAGAACAATTGGTATCATTTGAATTCACACGTAGTTCCACCCTGTCAGTCCTTTAGATCAAAAACCATACCTTACCCATTTTGTGTTTCTTAGTGCCTCACTATATCTATGAGGCACTATATCTTAGTGCCTCACTCTCAGATGCTCACTATATCTTCAGTTCTCATTCTAGGAATAAGAAATTGGTTGAATGACTACTAGTCTTTAGAAGTTAACATTTAAGATAAATAAATCTCTGGTTACCTGTGAAATATGCTCTTCATTTTTTTTCTTACAAGTTTATTGAAGACAAATGCTAGTTAACTGAGGTTTGAGTGTATGAGTTCCAGTAAGCAGAGGTTTTAGCTTAAAGATACTGTTTGGATATGATTGAAAGTTTTGAGAAAATCTTGATACTTTTTTGATGATTGAATAAAAATATTTAACGAATACTTATTTAATAGAATGAGAAAACATCTTGTGTTCATAGATAACACTATTCCATTACAGGGTGTATTTTCTTTACTGGCAATGATACTTGAGAAGAACATACACACACACACACACACACACACACACACACACACACACACCCTAGCTAGCTGTACAATATTAGTAAAATGAAATAGTCTTCTTAATCTTTGAAGTGATCAACCTACATCCCAAAGTCTGAAATTTAATTACCCTCTCTTAGTAGCAAAACGAAAATAATTATGTCATAACATTATCCAGATTGTTACAATGTCCGATTGGTAGTGAACAAGTTCTCCATTAGATAGGCTCTATTGAGATGCATGTTCTACTTCTGCATGGGGATCCTCTATTGTTTCCCATGCAGCCAAAAAATATTTAGTATTCCTGGCTAACTCATAATAGATACATCATTGATTGTATTATTTTCATTGTGTCAAACTATATATTTTGCCTCTACATTCTATTTGAGATAATGAGTTTCATAGATCTTTGTGTAAAATAATATTTTATTTGTTCCAACTCTGCTTCTTTCAGTCTTAAAGGAATATTATAAGGGTTCAGAAGGTGGTTCCTAGATTTCTGAGTTAGCCTATTAACACTAGTGCAATTTTAGTTTATCTTTTCTGGACTTTTTCTAGCTTCATGATGTCTTCCTTAACTGGAAATAAGTGGAATTATGTGCAATATTATTTGTACTGGGATGGTATTAAAATTTGGTTATGTTTTTTCTTGGTTTCTCTGTCCTTTCTGATTATGACCAAAAGATTTGTTGGCCTTTTAAGCTATTGGGTCAGAGTTTTTAGAAAACTACAATCTTGGGAAAGCCCTTCCTGAAGGATAACTACTAACTGACTTCTTATAAAGGTAGGTATTTGGATTATATTTCTATTGAATGAATTGTTTCCTATTTGATTCCCATATATCTCTCTGTCATTTTTCTGTTGTTAACTTCAGGCTTGCCATTTTGCTTCTGGCAAGCTTTGTGGCACTTGAAAGCAGGACCTCTAGAATGTGAGCTCCTCTACTATGGGTATGTGAATCATAGCCACGTTGGAGTGTAAGGTTTGAGAGTATTAAATATGTGAAAACATCTAAGCTTTTCCCAAATGTGCTTTCCAAATGTTCTGAAAGAATACATGTAATAGATTTGTAACTTTTATCTTTTATTTTAGCATGACTGCTATCTTCCTGATGTCCATACTTTTCAGTCTTGCATGTGGGCAAGCAATGACTTTTTGTATTCCAACCGAGTATACAATGCATGTCGATAAGAGAGAGTGTGCTTATTGCCTAACTATCAACACCACCATCTGTGCCGGATATTGTATGACACGGGTATGTAGTTCATCTCACTTTTGGGCATAAATTATATAAACATAGAAGCAGTTATTTCCTATCTGTAAAGAAAATGAGGTAAATGACAGCCTCATTTTCCAAATCCAATGATTATTGGCTCTTAAAACTAGAGCTCACAGTTTACAATATTATGTGGATCTACTCAGCAAAATGGGTACAGATAAATTTTTAATATTTTTGCTATCCATATTTAAACCTATCTTATTCCTGTAATCAAGGATAAAAGAAAAGAAGGTATCAGTTTTATCTCTGTAGGATTCAGTATAGATGTATTGTTATTGGGGAACAGGATTAAGGAATCCTCCCTTAGTTGTTATTTGTGACAAAGAAATATAACAAATTGGCTTTCATCTGTTTCCATTGTCTATATGTTTTCTAAAGTCCTATCACATTATGCTCTCTTTTCTATTCTTTCTTAGGATATCAATGGCAAGCTGTTTCTTCCCAAATATGCTCTCTCCCAGGATGTTTGTACATATAGAGACTTCATCTACAGGACTGTAGAAATACCAGGATGCCCACACCATGTCGCTCCTTATTTCTCCTACCCTGTCGCTATAAGCTGCAAATGTGGCAAGTGTAACACTGACTATAGTGACTGTGTACATGAGGCCATCAAGACAAACTACTGCATTAAACCTCAGAAGTCCTATCTGCTGGGATTTTCTGTGTAGCTTTAACAGCAATATAATTTCCAATCTGGTTAAATGTGGTTTACCTGGAAAAAAACTAATAAAATGTCATTATGTTTGACAATACCTCATATATTTCTTGAGTATTATTTCATCTATGTGTGCACCTACCCAGGCATTAGAGAGTTTAAGGAGCTTAAGAAAAGGTGAGTGAAAAAGCCTTTCGTGGTTTTCACATGAAAGAGCAGAATGGAGGTAAAATAGAGAACAGAGAAATGCAGTGTGAATGAAAGCCAGACTTGAACAGGCCCTCCTAACAGAGGGCCAGGAGTTTGTCTTGACAGAGAAAGTGAAATGTGGGCCCATTGCAGCAATGAAGAGAAAGCAATGTGATCAGAAGCTGAAGGAACACATGGCATCAGGGTACTAGAGACATTTTCTTCTGAAGGTTAGAAGGCAGGCTGGAATGGAGGTAGAGACTAAGGAATATGTGAAATCTACAATATAAAGCTTTATCCTCCTCATTAAAATGCACAGGATAAAACTCCACCAAAACTCAGTAGAGTATGGGAACTCTTTAATTTAATTACTTTGGTGGGCCAACTGACCTATGAAAGTTATACCCCAAAAGGTCAATTTACAAAGCCTAGAAAAGAGGCCACGATCATTTTACATGTGGAAGTCTAAATCCTTCATAGTCCTTGAAGTAACAGGAGATACTTTCCAGCATTTATACAAAAAGCAACTTGTGCTGTTTTGGCTTTTGATATCACATTCACTTTCTATATCATAAAAAACTAGTACAATTATAAAAGGTTTTAGGGACAAGGGGTGAGTGCTAAGGGATTTAAAAGAGTAGAGCCTTTCTAAAATTTAATCTAAACCTTCATTAATATTAAAACATTGTTTTCTGGTGAATATGCTTAGTGAATCGCTCTTTATTTTCTTTTCCTCCCTTAGATATTCTGTGAGAGTTTGGTTTCAACAGACAATTGAATTGAGAGAGGTCTAGTGGCTTTGCAGACTTGACCTCAGAAAGACTACTTATCCCATATTTTCCCTTTACTTTCCATGCATAATGCCATTGTCAAAATGAAAACTAATTGTCATTAGGGCCATATAGCTTTGCTGTATCCCAGTCATTGGTTAAATTCCACTGAGCATTTTGTAAAAGACTGTCTGCTGATAGTGCCCATGGAAAAGGTGATATGGTGCAGATAAATTAGTACCAAATCCCTGCTTTGCCCATGGGACGAAACAGATGTGCATCTATATACAGAAGACTCAGGAACCTACATTATTTTTACCTTAACATTTGAGGTTGATATTTTTATAATCTCCAAATATTAAATTGAGGCTTTGGGTTCTCCTATCAGTAGATAACATGGACACTTAAATCTACCTATCACTTAAAACTGTTTATCAAATATAGATTTTTAATTAATGAGTAATAAAAAGTCTAATAATGCTCAAACCTAATTGGTACTAGTCATAAATGACTTTCATGGATTCTGAAAAACATTTTTTTTCCAAGGACTCAAAGCCTGGAAAGACAGTTTTGCGAGGCCACTCATAAAGAGTCCAACTCGAGATCTGAATTTCTTAAATAGGTTTTTTCAACCTGCAGTGAGACAGTCAGACCTGGACATGGGTGTGATGGGCCTGTATCATCCTGAGCCATAGAACTCTAGAGTGGGTGCAGGAGAGACAAGTTGTTTCCTCCCACTGAATCCATTTGGATAGATGCATACATGAATTAAACTATTCTTGAAAGTGGAGTTAGCCAAGACAGAAAAGCCTGAGGACAAAGCTTAGAAATTGGGATGACCAGTTATTTGCTTCAGTTGGATCCAGAAATTTGGGAATATGGAAGTGCTGTTTCGGAGGGGTCTGGCATCCTTTGGTTTAAGAGAAGGAGAATGGATAAAGTTTGGAAATGGGAAGCTAGAGAATCATTTCTTGCACAATAAGAGAAAGATGGAAAATGGAATATCTTCTGAAGTGATTTTTAAATTCAAACTAAAGTTTACAGGAGTCAGTTCATGGCAGAAGAAGTTTGAAACTAGTGCTTTAAGGGGGAAAATATCTTATTCCTCATTTGAATCTGAAATATAAAGAATTCTTTCATAACTTAGATGGATTTGGGATAAATGCAGCAGCATCTCTGTTTTTCTGATGACCAAACTCTTTTGGAGTAAGTGAACATACCAGGATGAATTTATTAGCAGGAGATTCGAATTTATTAGCAGGAAATTCGGGTAACTGAATCTCTGTTATATAGAAATTGTCTTTTCTTTTACTTAAGAGCAGCAAGTCTGAGTCTAAGTGTAATAAAATTTCTTTTATCAAGGTAACTTCCCTTTTGTTCAATGTTGGGTTTTCCTTGGCCCTCTCAGCAGTCCTAGTTGATTCATTTTTATTTTTTAAGACAATTGTCTCATGTTCTTCTGCTATCTCGCTTCCACCTGCTGCCTCTGTCATCTTAGCATCCGTGTCCCTGCTTCAGATAGTTGCACCTTTTTCTTTGGGGAGTCTTCTTACTCATACTTTCAGTTCAAGTTGTTCAAACTTTCAGTTCAAATGGATTGAGCCACAGTTCATCCCTTAAACCTTTGCTTTCTTTTTCACCCTTAAACCTTTACTTTCACCCTAAAACTCCACCCTTAAATCTTCCCTTTCCTTTTCTGCAACTACACTTGGGTTTCTGACACCTCACCTGAAAAGTCCTTACTGATCCAGCATCTTTCCCACTAGTTTCAGAAGGTCTTCCTGATCTCATTCCCCATCTTCTTCAATAGCACTTTGCTATTTCCTCCTGTATCTTTTCCTACTTCCTCTGTTTTGACACGTCTTCACTGTGAAGCATCCATAGATCTCTCCTCATCCTAAAAAATAGAAAAGAAAACAACCTTTTCTTGACCTTATGTAATCTTCTAATTATTTGTCCCCTTACACCTTGAACTCTTATGCCAAGTTTTTTTGTAAAAGAGCCTGCTATATTAACCATCTATTTCCTCACTTCGCATTTCTTCTCAGTCCACTGCAATTTGACTTCTACTCCCTTGAAACTATTTTAGTAAAGGTAACAGCGAGTAACAAATAGTTCAATACACAGGACACCTTTTAGTCTTGATCTTCTCTGACCTCTCTGCTTCCCAGTAGAGGTCACATATCTCTGTTCACAGTAAAATATAGCTATGGCATCTGTAATTTGTCTTAATGAGGATGAAATCAACAGTTTCTAATTTTTTCATGCCTTTTCTTTCTACTCTTCTCCAAAGTGACTTGAAATCTATGCTATGGTCTTTAGCTAGCAATGGTAATGTAGGTCTGGACTATGTTTTTCTTAGTAATTTTGATTGATGCAATAGGGTGAAAATTCTAAACCCGGTGAAAGAAAAGCTAGAGTTATAATAATCTTGTGTGTTCTACTGACCGTTTGGACACTCTTAAATGTAGAGCCCATAAGAAATGTGGCTTTGTATAAATGCATCCTTGGATGTCCTAAGGAATCACACCCACTTCAGTAATCTGAAGTTGGCTTTATGCTTAAACTGTAACTTTTCTTTACTGCTTAACTAGTTAGAGTTGCATTTAGATGTTAGATGGCAGCTACTAAAGGAACATGGGAAGCTAAGAGAGACTCTCTGGCCTGAGATTAAGAAATGGGTGGAGAATAAAGAATTGTTGCAGACTTTTAATAGAGCATAGGATTCTAATTTTTTCAGCTTGATTTTTCACTGGGGATTTAATCATGAGAGGTGGCTCATCTTCTTCAAATTACAGCACTATCACTTTTATGTTTATATTTTCTTTTGGATGTCCTGGAGTCATCTCCTGCATCTCTGGTTCAATCTACTTTCCTTACTGTGCAGCACTATTTTCCAGCTGCTGAGTCAGAAACCTGAGAATTATTCTAGATTCCTCTCTTTCTCTGATTCCTCAAATCTAATTTCTCTTAAGTCTACTTCTTATGAGGATTTCTAATACATTAGTTAGAAATCCTTATAACTCAGGTCTTTGCCATCCTTATATTTAAGCTACATGATCTTTACCTTTATGTATATCTATAAAGCATTAATTTAGAAAAACAATACATAGGAGGAAGACCAGTAGAGGAAGGGAAATGGGGAGGGAGGAGGGAAGGGAAAGAGGAAATACTGGGGACTGAAATGGAGCAAATTATATTCCGTGCATGTATGATTATATAATAGTAAAAACAAAAACAACATCAACAAAAAAAGATTCAAGTTTGGTTTTCTGTCACTGTTTAAAAACTCCCCCATAACCTCAGGATAAACATTAGCTGTTGACATGCCCTCCCTCAATGTTTTCATGCTCTCTGTGTTTTGGGGTTTTCAGTGTGCTTTCCCCACAAACCCTCTTCTTTCTTCCTCTTCCCTTACCACTTTTGAATTGGCTAATTTGTAAGGGAGTTTTAGTATTCAGTTTAGAGACCCTAACATTCAGGAGATACCTCTCCCCTGACCACTTTTCCCAAGTTTGAGTGGGTCTTCTCTGGCTTAGTGATTATCATAGCACTTATCTCAGTATACCCACCTGCTTTTCTCCACTCTAAGCTCTTTGACAGCAGACGTGCCTTGCCCATCATACTACATCAGTATTCCTAAAAATTGTTCCACAATGCACAAAAGAGTAATCCCAAACAAAGTTAAAAAGCAATTCCAATATTAAGGTGGGCTGCATCTTACAATGCAGAGCAGGCAGAGTATAGGCACTTTGGCTATTGATATCAAGTTTTTGAATTAAAAAAGGATTGGGAAATCTATCAAATGCTGTTCAGTAATTCAACAAATGAATATGTTCATATAGATAACTGGTACCATACAGAAGTATCTTCAGTTCTATATGATTTTTAGGAAATGATTTATAGTTTACAAAACTCAAGAGAATTAACAATAATTATAGCAATAGCTAATAATCACTAGTTGCCAGGTGTATTAAGCTCTTTATATTGGTTATTTGTTTTAATTTGATTTAAATTTCTACTATTTATTGGGATACTGGGGATTGAATGTGGGGATGCTTTACCACTGAGCTATATCCCACTCTTTTTTTTTTTCTTTTAAGTTTTTTTTGAGATAAGTTCTCACTAAATTGCCCAGGCTGGCCTCCAACTTGTGATTCTCCTACTGCAGCTTCCATAATTTCTGGGATTACATGTGTGTGCCACTGTGCCTGGCTAATTTCTATTATTTAATATAAATTAAACCCATCATAAATTACACAGGGGGAAACCAAAACAAATATGAAATGCTTTGGAAGCATTTCTGGCACATTAGCTAAACACTTCATGAAATCAGCATCCATGACACTTTGCAACATATAGGACATGTTATGGCTATCCTTCATGCTTTTTCTGTTTCCAGAAGATAGCCATCTGAACAGTGGGTTCCTGGAATGTATTTTACTTTTGTCATATTAATAAGGATACCAAAAGTTAATAACATTCTGTATTGGTGTAGTTGTTTCACCTTTTTAAAAGGACACATACATACAGATACTATGTACCTATATATTTAAAGCAAAAAAAATGAAGAATCATGTTGAAAGGTGAAAAACTTTTGTCCCTCTTAAAATACACATTAACACAAATTTGATTTTGGTGAACCCAAACTAAGATACAGCTAACTTCAAGGGCCCTTCAGTGTTCTCCCACAGGTTTGGGGAAAACTGGGTTGCTGAAATTGAGGAGCTGGTAGTCAAAGAGGATAGCAAGGAGTCCATGAACCAGGAAGGTTGTAATGTGCACCTATTGAAGTTGCAATGGCTGCTCTCAGAGCAATGGAAACCACCTTTTACCTGTAACAGGAGGGTGGCTCTTCTTTTTAATCTTTGATAAACTTACTTTATAAAAGTTGCTGTCCCCTTCACCCATTTTCCCACCAGCCTCATTCTCACCCAGCCACTCCTATTGGGCACTGCTTACAGAGAAAGGAGAGCAACATTGTCCCTGACTGCAGGAACAACCATATGGGACCCTGAGCCATTGTACAATCTTACACAAGCCACAGATAACAAAGAAGCTGTTCTGGAGAAGAGAGGTGAATTTGAATGAAAAAAATATTAGTTGAAATACAGCTATATGCAATGAAAGTCTTTAGAATGCTGCTTTTAAAAATATTTAGCTCAATAACATTATAGAATGATGACCAGTTATTACCATATTGTTTGGTTATTAATAGTAACAAACATTTAAATAAGTCACGTGAAGGTGTGTCAAAAGATATACAAAGATTTTAAGAAAACTCAGACAAGAAGTTCCAATACATAGAAAATTTAATTTAAAATAACTTAAAATATTTCATCATTAAGTTCTAATTCAGTGCCTTGGCACCAGAGGTTTAAGAAAATGTTTGTGTCTGATCTTCAATTAGTTCAGGTAAACAAATAACTGAAAGATTATTTTTATGAGTGTGTGCATATGTATATATATATAGACATACATATATGTGCACATATATGTGTACATGTATTCAAATTATAGAAATATATATATATACTCAAATGTTTTCAAGATATATAGAGATTCAAGGTATATAGGGATTTTCTATCTATATGAAACTATGTCTCTGTATGCATGTGTGTGTACATACACACATATAAAATCTACCCTCACTTAGCAGTGGAATTTTCTAATTTTACTTATGGCACTTATTTTGGAAAACTGAACCCCCTAAAGGAGCACATTAATCATATGTGAAACAGATTTCTAGTTGTGTACTTTAAAAAAATCTTTTTAAACATTTAAAAAATTAATTTATTCCTACTCTTCCACCTTTAAATACTGTAGTCTTCAGATTGTTAATTCAATATGGAATAAAATTTATTTTTGTGGAATCTGAGATAATTCTGAGCTGGAGGAACCTGAGTACACACTTGGGCCTACTTCCTGTCTTTTAGGTGGACAGATGAATTAAAGTTACTAACCTTTGCTTAAAAGGTTACATTTGTCAACTGCTGGGATGCAAATATTTATTTCATGAAGTGACTTTCTTAAAATGGTATTTTTTTTTTAGCTACAGACACAGCAAAGTAGCCATGCACAATTAAGTTTTTAGTTTGCTTCCAATCTGACTTCTTTTTCTGAGAAAAGTTTTCCTCCAAAGTTAGTGGCAATAGCAAATACAGCTGAAAGAAGTGTGGTGCTTCATAACCACTAATTCGAGCAGTTATAGCTTTTCAGCAAAATGTTTTGTTAAAGTTCTTGGGAACATGGCACTTTCTCTTAGTGTGCACCCAGAGTTTTGTGTTCTCACATGTATAAGAAGCTCACTTGGGAATTTCCAAAGTCCCTCATATTTTCACTTTTGTGTGACCTTTTGAAATGCAATTTTTAAAAAAAATCCATGATTTACTAAATGTAACAAGTTGTTGAAAATTACTGACAAATTACTGACAAATAGGTTAAGTTAGGTCCTAAATATGGATTTCCTTACTTAAAATCAAAAATTAAGACCAAAAAGGAATGAACCTGAACATTTTATTTTCATAGGGGACTTGCATAGGAAGGAATATATTTGTATTGCATATGTTTGCATATAATTATTTTTGTTTCCTTAACTTGTCTTTGTTGACGGTATACAACTTGGAGATGTTTTTCTTTGTTTTGGTTTGGACAAGGATGCTCATAAGATAATATCTGAATTGTGCAGGAATTTGTTTTATTTAAGTGGTGAAAACTGTAATTATGAATATATGAAGAATTCTCTAGGTGAATAAATAAGAAAAATACAAAAAATTAGGAAAATATGTAAACTCAGGTTATGAGGTATTTCAAAGGTACAGTGCCAATAAAAATTTTTTTCCCCACAATTTGCAACTGCCAGACTTCTTGCTTTAGTTGTTCTGTCCTTATGTTTGGAAAAAACACAGAAGAGTTTAAGATAAAAGCCCTTTTGAGGATATGAGAGTTGCAGTAGTTCAGAGCAGAGTCAGAGAAGGAAAGGGATAAAGTATAATGTTTTTGTATAAGAACAAAAACATTACCTTAAAAAGTTTTTTAAAGATTTTTTGGGGGGGATTCTATAAACACTTTTATAGGGCACATGATTGTCTGTGTGACTACTCTTTCCAGAGGGAGGTTTCTTTTTTGTTTTCTTTTGTTTTTTAAATACTAGGAAAGCATGACTTATTCAAATTAGATTCTCCATGCTATATTTAGTTTTACAGATGTGTTTAGTTTTAAACTGTGGTTTACTGTATTTTGGGGAGAGGATGTATATTAAAAAATCCCAGGAAACCCTTATACTCAGAGTCAGTTTCAACACTGCACCATGATCTCTCAATTCTGTAGCTGATTGCTTCCATTAAGTAGAAATCCCCCAAATCTCTGTATGTATCTAATTTTCCTGGCTGAAGTATGAGAAACTGAACCATCACATTTTCTGAACAGCCAGGTTTTAAAAGTTTCTCAAAGCTATTTGATCTTTTTCTGGTAGTTAAGTAGGTTGTTCCTGTTACATAACAAGAATTAGGAACTCCCAGCCAACAGATTTCTATAATGTATGTACCAGAAACCAACAGCTCACGTGTGACTATGTTCCCAGTCAACATACACTGTCATTCACTCAAGGGGCAAACCAGTAATGAGCCAGACGTACATACATGTGCAAATGTACAATTGACAGTAAATTATTTTAGATTCTAATGTCCTCTGAACATTAAAAATGAGCTGAGAGACAGCTCTTGTGACATTTAGTATGAAAACTCTAGATTGCAACTTTCATGATGAAGTAGCTTCAAATCACATCTCGTGAGTTTCGTATTGCACAGCAAAGAACCATACTGAATATCATGCCAAAGATCTGAAACAGAAGGAACACTTGTTAGTGACTTTCAAATGTGTATTATTTGATTAAAATGTCTGCAAAATTGCCTAGGAGTCTACCTCAAGTTAATAAATAATAATTATAATCAATAATTACTGGTTACAAATGGCATGTTTATATGTTCCTTGAAGATGGCTACTAAGACTTCCTTATTCATTGCTTAAAATGCATTACTATATTATTATTGTTAATGAGTAAGAAGGCTCTGTTTTAAGAACAGGACTCAGTTCTGGCTTATAAAACAGTTCCTAATAGTTGTGAAGGATTGATACACTAACTGGTTTTGGAATTGTATATTTTAAGTTAATCCTAGATCTCATCTATGTATTCATTTGAAAAATGTGTTCATAACATCTTATTGTTTAAATAAACTTATGGTCCAAATATTTTTCTATTGCCAGAAAAGCTTTATTATATTAAAATGTGGAGCATGTCTTCATTTTCCACTCATTCCTATGTTCAAATAATTCTTTACTGTTTAACTCAGTACTTTCAGCAAAGCACAAATGGAGGTATTTGAACTATGTTATTCCTGACTTCTACCTCTTGAATAGTTTTCTGAGAAGCAAAATACTTGGGCCAAATCAATATCTACTTCCATGGTTTGAACAGAAGAATGCCAGAAGATTCTTTTTGTTCAATGATTTTCCCTACAATTGTGCAGAGTCTGTGGAACCCTGTGTGTGGGTGCCCTTAAAATTGGCACCGTAACTCTGATTTTCTCCTCAATTCCATCATAAGTCAGAGTAGGATCTGTAAATGCTAAACACAACAGGGCACAACAGGGCAGTTGTTCTGGGAGAGCAGGGCAGACTTAAGTAAGAGCATAGCCAGTAACAGGATTTCATGCTTCTGGCTGTTAGTACCAGCATGTGGCAAGGGAGACACCTAATGGACATTTGGTTAACTGGCAACTCTCACCTTATTTAAACAACCAAACAATAACAAAAACTCCCTAAATATATCCCAAAGGATAATTGTGTTGAAGGATGGTTCCCAGCTGTTAGGAAGTGGTGGAACCTTTAGGAGGCAGGGCCTAACAGAAGGAAGGATATTAGGATCCCCGTCCCTCCTTTCTTTTGCTTCTCAACTGCCATGAAGTAAGCAGCTTTGTTCTACCTCATGTTCCCCATCATGATTCTCTGCCTCACCACAGGCCCAAAGAACTATGGGGCCAAATGACTATGGACTAAAACCCTGAAACTGAACCCAAATAATCTTTCCTCCTTTTAAGTTGTTTATCTGAGGTGTTCTGTCACAGTGATGGAAAATGAACTAATACACCATGGCTGTAAGGTTGGATACAACCCTAAACTTATCCTGGTAGTACTCTGAAGAAATGCCCTCAGAAAGAAACTTCTTCAGTCTCAGCCTGTTGCTGTCAGAATCATGGGTGACTTCTTTCAGGCTGCTCATTTGTTGAGATTGTAGAATAGTTAGGAGGCTCTATTTGACACCTCCATTATGTAGGATGTTTTCAACCCACCTTCCTCAAGATTGTCTTCAAGGAGCTGCAGAAATTGCAACCAAACTAGGCCTGAATCAGATGGGGAGGGCCTGACAGCTGTTGCTGAGTTTGGGGGTTCTCAGCCTAGTCTTTTCAACCACTGCCTCACCTCTCTGTGCTCTAAATACAGGAAAGGGCCTAAGTGCTTGGGTGTGCCCCGAGAACTACCAATACATGGATTTCCTCACTGTTTTCATACTTTAGTGAGGGCTGTGAGCCAATCTCTACAGAGGTCTGGAGAGGAAGTGCTAGCTTGGCATTAGTTATTATTATCTAATCTCTGGACAATGGAAATCACCTGTTCACTGACCTGGACTCCAATCTTGCTTTACTCCAACCCTTCCCTCATCTTGCATCACGTCTTTCTAAACCTCAAAGGCTCCCCCCTCTTTAAAAATGAAGCCCAGCTTCTCAGAAGGGCACCTTAAAAACCTCAAGTATGTGGACCTGATACCCCTCCAGTGTCATCTCTTGTCACCCCTACATACCTGTCTATGGCTATCAACTCTTCTGTTATATTCTTCTTTTGTACTTCAGGAGTACCAAACCACCTGGAGGCGTTATGCCTCACACTCTCTCATATGTTGTTCCCTTCACCTGGATTCTAGGTTTGAGAGCACTCAGAACAGCTGGCATTTATTGAGTGCTATATGTGTGAGAGGCTTTATATGAACTAATTTGTAATAATATTTTGTAATCTTCACAATGATCTTGCGAGTTTCATATATTAAAATCCCTATTTTTAGCTGGGTGTGATAGTGCGCACCTATAGGTACTCAGGATGCCGAGGCAGGAGGATCACAAGTTCGAATCCATCCTGGGCAACTTGGTAAGACCCTGTCTGGTGATGTACTTAGTGATACAGCACTTGCCTACCATGCATGAGGCCCTGAGTTTAATCCCCAGTACCACCAAAAAGCCCATTTTACAAATGAGGAAATGGAGGCATAGAGAAACTAAGGTTTCCTACAATTCTAGGACTTGTAAGTAGTGAAGCAAGGAGTTGAATCCAAATCTTGCGATGACAGAACTTGTCCTATTAGTTACTGGGCTATGCTGCTGCTTCAAATCATAGGTAAGAGAGATTAGGTTGATATTAAATTATTTTGAATTTAAAATCACTTATCTAGTTTAATATCAGTGGCCTTAAAATAGATGTTATTGTAATAATAAACTCAAAGTCACAATTAGGTCTATGTTGAAATTTATAGTATATCTTAGAGGACTAAGTATTGATGTGTTTAATTAATTTTATTCTTAGAAGATGTACTGTGAATACATGTCTTTGTCCTTTCTGAGGATTCTCTTTTAAAATACTGCTTAGATAGACAAACACTTTCTTAGATAGTAACATAATGGGTGTTAAAATGACTGCATCAAAGTTGGGTGTGGAACAGGATATTTACATGGTCTCAAAGCATCTTTCCATAAAACATTAACTATGAAGGAAAAAAGAATAACAAAATGGGCAGATCTTGGAAGATACCACTTCACCGATGTGATGACAATATTCCCAACCATGGGGCAAAATGACATCTGTGGCACCTGAGAGGTACAGTGACAAAAGCAGAGTCATTGCTGTGACATTTCTACCCAAAATTTATAACCTCAGACTTAGCATATGGAAACAGTAGACAAACTCAAATTGAGGAACATGCTACAAAATAGCCTATAATCTTAAAAAAATGTTAAAGTCATAAAGGTAAAGAAAGGACCAGCTATGGTCCAGTTTCTTGAAAAGTTGAGAAAACATTGTAAGAATCCCTTTGCTATTAAAGGATATTGAAACAGTTAACAAACTTGAATAGAGATTTATGGGTGAATAATAGGAAGTTTGCATATGTGTGTGTGTACGTGTGTGCTTTTCTTACAACTGTTCTGTAAGTTTGGAGTTATTTCAAAGTAAAAAGTTAACATCACAAAAAGTGAGACATCACGGGCATCCTTCCTAATAGAGGAATATTGTACTCCTCATAAAATATTCTTGCCAATTAAAGAAACAATATGGCCAGGTGCAGTGGCACGTGCCTATAATCCCAGCGGCTCAGGAGGCTGAAGCAGGAGGATCGCGAGTTCAAAGCCAGCCTCAGCAAAAGCGAGGCGCTAAGCAACTCAGTGAGACCCTGTGTCTAAATAAAATACAAAATAGGGCTGGGGATATGACTCAGGGGTCAAGTGCCCCTGAGTTCAATCCCCAGTCCCCACCCCCAAAAAAGAAACAATGTAACTTGACTTTATATCCCTCTACCAAGTTATAGGAAATACTATAGACATAATCAGCAAAATAAAGATCATGGCCAAACCCTACAAGGAAAAACAAACAAAGACTGATTTCTTCAACCAATAAACTATAAGGAAAAAGATAACGGGGAAACTCAAGTTTGAGTTTATATATAAAATATATTATATAAAATATATTTGAGCTGCATAGCAACCAATTATAATTTATTGACTTTTTGAGGATCCTGACATAAATATTATACCTAAGTAGATCTACGGGACAATTAGGAATTTGAACACTGTGTATGGATTTGATTATATCAAGCAATTATTAATTATTTTAGTTACAGTTATGATGATGTAGTTATTTAGTGAATAAAATGATGTGATGCCTCAAAATAAAAAAAAGTACTGCCATCTCACACTTCAAGAAAAATTATATGCAAAATTTCAAGGCTCCTTAGAGGGCAGAAAAAGGTAAGTTCTGGAACTTTCTCACCGTGAGACCTGCAATTCCAATGCCGACAATTCCGATGAGCTGGAGCTTAACACTGATTATGGTCTCAATTTCATCAATGCAATTCTGTTTTGAAAAAAAGAAGAAGAAAGAATAAAAATTGCTAGTATATGTGATCATCCCCCTCATCCAATCCTTTCCTTCTCTACAGATCATTCTTCTGTGAGAGCTGATCTATGTCAGCTTCTGCCCATATTTAAACCATTCCTCTTGGGTAACATCATCCTGGCAACCTTCAAACAAAAATGCAATTTGGGGAAAAATACAAGCCTCTCCTTTTGGTTTTCCTATTTAGGCCAGTGGCTGCTCAGAGCCCTAATATCTGGCTGGAGGAAGCTGTTTCTCTGGGATCTGAGGCATATGAAAATTTGAGGCCTCTTCTTACTTACAGTGAAGAAAAATAAATATTCCCTAAAACAAGAACACTTATTTTCATATTGTCACACTTTAAAAGATTTTCTACATACTTTATCCAATTTACTATTCAAGGTAGGCATTACCTGTTTAAGAAACTACAAATTCTGTACAAGTTCAGCTTAAACAAGGAAAAACTGTCTATGCGGGCCAGGTTTTGGAAATTAGAGGACCATTTTCTCTTATGGTGGCCAAGTGGTCTCTTGGTTTGTGAAGCCTGGATTCAAAGGACCATCGTGGACATGGGAAAAGCTGGACAGAGAACAAAAGTGATCACTTGTAACCATTATTTGTTTCCCTAGCTTCAAAAGCATCTATTTGGAGTCCTTTTAAGTAGAGGTATGCTCTCAACCCAATTGCATCCTCAGGCTACTCTGATCTTTTTCTTCGTCACTGGTCTGCTTCCTCTGATACCCACATAAGCTACAGGAAACCCTCACCACTTCCTCACATCTCTTTTCACACTTCATTGATTCAACGACCATTCCTTTGCATCAGCCCCTGAAATGGGTTGGTGGGAGTGGAGACAATAAGATATGATTTCTGGTCTGGGATTGTGGCTCAGTGGTAGAGCGCTTGCCTCGCATGTAGGAGGCACTGGGTTGGATCCTCAGCACCGCATATAAATAAATGAAAAAATAAAGGTCAATCAACAACTAAAAAAAAAAAATTAAAAAAAATGACATAATTTCTTCTGCTCTCATAAAGTGTAGAGAGCCATCCGTGGGCTGTATGTGGACTATTGGCATGGCAGCCAGTGAAGGGATAGGTCTGGCGTTAGGAACTCCTGTGGCACCCCCATATGGATAGACTGCCTGATGCAGGTGAACTTCCCCCTCAGCTCTAACAAAAATTCCACACAGCACCAGAGATGGGGTGACCTGCCCAGGCAGCACAGCCCCTCTGGGATGAGTGTGACCTGCCAAGATGCCAATCAACCTGCTGACTGCAAGACATAACAAAGCAAGACTCCACCCTTGAAACCTTATCCCTGCTTTTGATGTACCCCATTAAATAAACCACGGGAGCCATTTTCTTGTTGTCTAGCTCCAGAGAGGATCTATCAGGATCTCCACCTTTTTTTTTTTTTTAAATGTGGTGATGGGGATTGAACTCAAGGCCTCATGCATGCTAGGCAGGTGCTTTACCACTGAGCTATCTCTCCAGCCCCCAGAGGCTCCAACTTTTGAAACTGTCTTTTTGACTTTGTCTTTTGTTCTTTATTAATTATTCTAGACTTCAATTTCTCAGGCGGCTTACATCCTCCTCAGCAGGAAGAAGAATCCCCCAAAGGAGATACTGGATGTCTCCCCTTAAGAAAGCTCAGTTTAGAGGATACTAACTCACAAAAAATTATACTATATCTGGGAAAAAAGTTTTAGAAACACTGCTGTAGACTGTGGCTTCCTTATATACTGCAGAAAATGAGAGTCAGCCTAAAGCGCTTCTTTCAGTCTTCCCTTCCTTCCCTAACATGTTCTCTTCCTTCAGTTCCAGGACTGTCATAGGTAACAAGCATAGAAAGGGGACACAGCAGTACTATCCCTGACTTCTTTTCCTCTCAAGTGCCAAAGAGGTGCACTTCTCTGTTGAAAGTTAACCTCTTCCCTGCTCTGGGTCTCATTCCCTCTCTTCTCTTCAGGATGCTATGGTAACCAGTTACCTTCCCTCTTGCCTATACATTAAGCCTCTCCTCCATGGACAATTCCACTTACCAGATAACACCATGTTCAAGTTCTGCAATCTAAAAAAAAATACTACTCATAATACTGAGTATTACCCATAGTCTCTCCTTTCCTTCATAGCCAGTTTTTGTGAAAAACAAACTAACAAAATGTGTATTGACTTTATTTAGTCACAAAGGAAGAAATTTGGGAAATACATGTTAGAAAAAAGAAAATAAGAAACATCTGTACTCCCACCAAGATAACTAACATTGTTTGGTGATTCTTACACAAACAAACACACTCAGATATGTAGTTCATTTCTTACATTTAATTGTGTGCTTTTTAAACTTAATATTACAATTTCAAAAATGTCTTGTTTCAGTAATATTCCTTAAAACTGTGATTCTTAGTGACTATAATATGAGACCTTCATCAAAGGTATCATAATTTATTTAAACAATTCCCTATTGTCACATAGTAAGCAACTATCCAATATTTAGTTCTTATGAATAACACTATAATGAATACCTCTGGACAAAAATTTCTATCCATACTTATCATTCTTTTTCCTTAGAACAAATTCTGAGAAGTGAAATTTCTGGATTGAAGGGCATGAACGCACTTAACACCCTAGTCATGCATAAATGTACTAACCTCTTAAGACTATTGTACCAATTTTTTGAAAATGTTCATTTCCCATCATTGTTGCAAAAACTGTATGTTATTGTTAAGGCAGGAAAAATAACTTGGTCAATTTCAAAGGTTAAACAATAGCATCTCTTCATTTAAATTTGCAATTAACTTTTAAGATTGCTTTAATTACCTATGCTTTTATGTGTTTAATGGTAATTTGGATTTGGATTTTATTTTTTATGAGGTCTTTTTTGTATCCTTGACCCAAGGCCAAACTCCTTTAAAGGATGCCCTCTTTTTTCACACCCTGCAGCCTGGGCTTACCATTTACCTTCTTAAATGCTAAATGCTGTTGGTTTTTCTGTAGTTGCCTTAGTGGACTTTCTTGGGCTTTTAGTTCCCCCAAAAGACATTGCATTTTCTGCTTCTGTGTCATTGCTTATGCTGTTCCCTCTGTAGGCAGGCTATCCTGTCTTCCTCTTTCATTGCTTAATTACTTCTCACTTTCAAAGATTTAGCTGAGGCATCATTACCTCGCGTCAGCCTCACTGGGTCCCCCATCCTCTGGCTCTCCTAAGTGCCCTCCCTTCTGTACTTCCACAGCATCACAAAAACTCAACACATTACCACTCTGTGCATAACACCATTTTTGTACTGTACTCATTTCTGTGCTTACTTCTACTAGAATGCAAATTCCTTGTCCGTAGGGACCTTTTCTTATACATCTTTGTATCTGCAGTACTGGCACGAGGTAGGTAGTCAATAATACTGAACGGACCTCTAGAGTAGCACCTGGCCCTGCTGACTGACCATTCCCTTCTCTTTGCATGATGTCTTCTCACTTGTGTCTGGCTGCTCCTCTTAGTTTCCTCACTT
This sequence comes from Geosciurus inauris, assembly GCA_004024805.1. NCBI lineage: Eukaryota > Metazoa > Chordata > Mammalia > Rodentia > Sciuridae > Geosciurus > Geosciurus inauris. The sequence continues at coordinate 79,245 of PVHX01001647.1, forward strand.
GAGCACTCCTTGATTTTGGCTAGTTTTTTTTGGTATCAGGGAATGAACTCAGGGATATTCGACCACCGAGCCACATCCCCAGCCCTATTTTGTGTTTTATGTAGAGACAGGGTCTCACTGAGTTGCTAAGCACCTTGCCATTGCTGAGGCTGGCTTTGAATTCGCAATTCTCCTGTCTCAGCCTCCCTAAGTGCTGGGATTACAGCCGTGTACCACTGCGCCCGGCGTTTTTGTTTCGTTTTTGTATAAGAAGTGTACATTATATTTAGATATTTATTCCAAGAATATATTATATGGCTCTGTTACATTCTCTCTTTTTTTTATGTGTATATGTATTAACAAGGAAATATGTAGAATTTACTTAAAAAATTTACAGACACAAATGAAACACTCAATCACACTTTCCATGTAGGAAGATGATAAACTCAACATTACAAAGATGCCCATGGTTAGTCTTAAGTGTTGCTGTTCCCCAGGGTTTTATCCTCCCTATTCTTTTCTTCCAGATCTCATGGATCTAATCCATATCTATAACTTTAAGATCACATAAGTCACTGATACTCCAACTACTCACCAAAGTCACAAACCAGATTTTTCAACTTCCCATTGGATATTTCCACATGTAAGTTCCTATGACAGTGGACTCATTTTCTTTTCTCCATAACTGGCTCCTTCTCTTCTATTCCTCAACTCAATAAATTATACTGTATCTATACAGGTGGAGGAGCCAGAAACCCAGAAGACAGTCCCTCTCCTTCAATGGCTGACTGGTCATCAGTCCTGAAGACTTTACCTTCTTTGTGCCTTTCATGTTGCTCAGTCCAGTTGTCTCAGTTAACATTTCTTGCCTGAGAACGAGAAGTCTTGTTCTCATGGCTGGCTATTCATTTTCCACGAATCCTCCACACTGCCACTAGAGCAAACTCAATAAAACACAAATCCTATCCCAGATTCTACCTTTTGTGGTCCTTTAAGCCAGGAGCAGCATCTATCCTTCTGGCTTCACAAGAGTATCTGAGGGCCTTCAAGTATGGATCCCTTCTCTTTGAAGAACTCATCTCCCACATATACCCTGGGATATTAGGCTCTCCTCGATGCTGCGCTTCCTTGAATATAACTGCCTTTCTTTGCCTCCATGCCTGTGCCTCCCCATCTTCCTGAAATATCCCTCTCTTTCATTTGCTTAATGAACTCCTACTCATCCTTCAAAATGCATTCTGATAATCACATCAGGAACCTCCCACAGGCCCAGGTGAGTCTGCTGTGTTCCCTCTCATGTAGCCGTGACTCAGCCTGTGTGGAGCTAATGGCTCTATTGTTTCCCCAGCTGGATGTCTGTACTTCACAGGTGGAGCTGTGTCTTGCTCATTTCATTCAACACAGAAGGATCCAATAAATGTCCAATGATGATTAATGATACAAGCTGGAATTTACATCCCATCATCCTTTCACAGCTAAATGCCTAAAAACATTAATAGCACTGTCTCTCTATTCTCATATTTCCCTCTTTCTTTCCCATGTTGTACTTACACTCTCCTCAATTACTTCAGTGAGACTATGTGACAAAGATCACTGACGGTCCTCTAAGCAACAAATCCGACAAACTATGTTCAGTCTTCATCAATCTGTTCTCTTCCTGCATTTTTACTTTATGGGCAAACCATCTCCTCCCTGGCTTCTTAGGAAAACCGTAGTCTGGACTCTCTCTGGCTCTCTGACTTTTCCTTCACAGCCTCTTATTCTAGTTTCTTGTCCTAAGCTTACCCTTTAAACAACAGTGTCCTTACTCTTTCCTTCTCTCTCGGTGTTCTGATTCAGTTCTAGGGCTTCGGCTACCGCCAACATGTTGAGATTCCTACACCTATGTCGTCCTCCCAGGCTATCTATGAGTCCCACAGGTACCTAAGACAGCCTTGATCAAAATTGAAGTATCATTTGCCTCCAGGATCTATTCCCTTCATCATATCTGTCTCTCGCAGTGAGTCTATCCATCCAGTCTCGCAAGCAGAATTATGAAAATCTTAGCCTCCTTCTTTCCACTCATCACTTATACCCAATCCTGTTGATTCTACCTCCTGAACATTTCCGGAATATCTCGCTCCCTCTTCTTCACTACTCTTTGTGACTTGCTTTGGCCCCTCATCCTTTCTTACAAGGATGACCAGATCCTTGTAAGGTCTCACCTAATTGGTCTCCCTCTATTAGTCTCCAACCTCCCATCCAACTCTTCATGCACATCAGCCTGAGTACTGTTTCTATAATGCAAAACTGTTTATGTTTCATACTCTGCTAAAAGCAATGTCTTTCTCAAACCTCCAGGGGCAACATCTTGCCTTTCTCTGCCTCTCCCAATGTGTCTATTGCCATTTCCTCTGGGCTTCCTGTTCTTCTGCAATCCTGAAGCTTCATACCAGCATGCCTCTGTTTTTGCCATTTTCTGGGCCTGGAATGACTTTCCTTTGTCAAAATTCAATTCAAGGATCCCCTTCTACACAGAGCTTACCTAACTCTGCTGTGTGTTCATGGTATCCTGTATAGCACTAGAGCCCCAGACTAGTTGGCAAGGCCACTGGGGGCAGGAACCATGTCCTTGACATCTTAGAGTGGCAACATGCCTGACACAACAACTAATAGTTGAAGCATTTATCAGCACTTTGACTCTGCTAGAGAAATGTGGGACAACAGTTTGGGAGCACTTACCTGTGAACCTGGTGAGCATAATTAATACCGTAAGCATGAGGGCTCATAATTGGCAAGTCAGCTTACCACCATTCTCCAGGGCACTAGGAGGACACAACTCAGCAATGCTTTGCTTATTTTACATGGGAAAAGGTGAGGCCCAGAATCCACTGAGAAAGGGTCTCCTAGGGTCTCTGATAGGTAGGACCTGAGCCTTCTTGCCTCCATCCTGAGGGCAAAAACCCTCTCACGCTACAAGGCAGGTGGAGGTCCCTGGTAGAAGCTCACCTTGTGGCCTAGAAGTTCCTTTGGGCATGTGGGTTGGACCTGTTCAGAGCTTTCTTTTCCACAGCACTGAAACTAGAAAGTCAGAAAGAGATGTTAGGACAAGAAAGCGGGAAGTGACCGCTATGAGTCTGGGCATCGCAGCTGAGAGCAGGCGGTCCCAAGGCAGCAAAGCAGCTACAAGGTCCGTCTCTACAAACTAAACTGCTATTTCTGGAAAGGGAGCGAAGAATCACATTGTCATGCTAGCAAACCAAAAAAATGACTTCCTTAAAGCTGTCTGAGTTTTATGATAGGAAGTGACTCAAGGCAACCCAAACAAGGCAAGAAGCTAATTGACGGTGTCTATGAAAATTGCTGCTTTTTAGACAGGAGCTGGGCCTTTAGAATCCTTCTTTCAGAAGGGGATTCATACAACCTATTGAGGAGCTAAAGTTTTATGAGCTTTGAGAAGGGCTCACTAACTGGGGGCTCACTGTCTGGGAAGGAGAGAAGTGGTCACAGTAAACCTCAGGGGTCCAAAGGCTGGACCTTAAGACTGACTAGCAAACAGGAGACTTGCCTTAGGGCTGGCCCTGTGAAACAGAGGGACCTGTGTGCTGCTTGATGTCTTTGGGGCACTTGCTAACATTTTTTATGACACAGAAGATCCAAGTACCTAAAGACACTTGGCCCAAGAGTTCATAGGATTTCTCCATATCAGTGTTTAAGAAATTAGAATGATTCTGGCTTGGCCCATTTCCTCTGTCAGTCTTCTTTGATTAACTGTATGTAGCTCTGAGCACTCCATTGACAGCACAGTGCCACAGAATGCTCCAGAGGGAGAGCCTCTCCTGCAACCCTTCATTTTACAAATGAGAGAGATGATTGCGCATTAGGGAGACTAACTTGCTCAGGGTCACAAAGCTGTTAAGTAGCAATGCTGCAGCTAGAAACTAGCTTTCCTGACTTAAAGGTCACACTTGCTTCTGTCATACCACCATGCTGCCCTTTGAGACGTTGACATTTATTTGGGCTGCTTTCTCTGTGTTCTCGTTCATGCTCCTTTGTCTCTTTTGGGCACACACTCTGACTTCCTCTTGTGAACTCTGTGGTAGGCCTCGTTCTCTTCTGGGGTTCTATACAGAATGCAAACTATGGCTCTCCTAAAGGCTAAAATAGGATGCTGTTGCTTGCCTTTACTGAATTTATTTTTATTGTGAATCCAGGTGCTTGGAGAGAACTTGGTTCATATATGATCTTTAGAAGATATGAGGTTAAGAAAGAAGGAAAGTTACTTACTGCTGAGTGGAAGGTAATAAGAGTCCCATTTCCCTTTCCCCTATCTTTAAGGTAATCGTTATAAGCCTCTTCATACATGGTCTGTACGTGTCGTATAGCCTGAAAAAATACCAAGAAAACTGAGGGTGTGCTGAGTGAGAAGTTTCAAACATTCTCTTTTCATTCAAGAAAATCTCCTCTTCTACACCTGTTAAAAACACTATCTTTCCATATGTTTAAGATGATTCTGCATATATGGAACAGAATAGACTCTAGAGTTTCTTTTCTTTTTGTTGTGCTGAGGCTCAAACCCAGGGCCTTGTGCATTTTAGGCGAGTGTGCTACTGCTGAGCATTTCCCCAGTTGATTCTACAGTTTGTAAGATGCTTTTAAGGATGAAATGACAGACTAACCCAAGAACAGTTTTCATAGACCAGAAAGATTTCTTAGAGTTGAGGTTTCCAAACCTGACAGGGCTTCAGCATCAATGAGACCCCAGATTCCTGGGCTCCACTCAGGAGATTCCAATGCATAACCAGGGCTAGGAACTATGCAATCATGGTGCCCCGCTGGTTAAAGGGACTCAAGTCTTCTCATGGCATTGTTTAACACATGTCCATCACCAAGAAGACTTTTTGCATTCAAATACCATATAAAGTTTGGAGAATGCTTCCTCTGGTATAAAAGCATGTGACCCCCAATTCACAGAAAGGTCCTAAGATCTAGTTTCACTTCTACATGGAGATGAGTTTAAAGTAACCTATGAATATAACCAGCTACTTTAGAAAAAGTCTAAAAGAGGTGACATTTCTTATTTTATAGGTTTATCCTTTTTTAGTCTAAAATAAGTTCATAAACGTATTATTGATGGTACATGAATTAATCTGAAATATAGTACACCTAAAGTTCCATTCTTCTTTCTTTTCCCTTCCATCCTTCCCTATCTCTCAATGTGTTTATCTTTCCAAAAGCCTACTTCCTCTGTAGGTTCTCCTGATAACCTGTTTTGGACAGCAGGAGTTGGCAGCAAATATAAACTGGTTTTGGGAGCACATAGTAGGTCCAGCTTTAATCTCTGAGGATGTCACAATCTCTGTACAAGCCTTAAGGACAAATGACAATCTGACCAGGGACAGTTTGGCAATGCATGTTCTTCCCAGACCCCCTTTTTTCATGCATTTACTCTGCCTTGTTTTGAACTAGGGATAATCTTAAACTAATGATCTCATTTAAAAGAAATCAATTTATTAAATTTATTATAAATCTAATAAATACTATGAACAATCTCCCTAGAAACATGTGTGCATGTGTATGTATGTACTCGTGCACTACTTCTAGATTAAGAAGTTCTGCTCATACTATAACTTTGGGCACTAATTGATTTTTTAAGTACACTCTACATATCAGTATTCTCATAATTTTTGCCATAAAAAAGTAACTTTTACTTACTACACCCTTGCCTATAAAAGCAAATACTCCAGTGGTTACTTCAGCAGCAAATATCACCAGTAGGCAGGTAAAAAACTGTAGAGGAGAGAAAATACTAATTTCATTAATTTAATACCTTTTCAATGTATTTAGTCCCTTTAACTCTAGTTCTATTGAAAAGGCATTAGGCAAGGTTATTAGTTTGAGCTGATCCAGCAGTAGCATTTGCCCCTTTAGTTTCCTGTATGCAACAGTTAAGTCATTTTTTCATTCAGTTATTCATCAATTGTTTATTGAGCATCTGTTCTGCACCAGGTACTGTCCCTGGTGCTTAGTCTACTATAGTGAACAAGGTCTCAATGTCTCTGCTATCACGGACTTCACATTGGATAGAGGAAGATATTAATGAATAAAGGATTTAAAATTTGAATAAGAGAATTTCAGAGAGTGACACAGAAGTCCCACCATCCTGGTCAGTGCCTGGCATCTATGTATCAAGTATCAATAAATACTTGATGAGCAAAACAGACTCTATCAAGATATAAAGCAGGGTCAGGAGATAAAGAGGTACCATGGGGCCGGGCTTGGAGAAAGGTGTGTGTGTTGTGGGGAGTGGGGTGACCTCCTAGACAGACTTCTGCTCAGGTTTTGGGTTTGCTTTGATCAAACCAAGTTTGGTGATAAACAAGAGAGAGATGCCCAACAACAGGGAAGAGAGAAAAAGAATGGATGGGTGAGGAAATACGTTAGGCATTTTTATATAGGAAGAGGTCAGAAGCAGCAGTTAAAAATCCAAAGATTGCAATTAGTAACTAAAAATGAGAGACTCACTAATAAATGTGATGCTTTAGACTCCCTATGGAAAAACACAGAAACTTTCTCTCTTCTCACTCCTCTTCTTTCTTCTTGTTTCACTTAGGCTACATTGGTATTGGCTTTTATAGCAGTTAACTGAAGTTAATTTTTTTTTTTAAACAAAGGCTGGTGGTTAAAAGAAGCCACCACAGGGATGTTTGGTTAAGTTATTGATCTTAACTAGAAATGCTTTTCTTGTAGATAACAGCATTTCCCTGCCTATAGGAATCTTTGAGCTGTCTCACCCACAGGGAAATACTATTTTCACAAAACAATCATAATAGCCCCTTAAAATTACTAGGTATTTTTCCTTCCTAAACATCTTTACACTAATGACTTCATTTTTTTCTCACACTTTCCATATTTGGTAGGAACAAAAATAAAATTATTCGTATGTAAGAGGCAGAGAAACCCCAGACTCACAAAGAGAAGTGAGAGTTAAGGGCTCAGTGAGTCCTGGGGGACCCTGTACTGCAGGCCAGGCATTCTGACTCCCTTTAGACCAGTACTCACACCCCCAGCCCCTTGTGCCCCACTTACTGATCCGAGCACACACTGTGACTCCCGCATGGCTCCACAGCACCCAAAGAACCCCACGGCCATCATCAGGGCGCCAGCTCCAACCAGCACATACAGCCCTGTGGGCAAGAGGTCAAGGGAGACTATTCAGAGCCAGACTGAGCAGAGTGCCTGGCTTTCTAGCCCCTGAGGGCCACAGCAAACAGGACAACCTCCCCATCACAAACTGGGCTTCAACGTCCAGGCATCCCAGATCATTTGGTTGTCAATACCGTAATGAGTAACATCTGTTGAATGCTTGCTGGGCACACCATACGCCTTGGCAGTGTGCTGTGATCCTCTGAGGTAGGGGCTACTGTTGTAAGCAAAAATAACCAAACTGGTTTTAGCATCATAATGAAAGCACAAATAACGGGGGCAGGAGCAGATTTCATGGATTAGCAGTGCTTTTTATTCAGCAGCGGAGTCAGGCATCAGAGGGGCTCACTTTCTGGATAGAAAATGGCCCCTGGTTACAGAAGGGGTTTGTGTTTTATAGTTTGCAGTAAGGGTAGTTTCATCTTTGGAGACTGAAGCAGAATATGTTGGTTTGGGCAGTCAGGAAAAAAGCTGTAGAAAGTCTGAAACTTATTGTTACTGGGAAGGGATGAAAGCTCACAGTCCATCATTCATTGCTTATCGTCTTCTTCTGGGATCCATTGTTACCCAGAGCTTCACTATTTGCTTTTCTCTTTCCAAGACTCATTGGCAATGGGAAAGGGTGAAAGTCTAGGACCCAGCACTCAGTATCCACCTCCTCCCTCTGGACCCATTGTCACTGGGAAAGGATGAATGTTTTGCCTTTTTCCTACCTTCCTCCCGGGTCACACTGTCTTGGGGGTTGTCATTTTCCATATACTTCAACTGTTATCCCCAGTTCATAGAAGAAAGCCCAAGTTAAGGAGGTAAAGGGCACACAGCCAGCAAGGGGTGGAAGCCATAGCTGCCTATCTCCCAGAGCTTACACCTGGATGATCAATCACAACATGCCTCCTCAGGCCAGGCACTGCATCTCAGATTCCTATACCTTTGTATAGGATGTAACAGTGGTCCACTTTATGCTTTGAATATATGCCTTGCTGCTCTGCCACTGTGGCCTATTTTTTAAATGGACGTGTTTCTCTCTCTTCCTCTTTCCCCGCTCCTCCCTAATCTCAGGGGAAACAGGATTACTTTTCTTCCCCATCCTAGGCAGATTTATTTGTCCTTGAGCACACATGTAGGAATAAAATAGTCCAGACTTTGGGGATGGCACCACAAGATCTCAGAAATGACTACCTCCCAAATTAACAAGTGAATTACAACTCCAACAGAGAACATGTGAAATGTAGCCTTTGAGTCACCTGTTTAAAAGCTCTCTGTTCCTGCTGATGGGCAGAATCACAGCCTTTGGGACAGAAGTCTCTTGTGTTTTTGCTTTGCTAGCAAAGCAATAAACCTTCTTTTTTTCCCTCTCAAAACCATGTCCTTGTTATTGGATTGGTACTGGGGACAAAGATGGAATTTTTGGCAATGAAGAGAGTTCTACCATCCACAGGAGATCCATGGCATTGGGTTCAGGGGTGGTCAGGAGCTGGTGCCAGAGCTGGGACACAAACCTATGCCTTTCTCCTGAGCCCCTGGACCTCTTACACTAAGTACTTGATGGCTGTCTCCATATGAGAGGCCTGAGGCCCAGTGTTTGGGAAGGAAGAGCAGCTGCCCAGGCACTGAGTGGGAGCTGCTCAGGCACAGAGGGGGCTTTTGGTTAAAGACAGGAGCAGAGAATATAGCAATAAAATACTGCTTTTGCATGAATTTTCTCCTTCTAAACACTTCGTTTTGATTTAGTACCCTTCAGGACAACCTCCATTGTTTAGTCATAGGAACTGGGCCCCCGAAATTAAGCCATTTGCCCAAACTCACAGAGCTGGTTAATTGGCAGTGCAGGCCTTGAAAGCCTGCTCCTCGCCAGGACTCAATCCTGCTTCTCTAGCAACAGTAGCAACTTTTAATTCGGGTGGTGACTTTACTTCTTACCTAAGTCAAACTCCAGGTCAGTTGTTCCCACAGGGAAAGAAAAGGTCAGAAATTCTCTGGCTCTGAGAGAACTTCAGCCAAGCCTTCCCTGATTTCCTTCTCTGATCCTGAGATAAGGTGGAACACAATGAGACCTGGTATTTGCCTTACTTGGAATAATCCTAATAGCCTCTATTTTCTTTTCTGCATTTTACTCAGATGAGTCACCTGGAAACCACTCCCATTCACCGGAGGTGGGGGCTGGTGTCACACCTCGGTGGGGAACCCCTGAGCCTGCCATGCAGACGCTTCCTGGGGCTCCTCTGGGTTGCCGAAGGTGGTTTGTGGGCAGGCCTATCTGTTCATAGACTCAGATGGAACCGCAGGGACACTGCTCTGCTTCCTGCAGCCTTTCTCAGGGTCCTTCTCAGGACTGGCTACTCTGCAGTCCTGAGGGATGTTCAAGCTTCCTGCTCTTCTGGCTCCGCCACTTCCTCCTGTTCCCTCTTCTCTAAAGGATAATTCAATGGAGAATGAATGTGGTAACAAGAGAAATGATAGCATATTAAAAATAATAGTATTTTTGGCTGCACTGACTAAAAACCTTATCGTTTTTAATGATGTTTTCATTTTTCAAAGCCATTTGAAAAATCATCCCTCATCTCACTGCTTCCTCAAAACAACTAGTTAGGTAAGACAAGCATCTGTTTTACAAATGGGGATCAGCAAGGCAAGATGCTACAGGCCTGGAGCCCTGACTTCCCACCTCACACCTCTCCCTGAAACAGGCTGAAGGAAGGGCAGCAGCGGTGACGCCATATTCAATTCTCTCAAAATGTCTCACAGGTGGACCATCTTACTCTATTAACTTTTGCTTAAAATGTTCATTCCCCCCACCCCCATTGTTACGACTACAACTGCAACATGATCAACTGCAGACTCCGCATGGAGTCACAGCCTAAGGACCTGTACCCCTAAATCCTCCTCCATTTTTCACTCCATCCATATGGGAAATCACTGTGGTCTGACCATGCCTTGCTCTTTTCTGAATTGTGCCTTTGCAGATTTCCATATTTGTCTCTCTGTAGATTTTTAAGTCTGCAAACAAAACTTATTCATTTTATCCAGAATATGATGAATATTTCAAGTGAATCAAGAGAGTTAAATCAATTTGGAAGTGCTGGATTGAGCTGCCTCTTTATCCACCTTTGCTTAGAGATACATGCTGGGAACCCATCTCAGCAAACATCCATGAAGACATCATAGGGCCGGACTGTCCAAGGTCAGGCAAATGAGAATAGATTCACCACATGGTGAGAAAGTCTGGAATATAGGGGGAAAAGGTGCTCCTGCAGAGGCTAGGGCTCAGTGGGCAGAGGCCCAGGATCTGAGGAGGACAGAGTTGCTCTACACTGTGCACAGACAGCTTGATCTCTCTGGCAGTGATCCTTATGTTTCTGAAACAATGAGCTCTCCAAGAACATATGCTGGCCAGGTGTGGTGGTGCGTGCTGGTAATTCCTGCAAGTGGGGAGGCTGAGGCAGGAGGATCACAAGTTCAAGGGCAGCCTCAGTAACTAAGTGAGGCCTTAAGCAATTTAGCAAGACCCTGTCTCAAAATAAAAAATAAAAAGAGCTGGGATGTGACTCAGTGGTTAAGTGCCCCTGGGTTCAATCTCCAGTACTCCCCCCATCACCGGCCAAAAAAAAAAAGCTGACTTGAACAGTAGTCCAAGAATCTGAGAATCCCAGAGCTCATAGCAAAACCAACATGCAACTGCTCTAGCATCTCCCACTACTGAGGCCTCTTTCCACCGGCCTCCACTCCTGTAGGAGTGTGTTGTTATGGCTCCCCATTCCCAGTGAGCACTGCTTGTGGAGCTGGAGGGAAATCAGAAGAAACTCTGCAAGTGTCCAAATTCCTTGGGCCTTCTGAATCCTGTTCCAAATCTGGCTGTAATACTCTGCACAACATAAGGCCACCTGTGACTTCCAAGGATACCTCATCCTTTATGTGGTCTCCTCCTCAAAAAATAGCTGCTGGATGAATAAGTTAATTTGCAGCACATTTTAATTCCAAGAGGGTTTCTACAGAGCCCTCTTCTTCCCATGGCACGTGTGGCAGACGCATGACTTATTTCCCAATTCCCTCATGCTTTCCAAGCCCTATTTCTCTTGATTTAAAAAGAGAAAACACTTTGAAATTTAATTGTTATCATTAATAGCTGGGTGTTGCAATGCCAGTGATCTCTAGTGACATGCTAACAACAATAGCTTTTCCTGAACATCTTTCTCCCTGACAATTCCATTGCTTCTTTCTCAAATTTGGATATTTCTTTTAAGTAGCATCATTTCGGTTAACACAGAAAGGGGAGGACTGCTTGAAGCCATGTTGGCATAAACTCATTTCAAAATGGCTCCCCCTTTGTAGGGACTGGATATTGGTGTGGTCATCAACTTCTGGCTTTTGGCAGGCAGATAGTTTCATATAACTTGCTAAAGACCATCTTTCATCTAAAAAAAATTTATGCTTCTGCATAAAAACTCTCCTCAGCTTCTGAATGCGTGCATAAAATTCCAATTGTCCCTCAGTATCCCTGCGGGGTTGATTCCAGGACCTTCTTGGATACCAAAGTCATGGGTGCTCAAGTCCCTTATGTACAATGGTGTAATATTTACATATAACTTACCTACACCCTCCCATATAATTTAAATCATATCTAGATTACTTATAGTATCTAATACATAAAGACTATATAAATAGTTGTTGTGCTATATTGTTTAGGGAATAATGACAAGAAAAATACCTACATATTCAGTATAAACATAGCTTTTTTTCAGAATCTTTTTGATTCATGCTTGGTCAGATCTGTAGAATTCAGAGTTTTGGAAGGCCGGCTTTAAATAAATATCTAGAGTATTAGATGGGACTTAGTTCATGGGAAAGGGAGGCCTTGGTGCTTTCTAAATAACACCAGTAGCTAACAGTTACTGAGTCATATTCTCAGTGCTTAATATGTCTCCGTCATGCAGTCACTCAACACTATTGGTAGTAAGCACCACTTCCTGGTGGCCAGCCTGATCTGAGTGACATCTGTACTGTTCACTTGACAGTTATCATCTGGAGAAGTTGCTGGCTGAGCAGTTCAATGTTATAAGCTAGTCTCTCCTTTATCTCTTCTTCCTATTCTCCCATGTCATTGTGCATCGGGGACAAACCCTTCTTCAATACAACCACGTGACAGTAATAGCAATAGCTAGGATGTATAGAGGGATCACTTGGAAACAGGTACAACACTTAAACATGTTCAAATTTCACAGATGAGGAATCTGAGACACAGAAAATTAAGAATTTTTCCTAAGATTGCCTATCTAGTGAGGAGTTAAACTGGAAATTGAGCCAAAGTACAGACCCTTAGCTACCAGGTCACACTTTCAATAGGAACTCAGAAGAACAGTTGACTCTCTGAGCTACAAATCTGCTCATTTAAAAATGGAAGGAGTATTTTCTTGAGAATAGTACTTGAGGTGTCTAGAATTGATGATTCCTGGATTATCCTCTGAAAGAAAGAACAAGGCTGGCACCCAAAAATCTAGGCCTGCCAATCTTGCCTATAGGTAAGTCCTCTTATTCTTTAGTTTTGTTATCTTTAGTATGAAAATGATTATCTATTCCAGCTTGTTATAAAAGTACTTTGGAGAAATGATCTTAATGCTATCAACTTCAGCACCTTTCTGTTATCCAGCTAACAAGACTGTCAGGTACAACTGAGAACCAAGAAGTTAAAAAATATTCCCAGAATGAGTCAGAGTTTTTAAAAAGGCAAGCCAGCCCCTTAATGTTCAGCACTGGAATACTTTCCTTACACATAACCTCCAGCCACAATCAAAGCCAGGCTCCAGGACTCTGAATTCGACAGGGAGAGAAAGCTGCAGCCAGGCTGTGACCCTGGAGAGCCAAGTGGCTCCTGTTTATGTGGGCAACCCTTCCATGGAGAAAGCTGCTCACATCCTCTGCTTGCAGACATGACCTCATGCGCTCCAGAACATGGGCTTTCCGGCCTCCTGAGGGCTGAAGGCATCACTCCCCACTCTACGCTCCTAGAAAGAAGACCCTGCGGTATCAGCCCATCCAAAAGGCAGGCCAGAGAGGGGCTGCAACAGGACATAGCATGGCCAGGTTTCTGGAATTTGGAAGTCACGAGACTTCTCCTAAGAGTTCACTGAAAGAGGCTAGAAGGGAGAAGGTCTTGGAAACCCTAGTAACCCAAGTTCTCTTACTGCCAGCTCCTCTTTTGCCATGATCTCCCTCCCCTACCTCAGCAACCCAGGGACACCATGGATCAGACCCCAGGCCTCAGCCTGGCCCCACAGGGCCTCCGGAGATTGCAGCAGGCAGCAGGCAGTTTGACTACCTCTCCCGCTGTCCTCATTTCCACAGCTGGGTCCTCCTGTGTTGGCCTAGGATCTGTCACTCTCCCAGGCTTCAAAGTGGTATCTGGATGTTTACCCCAGGAAGGGAAACTCCATTACCAAGGAGGGAGCACCAAGGATGCCAGAAAGAAAAGCATCTCCCGAAGATGGGACAGTTCCTCTGACAAAACTTAACAGTCGTCTGCCCAAAAGCAGGGGGCTAAACAACATATCTTCCCCAGGGTCCCTCTCAGAATGGGACTTGAGGCTGGGAGTACAGTTCTCTTTTCCTTTTCTTGAGATGGGGTCTTGCAAGATTGCTGAGGCTGGCCTTGAACTTATGATCCTCCTGCCTCAGGCTCATAAGTAGCTGGAGCTATAGGTGTGTGCCACTGAGCCCAACTAAAGCCTTATTTCTTGAAGAGCCACTTGAATGTGCCATGTCTGTTTAGAACACTCTTTAGCAAAGGAGTCATAAGAGTTTAGTGAGCTGATTGCTCTGGAACCTATTCTGCAAAAAAAGGGGCGGGGGAACAGTAGACAGAACCCCAAAACTGAGTCTGTTTCTTTTTAAAATTCTTGTTACCCCTTACTACATACTATGAGGTAGCATAAATGGTACCCTGGTGTATTTTTCTTCTTGTTTTGTTGCTAGAGAGAAGGTATTCTTTCTTATTTGGAAAATTATCTATTGAGAGAAAAAATATCAATTTCTACAAACATATATATTGCTCTTCTTATTTATAAGAAATATCTGGAGTAGAGAAAAGGTCCCAGCTTCACAAGTGTTTTTTGTTGACACTATCCAGGGAGCATGCATGAGCCTGGGTGTCTGCAGAACTGGGTTTTGTGCTGAGCCCAGCCAGGAAGAGCTGGGAAACCATGACTGACTGCCAGATCCTGCTGCTTAACCCTCTGGTCCCTAGTTTCCTTATTCCACCTAGTGCTAAGTTTCTATGATGACCTACTTCCCTAACTTCTGAGCAACAATCATGAGCATCCTCACCACCAGCTGCTAGATGATGACCTAGAGGAGAACTCAGGGTGAGTAAACCCACATCCACAGCCTACACTGCCAAGGACATGCAAGAAGGATTCAGACTCTGCTTTTGGACTGTTTTCCTTGCCAAGAATCCAGTTCCTTTTCTCTACTTAGATAAATGAATCCCCTCTATTCTCAATCCATGAGGCTTGAGAGTGCCAACTGACCTCAAGCTCCAAGGTGGGCATGAAGCCCAGGCTTACACCAACAAACGGCTGGCCATAATGACTTGTTTGGGGATGAGCACTGTACCCAATATGGCCAGTGAAGGTTAGGCTGGGGACTTTGAGTGGATCTGCTGGAATGAAAGACGCACGTTCTTTTGTTGGGGTTACTCTGGAGCTGGAGCCTAGAGCCACTGGCAGCCATTTTATCATGTGGAGAAGAAACTTGCCAGAGGGAAGTGTTGCCAAAGGGGAACAGAGCCAACAGATGGCTACAGGCTGGATTCTGTACATCCACTGAGTCCCTGGGCCCAGTACTACTCCTGGACTTCTCAGTTATGTGAGTCAATACATTTCTTTTATACTCAAGTCAGTTGGAGGAGGTCCCTGTGACTTGACATAGAAGACTCTAGTCAGATAAGTCCATGCAGACATGATATGATAGCTCTCTCATATCTCAGGCAGTATGGAAACTGCTCTGGTTTAGTTAGAAAGAAGAATCAGGGTTGTCTGTGTACAGCTAGTTCATCCTTCTGCTTAACACAGTAATCTCCTGAATTAATAAAACACCTGATTCTAATTTTTGTCGTAATAGTGGTGAAATGCCCACGTAAAGGAAAGTTCATCTTCTTCTGTGGGAGTTTGTTCAACTTTTTTGAGTTATCCAATATTAAAAAGATTTTCTTATGTTGAATCCAAATCTGTATCTGTGAAATTGCTATAGCACTTTGTTTCTGGAGCAACGCAGAGGCTGCTTGGGGACTGGCTTCCATTCGTAGATCCACATAAGTGTCCCTCATTGATTGCACAGAGGCACCTACCTTCAGTAACTCACCTGAAAATCATCAATTATCATTGCCAGGCTTGGCTTTTTCTATCACTGATAGCTTTCACTGATATCTTGTGCCATTTTGATTCCTTCTGTTTCTGAGTTTGGTTAGTTAGGCTTAGTTGTGGTTATTGTAGTTAACAATGTTTCTTATCTTTCTTTATAATTCTCGTTGCAACCACTATGGATTATGCCCTTATTTCTTCAAGCTTGACTATCTCAATATTCTATTTGTTTTTTTTTTAGTCTGTGCCTCCCCTCTTATTCTTCTGTTGCCAGAACAATTTCTTTAAAATGCAGTGCAGATGCCACTAGGCCCCAAGCCCCAGATTATCTCTTGCTTACCAAATTAACCACAACATTCAAGGCCCTTTAAACCATAAAGAGGGATACAGCTCCTCTAGATGTTTTTCATGGTCTTTTAAAATGGGCGTTCTTTACTATTGCTAAAGTATGTCCAGTTCTGTCTCAGAAAAATTACATTTGTTTACTGTTGCTAAAAAAAATGTCCAGTTTTATCTCAAAGTGCATTTTAGAGCTTGAAATCCTTCACCTGTAAACTTGACAGTGGGGGTGAATAGGTGGCTGTGTTTAAGGCATGGAATTATTGCCAAACAACTTGAAGGAGACTTTGTGAATGTTACTGAACTGGTTGGTGTCTTCCCAAGCATTCCTTCAAACTAAGGTTGAACTCGTCCCCATTGCTCTGAACAGCCAGCCATACTCCCCATAGATGAGGTAAAAGAGCTCTATGCCTGCCCTATACTTGCCAAATCCTAATTCAGAGTCATGAATGAAACTCTCCCTCACTCAGTCTATCCCAAACTACCTGTCCTTCAAAGCCCTGTGGGAGCAGCCTCCACCTGGGGCCTTCCCACCAGCCTGTGCTCTCTCTCTCCTTAATTCAGTGGTTATGTCTGTACCACTCATGTAGCATCTACTACATGCTGTGACTGCTATCTGCTCTTGATTCTTGAAGATTTCCTCTCCATACGTCTGGAGAGGCAAGAAGCCTAATTAACATGAGATTAAGTGGGATTTTGTTAAAACTGAATTCAAAATTGTGGGGAATGCTATGCGATCAGCAGCTTCTGGAATATCAGCAACATGAGTGTTATGGTTTAGATATGAGGTGTCCTCCAAGAGCTCATGGGTGAGACAATGCAAGAGTGTTCAGAGGTGAAATTAGATTATGAGAGGTATAACCTAATCAGTACATTAATCCACATGAATGGATTGATGGTGTGGTAACTAAAGGCAGGTAGGGGTGTAGATCACTGGGGGTATGCCTTCGGGGTTTACACCTTGTCCCTGGTGAGCAGAGGTCTCTCAGCGTCCTGGCTGCATGTTCTGAGCTGCTTTCCTCTAGCCACAGAGTCAGCTGACCATGAATGAACTTATGAAACTGTGAGCCAAAATCAACTTTTCCTCCTTTAAGTTGTTTTTGTCAGATATATTGGTCACAGTAGCACAAAGCTGATTAAAACAGATGCATTCCTTCTCCACGATTCCCTCTGCCTGATCCTGGTATCCCTAGCGTGGGCTCACTAATTATTAAAGGTGACAGAACAAGGGTGGGTTAAACTTGTCCTTGGAATACTTGAGGGCATCTCTGGAATAGCAAAATGTTTCTTGAGAAGTTTTCAGAGCCAGGAGTCCCTCAAGGAGGAATATTTGAAGAGTATGTTTGCTAGCTTTGATGGAAGTGTATGTACCACCTGGGAGCGATGTGGATAGAAAAGAGCATTTCAGGTTTAAGTCTTTAGGAGATTCCTTTTTCCTTGCCACAAAATGCCAATCTTGTCCCAGTGTCAGAAGCCCTCTGGGGAACCTGGGCCTGCTCCAGGCCCAGGCATGAATATTAATCAGAGAGCCAGTCACAATAACTCTCTTCTTGGCCATGATTGGTTTAGGCATGGATACAATACAGATCTGGCCAATAAGCTGCAATGGGAAATGTGCTTTTCAGGAAACTCCTGAGAAAGATTTCAGCTAGCTATTTCTAAAAAGGGCCATATGAAGTGAAACTTCCTTTTTTCTTGTTTGGATGTTGTTGTCTGAGGACACAATGTTTGGAGCCACTGCAGCTATTTTGGAATCACAAGGCAATATCTGAGGACATGTAGAGGATGGCAGAGCAGGGACCTTGATGACTTTGTCGAGCCCTGAACTAATTCTGGAAATTATCCATCTCCAGACTTCTTTAACTACATTTCATCAGTTTTTGAGTCTTTTAAAAGCATTTTAACAATTCTGAAATTAAGATTCACCTTCTATAGTACATCATAATTAAATCGTCATTTTTTTGTCTTAATGTAACCTAAAATAATTGGGTGTTTTCAAGAAAAAAAACTATATGTAAGATTTCATGAAATGTGGAATGTTGTTGTTGTTACTCATCTTTAGTAGATTTTCTTCTACTTTCCTTTGTAAGTATTGTAATCAATATGGCTATTCTCACAGGATGATTATGTGTATGGAAGGTGTTTGGTGGAGGAGGTGGCCCGGCCGTGATTTGGCCCTTCATGAAGACAGCCATGGCCTCGACTCTTTCTCTCTGGAAAGAGATTCAGGGAAAGAGATTCTGCACTTCCTAGGCTCTAGAGCCAACGACCTAACTTAACCCTATGGCTGGTGGGGTTCTTGAAACAGCCAGTCAGTCAGAGGGGGTCACTTACACTGACAACGGGCTTGGGCTTTTTGAAATCTAGAGTCCATGTCCACTTAGCTGGAGAATGAGAGAAGTCTACAGCAGAGGGCTGGATTCATAGGAGCTAAATGCATGGTGACAACGTGTAGTCCTGCTCGTCTCACTGTCTGGGTGGGAGGCTGCACCCCACCCCATGCTCTTCACCTGCTTCCTACTGCTGGCAGGAGGCAGAGCAGCTGGCCCTCTCACTGATGCCTCTTCTCCAGGGCTGACCCTCTTGTCGTTGCCTCCTATCCCCTCCCTCCATCCCTTCCCTTCTTCCTCCCTTCCTCTCTGCATTCCCTAGCTATGGAGGGACTGGGATTAGCACCTCCAAAACTTGAATGTCTCTTTCATTTTGAGTTACATTCTCCTCCCATGCAAGTTGAAATACAAGATCACAAAATAAAATCCTGATTCTGGAGGAGTACCATGTCACCCTGGATGGTCTAGTGAATAATAGACTTGTGGCATACCCACTTTCCTCAGGGGCAAAGGAAGTTTTCTAACTCTTTGAAGTGAATTTTTGTTACATTTCCTTAAGACTTCTTTTCTTTTACATAACAAGTCGATCTTGCTGCGCTGGTTTTCCTACACTTTGGAGAGTGGAGGGATGGATCATGTGAGGGAGCAGATGAAGCAAGGTCCTATCCACCTGCCTCCTCTGTGCGCATCACTGAGGGCCAGGTGGAGCACAGAGGCTCCCGTGTTGGCTCCTTCTGCCTCTTTCCCGCCCTTCCATGCCTCCCCCTCCCACCAAAGCTCAAGCTCAGTTTCTGCTTTAAGTCTCTGGGCTGCCCTACCTGAGCTAAAGCTTAGGGAAACTGAAGTCACTCACCCATGTAGAAATACTCTGGGGACTTGTCCTCCGCTGACAAATCCTTTATGGTGCCTCCGAATCGAAACCATAGTCCAAAAGCAATGACGGCTGACCCGGCCAGCTGCGGGGCAAACAACACTGCAATTACAACAGAAGGGTAGAGGGTGTGCGCAGACCCACCAGCAGGTGCAGGCACAGGCAAGGGGTTGCCCCTTTTGACATCACCCTTCACCTCTTATAGCTGAGGAAAGGAAGGCTCAGAGAGGCGGAAGCATGTGCTCAAGGGGCCTAGGGCCTGGTGTCATGACTGAACTAGGCCCTCCTGATTCCTAATGCAGGGTGGTTCACACTGCCAAGCTGCTCAGTGGTTATAGGGCACACATGGCATGGCTGAGGAACATTTCAGACACAGTTCTAACAATATCCCCCTGGCAGCATCCACTCCCTTCCTTATTGTCCTTTGCTGGTTTGCTGGACCTCATCACCAGTATCACAGTGAGGTGGTGGGTGTCAGGTGCCAGGTCACCAAGGACAAGATGAACTCCAAGACCGAGGAACTCTCTTTTCTAAGTTAGAAGAAAATGCACCAACCTTCAAACCCACCCACACCTCATGATGCGCACTCTCCAATTAGAATGTCCTTTCAGAAGCTTCTGTAACCCTCACTCCCCCAGTCCTGTGTGGTGGTCACTGTCCTGCCCCTGCTTGGGGATGAGGTAGGGAACTTGGCTTTTTTTTTTTTTCTTTTTTGGTTACTATTTTGAGTTTCCATGGAAAGTGAGAGAGGAAAAAATAATTTTCTGAAACAGCGTGGTCTGTTCTGTGTGGCTATGTGGCTGGTGGACAGGCTGGGCAGGTTGGCAGCTGGTAGAGTCATCACCTGGCTCCCTCCCTCCCCTCTGAGGGTTGTTGTGGGTCTCAGCATTAAAGCCAAAAGCTCTTTCTGCCATTGCAGGACTGTCACTGCTGTAGGCCAGCAGGCTTCTGCCATGGTGTTCTCAAATTTCACAGTATCAATCAATCAACGCATATTTACTGGGCACCTTCTGGGCACAAGGCATGATGGGAAAATAAGCAGAAATGTAAAAATAGCCTCCTGCTTCTGCCACCCTGTCCAGTCTTTGTTGGGCTGCCCCAGCCTATCACCAGACCAGCAATTCAGAGTCTGCCCCTGCAGGAAGAAAGAAAAGCACACCCCGGTGCTGATGACATGGAGATAGAGGATGAAAATCACAGAGGCGGAGGTTTAACAAGGAAAAATCAAAGTCAGGGTTAGGCCAGAGACTTTTGTATATGGCTTCCGTCTCTCTTGTGGGCAGCTTGTAAAGGACCTGGTGCTATCTGGTTAGGTTTATACCAGGACTTTATCCCTCTTCACCTTCTGTTCCCCAGGGCCAATTCCCTCCTCCCCGGGTTTCTTCAGAAACGCTGTAGGACTTCAGTGAGGAGGAGTCAGAGGGCAGAGTTTTACCAGCTGGACTCTCCCCATGTGGAATAACTAACAGTTTCCAGCCTCAGAGGAAAGCGCTAATTGGATAATGTGAGGGGCAGCAAAAGGGACAAGGCACAACCAGCTTTTGAAAAAATTTCTGCATTTTTAAAAACGGTAGCATGGCTTGGAAACATGGAAAGAATCATGTTAAAATATTTATTATATTATAATAGGAATAATAAGGGAGAAATTACAGGTGACTTTAACTTTAAAAACGTAGTTTTAAAAGAGCATTACGTGGTAGTTTTTTTTTTTTTTTTTTCCAGTCAGAAAGAAGTGGGGAGAATCTGCTTTCACTATGCTTTAACTTGGAAGGAAACCAGTTTGGGGACCTCAATGTTGCTGTGCAGGAAAAAGGGTGCTGCCCTCAGTCAAGTGCCATCCCTAGGGGGCTGCCTGGGAGAAGTTGCTCAGCAAAGCCTGACAACCCCTACCACCCTCTTCTCTGCAGTGACCTGATGGAAAGAGAGTTTCCGAATACAAAGCAAAATCTATTGACAGAGGTGCCAGGCCAAAGCCAGGAGCCACCAAGCAGACTGTGGAGGAGGTGACTGGTCCCAGGGACACCCTACCATGAGACCACATTTTTGGAATCTCTGTACACAAACTCTAATTTATAGCTGTCTGGGATCATCCTTCCAGACGGAATACATTTGTCCAGTTCTGGCACAGATGTGTTTGATGCATAATGGAAAATTAAAAGAGAGGTTGCAATTTAAAGCCATCGGGCAAAGGGAAAAAATCTGCGCTAGCTCATCCACGTCCCAACCCCCAAACCACACGGGTTTCCTCCTGGTTCAAGGAACTGTGGCTTAGCTAAATGTCATCACTGTGTGGAAGGGAATCCTCTCAGTGTGCTGCCGGCTGGCCAGGGCTGATATTGCGATGGGAAGCAGAGTGAGCACCGCTTTGGAAAGAGGCACAGCAGAGACATCGTAGCTCTTTGGTCCTTTTGAACTCATCAGTCCTGTAAGGCTCATGAAATGCTCTGTGTTCACTGGACTTATTAGGTTGGTCTACCACACACTAGAAATTGCCCCCAAAGTTCACACCAATTGCAGTCCAGTCAGTATGAAGGCAAGTAAATCTGGTGTCCCTAAGTTCTCATTATTCTCTGTGTTCTATACAGCCAGAAGAGATGGTCTTCCAGTGCTCCAGGGAAGCTTCAAGCCCCTGTAATCCTAAACAACTAGGCCAAAACTCCTCTATACCCCAATTCTCTATTCTTTTAATCTCAGTCCATTTTTCTGATCTATACGTCAGTCAAGGTTAAAACAAGTATGGAACGACAGGCTGCTTCTTTTTCTTCTCTTGCCCCTACCCTCACCTCCTTTTGCTTCCTCCCTTTCTTCCTTGAATGTTTATTTAATGGGAATCAACTCTGATCCAGGCTAGCTATTGTGCTTGGCATCAGGGAAACAATGAAAAAGGTGGGGATCACAATCCAACATGGAAGATAATCAATCACATGAAGTACTAAATGCAGTATGATGCAGGAAGTGAGCTGAAGAGGAAAAGCGTACCCACTGCCAAGGGATCATGCAAAGCACAACCACCAGTGTGCAGTGGGTGTCCACTTTTGATTTACACCCTGAAGAGTGAGTTAAGTCACTGCTCAGAGGAGAACTAGAGGGAGGCGAGAGCTCTGGGCAGAGGAGCACAGGGAAGGGCTTCATTTCCTTACCCTGATGCTGTGTTGGGGAAAGAGATGAGTCTGGGAGAGGCCAGAGTCTGGGCTTTCGTGGGGGGCTGGGGCAGCTGTGACTCATGGCTTCTGCCTAGCTTTGCACCATCTTGGGAAGCCCAAGAGCCTTGAGTGAAGAATAGGTGGAGACTCTCCTTTTGATGGGAATAGTCAGGAGCATGAATTTTGCTTGGGTGCCAGATATAGCACGGAGCCAAAGATAAAGGCCTGAGTGACTGAGGACCAGAGAGAGAACACTAGGGAGTGGATGTGGACAGCTGAGAGGACCAGAAAGTTTTCACTGTACCATTTGAAGAGCTTTGCTGAAGGCTGCCCTGCTTCTAGGGCCAGTACCACTCAGGTGGTACTTGGAGAGAGTTACAACCAGAAATACTGTTTTGCAGGAATGTACTTTTTCATACAGCAGAGTTGAGGAAGAACCAGTCCTTCTCCTGAGGTTCTCAGGGACTCATGGAAAGCTACTTGGTGGCCCAGGAAAAAACCCTAGTCGTGCAGGTGAGGATCCATTCACAGGCCCAGCCTACTAGAATACACACAAGAAGACACCAGATTACATCATTTCTTCAGGCAGCTCTCCTTTTCTGAGGACCAGTTGTGTACGAGGCACTAAAAATGTGATGAAGTAAGGTCTGAGGGCAAAAGTGTACCCACTACTTAAAAAGATAAAAGACATAAAATAGAAACAAAGAAAGAAATAAAAACCAAAAAGGTGAGAAGAATGCAGGGAAAGGAACAAGGATATACAAACCAAAGCCTTTAAATAGGGGATCACCAGATTTTCCTGGGTAAGTTATTCCAGTAGCTAACCATATTCCAGAGTGTTTGCAGGACACAAAATTGCTAACTGTAAGCATATGTCTTTAGAGAAGACAGTTTGTATTCTAAAACTAAAGAAGCAGAAGAGAGGACTGAAGACTGTTTTAAAGAATTTTAAAGCAAAGTGGATGGGCAAAGTTTCCTGTATATAATGGCTATCTGACAAAACCAAGCCATTTAGCATGAAGCAAACTTGTTTATGGATTTCAATTTTATTTTACTGCATTTATTTTCACTTTCCTGGGCTTGCTGGTAAAATAGCTGATTGTGAGGACATATTTTTTTCACTTAAAAACAAAAAAAGGTTTTGTGAATCACAAACATGGTCCCCTGTAGTAGTCCAGCTGGAGGCGAGTAGTGCTGAGATGCAAAAATGCAGAGACCACTCCCTGGACCTGGCTCCACTGGTTTGCCCAGCCTTCCCCTCCTGGACACAGGCCAACTTGGATCACAAATAGCAAATGCATGGTATTGCTGGTGAGGAAACCAGCAGAAAACCCCCTTTCTGGGTCAAAAGCACCCCCAGAGAAAGTTCTTGACAATACATAT
This sequence comes from Geosciurus inauris, assembly GCA_004024805.1. Taxonomy (NCBI): domain Eukaryota; kingdom Metazoa; phylum Chordata; class Mammalia; order Rodentia; family Sciuridae; genus Geosciurus; species Geosciurus inauris. The sequence continues at coordinate 102,826 of PVHX01001647.1, forward strand.
TCTTTATCTAGGTAGCAGACCAAAGAGTGATCCTCAGAGGCCCTAACCACAGTTTTAGTTCCTTCTTCCACTTGAAGGCTGCTGCTCTTGCTGTTTCCTGAGCCAGAATGTTCTCCTCCCTCCCCCACCAGTCTGACACCCACTCAAGGCTCAGCTCTCCTGTCACTTGGGGAAGACTACCCTGGCCTAGTTATTTGCCTTTCTTCATAGCACATGTAACCATTTCTATTTAAATATTTCTGTAATTTTTTCAAAAAGGCCTGATTTCTGTGAAGGCAGGAATGGGGGTTGTGTTTCTGTAGTCCCCCTTCCTCTAGCCTTGCAGAATGGGCTCTCAACAGACTTATGTCAAGGAAGGAACAGGAGACCTACAAAAGGTACCACTTAGGCTATGCTGCACACCAAATTGCAAGCCCTCACCCCACCATCCACGCATTGCAGTCCTACCTCCCAGCGTGAGGGTATTTGGAGATGAGGCCTTTGGGAGAGAATCAGATGAAACCATGAGGGTGGGACTAGTGCCCTTAGGAGAAGAGACACCAGAGAGCCTTCTTTCTCTCCCTCTGCCATCAAAGATGCACTGACAAGGCACCACCAGCACACCAGGGAGAGGAGACCCAACCATGCTGCCAGTTTGATCTCAGACTTCAACCTCCAGAGCTGTGAGACACACATTTCTGTTGTTTAAGCCACCAAGTCTGTCTGAATTTCTTTCTTTCCTTTTCCCCCCCTCTTTGGTGTTAGCAATTGAACCCAGGGCCAGGTATTTCTTTTCTCTCCCTCTCTTCTTTCCTTTTCCCTCCCTCCCTCCCTCCGTCCCTCCCTTCCTTCCTTCCTTCTTTCCTTTCTTCCTTCTCTCATCTCAAGTTGACTAAGACAGGCTGACAGGAGCAATTGTGAACAACCTCCCTCACAGCTCTCCAAGGGAGGACTTCACAAAGGCCCATTTTCAAATTCATCTGCACCTGGGAAACACTGCAGATACCTTGGAAGGCACCGAGTGAACACAATGTTGAATATATGCAGCAGAACAGTCACCCATGGAAAAAGAAAACAAAATGTGGAGTGTGTAGCATCAGTTCTGTTTCTCTGAGCCTGTGGTGACATCTAAGAGTAGATCTATGAATTTCTGTTAGTGGCAAGGGGAGAGGCATATGAACACTGCATATTATTGCAGCAACACACACACACACACACACTCACCCACCACACTGCATAAGAATGAAAGAATTAACCAAATCAATCCTGTATTTTTGCCTCTCCAGGATAAACACCAGGGTACCTTGTTTGTTACTCTCTTGTTTGGGATAAGTCACACAAAGTTGGAAATGACACTTTCATCCTAGGGTTTTCATTAAATGCTTTCAAGCTAATACTTGCTCTCGGTGGCAATTATCATCCTAGATGGAACTGTAATGAGCACTCACTCATGATACTTGATCTGATTGAAACCCCATTATGATGCCATGAGGGTATGCAGCCTCCGCCTTTTAGCAGGCAGATGTCAGAAGCACATTTGCTTTAGAAGATGATACTAATTTTCTCAAAGTGAAAAACTGGCTCCCAAGACTTTCATCCTATTATGCACTGAAAGCAAGACCAGGATTTACATGGCACTTTCTCAAAATCAAAGATTTTATCAGAAAAAATCCAAGAGCTGAATGTCATATGACATTTATACCAAATGCTCTGAGGGAACTTGCTGCCCTAGCCTCAACATCAGGACCAGGTGAGGTGGAATTGGAGGCAGGACCAGGACCGCAGGTGATGGTGAGAAGCCTCGGATAGTCTGAAAATACACGGCAGCTTCTTAAGATACCAGCGTGCCTGATTTCCCCTATTATTTTCTTCACAGAATTTCGCTAAGAACAGGCTCATGCTAAGAAAGACTTCTTTCAGGTAAGAGTATATTTCATGATCAATCAATGCTTAATTCATTCTCTGTGCTGGTAGAAGTATGCTCCAGTTCAAAGCCCGATACAATCAGGAGAGTTCTATTCATCTCTGGGCTATCTATTGGTGCCAAACACATGTTCTTTGGTTTGTTGAGGTTTTTATAAAGTTAACTTGCCTGGATAAACTGTTTTTCAGGGAAGCAGTTTAAAAGTGCTGTGGGGAAGGAAAATAAGATGGGGTGAAAAGTTTGCTGTGAACCACAAAGCAGATAATTCACTTCTGGATGGTGGAAAATGTGTGTATGCAGTGGTCACGCACAACACCTTTTATCTTAAAAGAAATGCAAGAGAACGGAGCAGGAAAGGAGGAAACAGTAAGAATTATGAGAAAATGGATGGCTGCTTAGTTTTCTTTATACAGCAAAATGGATGTCACAGGCTATCAGCTACTGATCTGGTGAGCAGATGGTTTTACCAGGTGAATGTCAAATATACACAAGTCTAAAATCCAATTTTCCAGGTAACAGAAGTGAATTAAACTAAGTGTCTGCCTTACCTCACCTGGAGGGGTAACCATGGGTGGAGAAGACAAAAATGCTCTTTTCTAAGTTCTGTGCATTGCTTTCTAATAGCATCCATCTGGGTCTTATCCTAGGCTCACCCTTTTATTACACATTTATCTTGGGGGCCAAAATGCCCATTAATCTGTATAGATATGACATCTCATCTATACAGAGCTTTATATAAACAAAGACGTTAAGTCATATTTATGTTTCAGCCTAAAATTCTTCCAGGTGGTTGAGAGGACTACTTCTTTTTTTTTTTTTTTAATTTTTTTATTAGTTGTTGGTGGACCTTTTTTTAAATTTTATTTATTTATATGCGGGTGCTGAGAATCGAACCCAGTGCCTCACACATGCTAGGCAAGCGCTCTGCCACTGAGCCACAACCCCAACCGAAAGGACTACTTCTGAGCAGATAGAATCCTTAAATATTGATCAATAATAATGACATTTATCCAGTTTTAATTGTTACAGAGAAACAATGGCAGAAAAAAAAATATTTCAGGTAGAACTCAGATAGGAATAAGCCGAAACACTTCATTTAGGAAAATGTTAGTTTGGATGGAATCTAGTAGAAATCATGAAAGCCCAAGTTGGTGTTCTATAGATAATTGTCTTAACACTAATTATACCAGAGTTTGTTTGAGGTCATGGTGTAATGGCCCATTCACAGAAGCATAGGCTGATTCTGGCATATGGAGGGAGAACAAATTGGCTTTGGGGCAGAGTGACAGCAGCTTCCTATGCATCCCCCTACTCCACACTGGCCCTGTTGGGGTTATTGCTGCTCAATCCCCTTGTCCCATTTACAAGATGATTCTTTTCCAATTGCCATCACAATGGAGAGGATGGAGCTTGGCACATGTTTTGGAAAATCTGCCACCTGTTCTTCTAATTTTACTGCTTTTGAGTCTTCAGACTGAATAGCTGATGCCCCGAGATGGATAACAAACATGTCCACATGTACAGACAGCATTGTGGCACAGGAGAATTACTGTGGTCAAAATGGGGGTTCTAGCCAACTGGATTGAGTCAGGCTCTTTGCTTACTAGTCCTGTGACCCTTGGGCATGCCACTTAACCTCTGCTATCCCCAGTTTCCTCATTTGCAAAGCAGAAAGAGTAACAGTACTCCTTAAGAGATTAACCGAGTTCATGTTACACACTTAAACAGTGAGTGCCTAGCATTTAAGTCTTATTACCTTGATAGATTCGCTAATGTCACATTCAGACCCCAAACTTAATCTTAATCCCATGGTACCAATAACTTAGTTATCCACCATCTTCTGATTTTTGTTGGCACTGTGTTCCCACGTGCCATGACAGCTGAAATTCCCTTGAGTTTTCTAAACTAGCGATACCAGAAAACCAGCGGCTTTTTTACAGAAGCGATGTCCTCTTTTCTCTTGTTTTAATTTAAAACCCAATAAGAAAAAAATATGTATTTATGAGAGAAAAATAATTTTATTTAGGCTAGAGCTGTCCAAAAGAACTTTCTCCAATGATGGAAATGTTCTCTATTTGTGCCATCCAGTACTGTAGCCACCAGCCACCAATGGCAATTGAATACTTGAAATGTGGCTAGTGGGACTGAGGAAATGAATATTACATTTTACTTAACTTGAATTAAGTTTAAATAGCCCCATGTGCTCAGTAGCACAGCCACTGAATCGAACAGTGTGCGTCTTGAAGTCACGCGCATGTCCGAGTTTCAGCCTTTAGACTTGGAGTGGTTAAGAGCATGGATTCCGGTGCCACACACCAAAACCCACCTCTGCCACTAGCTAGCTCTGAGACCTGTGCAAATCTCTTAAACTCTCTGTACTTCTGCTTCCTCATATGTAACCTGGGGATGATAATAGCTTTTATTTCATAAGATTATTGTGAGGATTAAAAAAGCTCATATAAAAATGTGCTTAAGAGCGCAGCCAGCATGTAGCTTACATTTATATAGTGCTTACTATCGTTCTTTTTCAGGTTTTTGCTGCTGAATTTAGTTTATGAAACTGTCTCTTGATACACAATCTCAATTTCCATCCTACTTTCCTTCAGCCTTAAAATGATTAGTTAGTGTTCTCAATATTTCTCCTGGCCAGGCATGGTGGCTAAGCAACTCAGTGAGACCCTGTCTCTTCATAAAACACAAAATAGGGCTGGGAGTATGGCTCAGTGGTCAAGTACTCCTGAGTTCAATCCCCGGTACCATTAAAAAAAAAAATTCTCCTGCTTCTGTCATATGTCAGGGTATTTTATCCATCTTTTCACATCTGCATTTCTGGAATACATCAAAACTAAATCTGACATTGGATTTAATCACCCTGGTCATGGATTTGACACTTTCCAAGCCAGTATCACTTCTTATACATTGTATTAAACTTGTCCCCAAAGGTTACTTTAGTGGTAAGAAAATGGGATTTAAAATCAGAAGACTTGGGACCTACCAGCTACTCTGCCTGACTCAGTTCCCATGTCTGTAAAATGGTGACAGTTATACTATTCCATGGGATTGTTGTGATTCACAATCATATGGGATAATGCATGTGAAAGCACTTTGTAAACTAAACATCATAGAAATGTTCATTGATATTGTTATTTTGCTCACAATCAAAGCCAAAGAGGATGTAAAGGTAGGCTAAGGTAAACCCATTCATCTGTAAGAAGTGCTCTTAGTCCGTTGGATAGCCCCATCTTACTGGTCTCATTCTCTTCTTGATTCCTTTCCAAATTGACCATGACAATTTGTTTAAATGATCAGTATAATATCACTTGCTTTAGAAGAGAGGCACTGTTGTGATATTATCAATGCTAACATTGGGGGATGGATGTTAGGCTGTCATTTGTTACACATGGTTGGAGAACCAAGAGACTTCAGGGATGACATTCTAGAAGAACACAGTAAATGCAATGGATGATGGTAATTCTAGAAACCATCAAGGATTAGTGTAGAAAAAAAAATAATCTGAAAACAGCAGTGGTAAAGTGGTAACTGGAATTAAGAGCACTGCCAAGAGCAAGCCAAGAAGGAACTTCTTGCCCCAACCAGAAGTGAGTGCATCTGGTGGGTCTCTGACCTCTTCAGGTCACATCTAAAACAGTGCTTCTTAAAATGTGGTCCTAGAGCAGCAGGGCCAGCATCACCTGGGGGCTTGTTAGAGATGCAGACCTACTGAATCAGAATATGTAATTGAACAAGGTCTGGGGTGATCTATGCACCTCCATGTCTGAGAGGCTTTGATCCCCAAAGCTTTCCCATGCCTCCTCTTGGGCTCCAATGGTGGCAAAGAGGCAGGGCAGGCAACAAAGAGCTCTGCTCTAGAGTCAGTGCACACAGGTCTGTCAGCTGAAGCCATGATGAACCTCTGCTAGGTGCTGAGCAAACAGAAGGGGGTGCCAGTATGACACAGTCTCTGCTCTCAAGAAGCACAGACCTGAGAGACAATAAGCTACAATCAAAGACAGAATGGTGGCTACAGAAAGGCAGAGGTGCCTCCTAATCCAGGATATCTCTGAGCTGCCAGTGCTTAGCAGGATGTCAGGTACACAGTAGGAGCTCAGCACAGGCTTGCTGACTGAATGGATTATGGAGGAGGGACCCTCTCCTTTTGACTCCACATGTTTGGTAAGCTAAGACTCTTGGCAGTTTGATTGGTTGGACATGGGACACCTTTTAGGTTCTCCTTACCTTTATGGGTCTCATGGAATCTGGATTCTACTTTCTCACCTGTACCTCTAGTATTCAAGTTCAACTATTACTCATATCTTATAGTATTGAGTATTTACTGTGTGTGTGTGTGTGTGTGTGTACCATACTTGATGACCTTACATATAGTAACTCATTTTATTTGCACAAAGATCACAGATTGAAATGAGTACTTTATCATGCTCATTTCACAGATGAGAAAAACTGAGGCTCAAAAAAGTTAAAAACTTGCTCCTAGGCAGTAAATCAGGGAGCCAGAAAAATATTTAGGCAGTGTGGTGCCAATATATACCTTCCAGGCTTAGAATTCCTGGATTTGAATTGCCATGCTGTGCAGACCTGCCCAAGGTCTACCAGGACACTGTAACTATAGCTCTGGCATCTACAGACTGACCCTATTGTAGACTCCTTGCTCCTCCTAGCAGCACTAGGTCCTTGTGGTCCACATGGTTGGGGATGACCCCTGCTGCTGTCTTCCCACCTTGACAGAAATCAGGAATGAAGACTATCTTATAGTGAGGCTGAGCAAATTCCTATGTTTTTTGCGGTGGTCTAGCATTTGGGTGGACTCCAAAGGATACTTTCTTTCTTTTTTTAAACCAGTATCTCTAACAGGTGATTTCTCTGAAGTTACTATTTGACATGTTTGGGAAAGAGGAAGAGGCCACCTCTAAAAGATTCATTTGAGCCAAGCTTCTTTCACTTCCAAGCCAAAGAGACACTATCTTTCCTACAAGCACCTGTTAGGCATCACCAAGTGAAAACCCCAAGCTGCATTAGTAATGGTGAGAAGGAAAGGAGAGAAACTTCAAACTCTCCATATACGGCATTTGGCTTTCAACAAAGAACTAGCTCACTTCCTGTTGGATGGTGACGGTGAGCCACTCACTATAGCACAATGATAGGAAAACGCTGAGCAGACAACAATAAACCAAGGAATAAACAGGGCCCAGGTTTTTCTTTAAACCAACATGTGTGGCTGGGTGGGTTGTGGTGTTTTATTTATATTGCTATGCAACGGAGGAAAAAAAAAACAACGAAGGTGATTTCAATGAAAGGCACAGGAAAATACAGAGCTATCTGACTGCAGTGCCTGAATAGACCTGACAGATGTTGGGAGGGGTTTCATGGTAGACATCAACCATGATATCAGAAATTAATTTAGTAGAGTTAATGGATAGGCTTTACTTTTACTTTAAAAGTGGCGAATCCAGGCAGTGGCCCTGAGCCAGGTACTGCTGTGCAGGCTCTGGCAGGATCTAGCTGAATGTTTAGAAAACCAGGAGCACAGCTGAGGGGAACTTCAACCCAGCTGCCTGAAGGAGGTTACAAATCGATCTGTCAAATTGCAGATCAGAAAATCTCTATGCCTGCCCTCTGGCCAATTTGGTCCCACTGTCACCTAGTGGGACCTTATACCTCAGAAGGGCAGACATGTAAGGGTGTATGTAAATGTTGCACTCTAAGTCACAGCTGAAGCCTGTCCTTCCAGGAAAAGCCCTCCAACCAGGAAAAAAACAACTTCAGAAACTAGGGTGGGGCTTCTCTGGAATCAGGTTCCTTCAGTGACAATGGAGGTAGATATCTGAATAACTGACTACATACAGTTCTTTCCTGTCAGGCATTAGGCACTGGTTTGAGTTTGTCCCTTTCATGTTGGTTATGCAGCATAGACAAGGGAAAGCTGTCTTTACCTGCTCTGTTGGACAACCCTGTCCTCCGCCCCCTGAAGCCCTGTGGAACTGAAAGACAGGAAGGTCCCCATACTTCCCTACTGGACTCAGTCTAAACAACAGCTAGGTAATGATGAGCAGGCAGAGATAGGTCCAGTTGATAACTGATTATGTAAATCAGGAATCCATGCTTAGCTTCTAACCCGAGATTAATGCAGCTTCATTAATTCACTCTACAGATATTGATTGAGTGCCTCCTATATGCTGGGCACTATCCTAAAGGCTGGGGATACATCTGTGAATAAAACAGAAAAAAAGAAATTCCTGCTTCTCAGTGCTGTTAAATTCTGGTGGGGAAAACCCACAAGTACAAATTAAGAAGATAATGTATAGTTATTCCCAAACAAGTTGGAAGTCATTTGGCACACATGTTTACTATTTGCCAACATTAAGGGGATCAAGGGAAAGAGCTTTTTGTTGAATGCTTCCTATGTGCCAAGTACTTAATAATAAAAATAATAATTAACTTTTTTGAGCATTTACTATGGATAAGGCTCATAGAAGGTGAGGTTGGGTACTTAATATATCTGCTTTTAATGCTTTCAGCACCTCTGTTTCCCACTCACACAAATGACAAATCAAGTTGAGAAGTAAAAAATAACTTGCTCAAGCATACTCTGCTTGGGATCTCTGCCATTCAGCCTGATAGCTTCTTCATACAGATGGTGGCTCACATGCCCCTTACTCTGCATTTCAGCTGGTGGATGCTGGTTGCTCACCTTTGCCTTAATATCTCCTTCTTCAGGAGACTTTGTAGCCTCCTTAGTGTTACTGTGATACCTTCTCTGAACACCTTAATCAGATCATATATACCAAAGGCCATATCTGACCTCAGTGGCTAACACATGGAGGCATTCAAACTTTGCTTTGCTGCTACTTCCCTTCCTTACTGTCTTTATTGTCAATAGTATGAAATTTGTCACTTGATTATATACTGAACTTTTTTGTGGGGCAGGGCATTGGTCCCCTTTCATCAAGTAGATTAGTTGCTTAGGAAACAGTGTTTGCAGTTCTAAGTGGTTATTTGTTTGTTATTTGTTTAGTCATTAGTTAATAGTGGCTCTCAAACTTGCACATGTTATCAGAATTACCTGGGTGGTCTATTAAAATAGATTGCTGGGTTCCTCTCCCAGAGTTTCTGATTCAGCAGGTTCAGGATGGGCTGAGAATGTGCATTTCTGACAAATTTCCAAGAGATGCTGATGCTGCTGGTTCAGGAGCCACACTTTTGAGAACCACTGGTTAACTGAACGTACCACATTATTTAAAAGCAAGTAGGCAGGGCTGGGGATATAGCTCAGTTGGTAGAGTGCTTCCCTCGCATGTTCAAAGCCCTGGGTTCCATCCCCAGCACCATACACAAAAGAAAAAAGGGGGAAAAAAAGCAAGTAGGCAGAATTTGAGACTCATCTTTGCCACTTGCTGGCTGTGTGACCTTCGGCACGATAACTTGTTTGAAAAATGGGGCTAACACGATGCACATCAGTATTGCCATGAGGATGAAGTGTGATAATGAATGCAATGTGCTGTCCCTGACACATTGAAAACACTCAATAAATGCTTCCAATTATCCCTAGAAAGGCTGGCACAGCATCAAGCATTAAATAAGCACTGAACCAAGTCTAAGAACTTCTACTCAGGCTGGTATAAACTTCTTTTGAATTTGTAAGCAGGGAGAGTGAAAGGTGTCACTGCAGCAAATGACATCTATAATTAATTAACGGCTTTTGAAATTAAGCCAGGCTACTAAAAAACACAAGATAAAGGCCTTGAGAAATGTTCCTCCCTATAGTTTGCTGGATATAAATGCCCAGGTGTACAAAAGTCACATTTATCTTTAAAATGCAGGGGCTGTTCCTGGGTACCTCCTCCACACATTCCATTGCTAAAAGATGCTGAAGATGACTATTTGGAAGAGCTTGGAGTTGTTGGAGTCACCTAGGCGTCTGGGCTAATGGGTTGGCAGACACAAGCTGAGTAATTCAATAATTAATTACTTGCAGTTATGGGAAGCAACCTCCCCAGAGCAAATGGTTTCAAAGCACCTAAGCCCCTGCTGCTCCCTCAGCCCTCTAAAAACCTCTTCACCCAAAGCAGGACCTGTATTTTCACTCAGGGTCTATCTGAGCAGTTACTGTGGCTGGCATTAAGAAAGCCCAAGAGGGACTATGCAGAAGACAATTTTCAGACCTTTCTCACAGTTCTCCAGGACCTAGGGCTGAGTATCCAGGGAGCTAGGGATGGTGGAGCCCTAGCCATTCTCTAATAATATAGAAGACAAGGGTCACAGCCTTAGCTCACTGTGAACTACTAATTCCGGAATTGTTGTCAGTTCCATAGAACCCTGCAAAGTTGAATGAGATCATCTCCATTAGCATTAGTATTTAGCTACGGACAGGGAACTGTCGGGAGATGCTGCTGCCTCTTGGAAGCCCCCCAGTTCCCCATACCCTTCCCCAAAGAACACCCCCACCTCCTCATTCACTAGGACACTGTCACAATGCCTAGCAAAAGGACAATCCTTCCCCACCCCCACAATTTTCTTTCCTACCCCCAATTTCCTAAACAAACCCTCAGAGGCAGGTGGTGTGTCCACACACTCTGGATGGAGCGCCACCCCACAGGCTGCCCTAGGGCAGGAGTTTCCCTCCCAACCCCCTGGCCAGGCCGCCCCTCTCCCGCAGGAAGGCACAGCTAGAAGTGGGTGTGTGTGCATGGCAAGCTGAAGGGGAGCGCGGACCGCCAGGGCCGGGAGCCCTCAGGAGGTGAGGAGTGGCTGGGTCCCCGCACCTGGCGTCACCCGCCCGGAGATTAAAACCTAGGCAGATGGGCTCCTCCCGGGGAAGAGCCGCACGCTGTCTCCGCTTCTCAACGGTTCCCATTGCTCAACCTTCTCTTTTTTCCGTTCCCTCCCCCTCCATCCGTCCCCTCTTCTTTGTCTGCCTTCTCGCCTCCGCGGTAGGAATACCCTGCCCTCTCCCAGAGCCGGCTCCAACGCACCGCGGTCAGCTCCCCCGAGACCCCGGCCCCGCGCCCGCCGCCAGGCCCCCTGCCCTGCTCGGGCCTGCCGGCTCGGGTCTCACCCAGAACAGCAGGTTGAAGCCGAGCAGCAGGTACTTGATGCACCGCAGGCCCCCGCGGAAGCGCCCCATGCTGTGGCCCAGGCGGCGGGCTCCTGAGTCCCCAGGCCCGCGCTGCGAGCCCGGGGAGCGGCGGGCGCGGGCGGGGAGGGGCGGAGGGGGCGGGCCGCGGGCGGGGCCTGGGGGCGGGGCCTGCGGGGACCAGGAGCTTTCAGCTGGCGAGTGGGTGGGGAGGCGAGCTGGGGCGCCGTGGGGGTGTGGATCCCTCCACCCCGGCACTCGCTCCTTTCCTTCTGCTGTGGAGACTACCTTCCTTCCCTCGCTCGGATCCCTGCCCCGGGCGGCTATCCCAGTATCTGCGAGGAAGGAACGTCCGCCGGGGACGTGGGACCCATCTAATCAGCGCTCAGTGCCTAGACTCTATTGAGGCCCTCCTTGATGGATGACATATTAGGTCGCGGCCTCGGTGGCTATGGAAACCTAGGAAGGTGGCTTCAAGTAGAAGATATATATAGGATCCGAGGCCTCCCTGAAGCTGGCAGGACCCGTGGCGGAGAACCCGGCGGAGTTTCCAGGGCTGTGGTCCCGCGGCGCCCTGTAAGCTCACAGGCCGCAGAGGCGGCTTGTAGGGGACCCTCCCTCCTGCCCCCGCCCCGCGCTTCTCTGAGGGTTCTTACCTTAATAGGCAAGAACTGGGGGAAGGCGCGCCGTGCGGGCCACCCTGATCCCTGATACTGCTCCCCATCCTACTTGGTGTCAGACTCCTCCCACCCCCATCCTGCTAGATTCGACGGATTAGAGGGCTTGAAATGAAACCAAATTCCTGGGATCTTGACTCTGTTGTGGAGATAGGAGAAAAGGGGGCGGTTTTGGTTTTGCTTTGTTTTTATTAAGTTTGGCTGCTGGCGAGAACTCAGACTCCCCACTCCCGTTGACTAAAGTGTCTACAATGTGTGGTGTCAGACAGTGTGGGGGAGACAGGGAAGTGTAAAATTCTGGGAGTTTATGCATTAATTCAGCAACATTCTAAATGCCAATTATAGACCAGCCATAGTAGCAAGCTGTAGGGACTCCACCAGGGGGGAGTCAGTCAGTTCTCATACCGCTTATCTGTTGGTAGAGACAGATCTGTACACAGTTAATAGTGGCGTGGTGGCAGGGCAAATTAAATCCTGGACCAGCGTCCCCTCACTGCTTTGGCCAGGGGAGATTTTGCTAAGGAGAGTGAGACTGATCCCTTCTTGATGAATGAGTCCCAGCGGAGAGGAAGAGTAGTCCAAGTAGCTTGCGCAAAGTTTGCAAGGGACCAAGGCCTCCTGGGAAAAGGATGAGAACCTTTGCTAGCCAGGTGGAGTAGGAACCCATGTGAAGGCAGTGGGGAGGTGAGTCAGGAGGGTGCTAGAGCCAAATCACAGCTTGCAGGTAGCTAGCTGTTCAATGTGCAACACTAATCTAGAGCCTCAGTTTCCCGTCTCCTCACCTGCAACATAGAGATAGTACTTGCCTCAAAGAATTGTTGGAAAGATTAATGAGTTAATGTTTGTAAAGTGCCCAGGACAGTGCCTGCACCAAGTAAGTACAATGTAAGGGTTAGCAATTTCAATATAGTACCCAATCAGCCAACCATTCAGTTTCTGTCATGTTGCCATCTTGGCCTATACCTGCATCTTTGGACACATGTTTGAAAATCTAGTGAATTTTATTTACAAAATGAGTAGAAGAAAGAAAAATGAAAGTGCTTATTCTGGTAGTAAGCATAAGTTTCACACAGTGAACTAGAGACAAAGATAGAAGTTATTAGGTATGCAGACACAAAGCTTTGGTTTCAAACACCATTCTATATCTAACACTTCTGTTTTACTATAAAGAAAAAAAACTAAAGAGTAGTGTCTAGTACCCAACAGACATGCAATCAATCAATTAAATGAACAACAATTATTTTTCATTTATATATTATTTGTTCATATATATAAAAATATAATTTATATGTATATTTGAATTTCACATCTCTAAGACAAAATATATTTATTTAGATAATATATTCTATACTCTGGGAACAGAACCCTTATATGACATGCAAATCTATTGTTCTTTCACACCATAATTTTAACACATGTGTATTAGAAACAGAAGATTGCCTGTTTAATGTAACAGTTTTAGATTTTGAGTCTAGACTTGCCCAGCATCCCCATTCACAAAGATATATGTCTTAGGGGAGGCTGACCCTCAGCAGAACTAGGTTAAAATAATCCTGTTTTCCTTGTACTTAGTTCAGAAAACAAACTGACAGATGTTTTGGCAAATGGAATGCACTGGTGCCTAATGGGGCCCAGATGGTCTCTCTTCTTTTCAAAGTTATTGAGTCTGGATGTTATACTTGAAATAGCTGTCTCCAACTTGGTACCAGCCTTAAGACAGATCCAACAACATTGAGGATGACAAAGCAGAAAGTTGAAAAAACCTGGATCACTGATGACTTTACTTCATCATGAAGTCAGCCAATTCTGAAGCCAATTGTAGTCTGTATATGCATATATATGTATGTGTGAATTGTGGCTGAGAGGCATTCTAGATAAATGACATTTTTAAGAGTACATTATTATATGAAAGTAGGGGACTACATTAAATGACATAATAAAGAAATTAGCCTGTGACTACTTGTCACTAGCATTGCTCCTCCTTTCTCCTCTTTTTCTCCCGTCTTGAACTCAGACATGGTGCCTGAAGCTCTAAAACAATATTGTAATGAGAGGAAAAGATAGGAAAATGTCAGACTTGCCAGCCAGAATGCTGTTGAATCATGTAACCATCACCAGCATCTACCTATCTCCAGATTTCTAGTTATATAAGAAAAGCAACCCTCAATATGTTTGACTTTGGGTTCTGTTACTTATAGTTGAAGATATTCCTAACTGATAAGGGGAAGATGATATATTCATTTTTGGATCTGCTGTTTTAGATTTGGTGGGAAATCCAGATGGAATGGAAATTTGAAATTCTGGGGAGAGGTTTGAGCTGTAAATTTAAGGTAAGGATTCATCAGCAAATGTGATAAATGGAAGCCGTCGTCTTCAAACTTTCCCCTCATGCCCTAAAATAATATGCAACAAACAGTCCCTCTAGAACCATTCCCTCAATATTTTACTATGAAATTTTCAAGCATACAGAAAAGTTGAAATAATGGGCAGTGAACATCATATACTCACCACCTAGATTCTACAATAGACATTTTTTTTTTTTTGGTGGGGTACCCAGGATTGAACTCAGGAGCACTCAACCACTGAGCCACATCCCCAGCCCTATTTTGTGTTTTATGTAGAGACAGGGTCTCACTGAGTTGCTTAGCACCTTGCCATTGCTGAGGCTGGCTTTGAACTCGCCATCCTCCTGCTTCAGCCTCCAGAGCCGCGACATTTTTCTTTGGTTGTATAACTTATCTGTACATCTGTGCATTTGTCAATCTGTCTTGTTTACTATGCATTTCCAAATAATATGTTTCATCTGTAATCTCTTCAACACATACGGCATTAATCAGAGTTCAAATATTTGTTAACATTTTTTTCAGATAAAATTCCCTCAACAAGACTTGTCCATTTTAAGAATACCATTCAATTGTTTTGGATAAATGCCCAAAACCCTATTAAGACACACAGAACATTACCATTGTCCCAGAAAGTTCCATTATACTCCTTCCCCAGGCAATCTATGCCCCACCTCTTCTAGAGGCAAACATTGTTCTGCTTTCCTTTCACTATAAATTAGTTTTCTAATTTTTTTGTTTTAGAACTTCATATAAATGGAATTGTACAGTATTCACACATTTAAGTTGATATATAAAATTAGGTATTATAAGTTAAAATGTCATTTCTTTTCTTTTCGTACCAAGAATTAACCCAGGGGCACTTAACAACTGAGCCACATCCCCAGCCTTTTTTATATTTTTTAAATTTAGAGACAGGGTCTCTCTGAGTTGTTTAGGGTCTCACTAAATTGCTGAGGCTGGTTCTGAACTCACCATCCTCCAGCCTCAGACTCCTGAGCTGCTGGGATTACAGGCATGTGCTACCATGCCTGGCTCAAAATGTCATTTCTGATGTATCTTAAATATTGACATTTCAAAAGAAAATTTTCATATCACTCATTTCAAGACATCCAATAGAAACTAAATGCCAGTGTGATCTGCTATTTACTGTAATCTATTTCAAAAACACACCAACAAGTTGCTTTTTAACAGAGTGAAGATTTCACACCTTTCCTTTTTATCCTTGAACTTATATTTTTATTCCACAGATGTAATCTTAAAGTAAGGCTTTTTATGCTTGAAAGATTTTATTCAATGTCCTTTTATATTTGTCTAGACAACAATTACTACATGGTGACTAAAACGAATTTTAAAAATTTCCTCTGAGAACTATAAGGCTCTAAGTGTTAATTAACTTCTTCTAGACTGGGTTATTGCTAACATTGTTAGTAGTATATAATTGGTTAAAATAACAAATATAGTTTTAAATGAATAATCATTAAATGTGATCATGAAAATATTACTGAGAATGCTTCACTGAATGGACTGGTGGGGTTGGTATTTTTTTCCTGCTAGTTCATGCATCCATGAATGGAAATTACTTATTGCTAAAACAACACAGAGCTCCACATAAGTTCTTTTAATATTGTCTATTTCTTTGATATTTATGCTGAGAAACTTTGTTTAGACAAACAAGTAGATGAGTATGGATGATGTTGTTATAGGAATGCCGAACAATTCTTTAAACCATTTCTGAATTAAATTCCCCATTCACGTATATCAAAAATTATCTTTAATGATCAGTCCATTTGTCTGACAATTGCATTTAGTCTTTCTTTAATGTTATTGAGAGAATAGGGTTTGAACCCTTCTAACTTACAAGAGCATTTATTACCCATATTATAGCTATTTACTTTCTCATCTGTAGTATTTGCAAGCTGGTGGGTCAGGGCTTTTACAGTCTGGGGAAATGTACCACAAGTAGGCTCAGGCCTCGTGAAGGAAGACACCTTCCTCATAAGAGTATTCTCGGACAGATTGATTCTAGGAAGGAACATGAATAGAACTTGAGGATCCGGAAACCAGTCCCCTTAAAACTATTCATTTTGGAATGCCTCTGGAAAAATTTCCTACATCCCCGGATATGATTGCCCCAGAGATAGATGGCTGTTGTAAGCCACGGAAATGGATGATGTACCCATGGAGAATGTGCAAATTCTTTAGAATAATATCCTAGAGGAGCTATAACACTGTGTTAATTAGCTTTGTGTCATTATAACAAAATACCTGAGATAAATTAGCTTCTAAAGATAAAAGGTTTATTTTGACTCACAGTTTGGAAATCCATGATTGATTGGCCTCATTGCTTTGGGCCAATCATGAGGCAGCACACCATGGTGGAAGTGCATAGTGAAGTAAAACTGCTTACCTCATGGCCAGAAGTGAAAGAAAAGTGAAGAGTTTAGGCCCCATGTGTCCTTTGAGGGTCCTCCCTCAATGACCTGAAAGCCTCCCACTTAGCCCCATTCTTTAAAGTTTCCACCACCTCCCAATAGTTTCAAGCTGGGAACCAAGACTTTAACACATAATCCTTTAGGGGACATTCCAGATCCAAACCATAGCAAACACACAAAGGAGACTGGAAGACATGATCAGAGAGATAAGAGAAAAATCATAAGAAAATGGTGTCACAGAGGCCAAGAAATGAATAAGATTCTGGAAGGAGAGAGTGGCCACCGTGTAAATGCCCCAGCAATAGCAGGTGAGATAATAGTTTATTGAGTTTGGTGACCTGGTGCCTTAGGACATTGACAACCTGGATAAAGACCACTTCAGAAGGGTGGGGTGGGGCAGGGAGGGAGTGCCGTGGGGAGTCTTGATCATTGCTCTTCGCTGAGGGGTGTAAGCCAGATTTCTCTTCTTTTCCTTTCCTTCATGTCTTTATGGGAAGATGGAGATGTGTTCATAGGCTTTCGGGAAGGGTAGGCAGAGAGAGAGAGAGAGAGTGAAAAAGAAGAAAATCAAGAACAGTGTTTCCAGCCGGGCGCGGTGGCGCAAGCCTGCAATCCCAGCACTTTGGGAGGCCGAGACAGGAGAATCATGAGTTTAAAGCCAGCCTCAGCAATGGCGAGGCGCTAAGCAACTCAGTGAGACCCTGTCTCTACATAAAACACAAAATGGGGCTGGGGATGTGGCTCAGTGGTCAACTGCCCCTGAATTCAATTCCCAGTACCAAAAAAAAAGAATGGTAGAAGAAGTAGAGAGGGACATGAGAGCCACAACATGTGTGGTTTACATTTGTAACAGGAGAAATGGGCAAGGGTGGAGCTGCAGAAACATTCTGAATTCTAAATCTCATAATCCCAACATCTGAGCTCTCCGTGATCTGATTTTGCTGCCTGTGGAATTTTCTGCCTGTTGTTTTTTGCGTCTTGTTCCTTGTTTATTGTCTACTTTTCTAAAAACCATAAAGCTGTTCATTTTCCTTGGAAAATTGTGGGGATTGTGGGAGTCCTCAGTTGAAATTTTGTTCCTCCAGAAAGGATTTACTCAGCCTTCTGCAAATGATCTGAAGGGTGCCACAGGGTGTTAACTCAGCCAGCAAAGCAGTTGAGGGCTGGCGTGTGGTCACAAGCTTTCTGGGGAGAGCTTCCCCAACCCCAACACCAAAGTCAAAACACGTGCACTTCCTTGTCCTCTTTTGCACAGGAGATTGTTTTCTTGTCTACTTTTACCTTCAGGGTGTAGCTCCTGGGAGGTGGCACAAGATTTAGGTGGTGTCTCGTAATAGACTCCATGTTAGTGGTACTTCAGTCTTTACTTCACAAACCCCAAGCCATTGCAGCTGTGGAAACAGAAACTTGGGGCTAGAGGTGGCTTCGTTGCCTGCTCGCTTCCCAAGGTTCTTGCTTTCACTTCATTTTGGCCTTTGTAGATTCTCCCCCTTCTGTGCCACCAGCTGTGCAGTGTGTATATGGGTATGTGTGTTTTAAATGCTTATGTATTTTATCCAGTGATTTAGTTTCAATTGAGAAGACAGTTCAGGATATCAGGTCTGCCCTTCTGCTAAGAAAGGAAGCCTGATATGTTTTGCTATCATAAGTTTGATTTTGATAAGCAGGACATGAGCTGTTTCTGACTGCCGGATTTGCAGTGTATGAATCCTGGTTGCTATGCAGTTGTTGCTGGAAAATAATCTGTGGGCTTAGGGTTTCTAAACCAACCATTTCTTGGATGTCCAGAGAAGGAAGGAAAGCGAGGGCCTTGGTTTGCTGATTACAAACCATCTCCATGGCCACAGGTTGCTGGGCTCCCCTCTGTTTTCCCAGCAGCACTCAGGCAGAAAGAGCTTTCTTTTTATCATTTCTCAGCTTCTGGTATTTGCTTGTGAGTAAAAGGACTGTATACCTGCTTGTGGAGACATGTGTGACACAAGGAAGGAATGGGAGGAGAGAGCCGACTCCAAGCATAACAGATTGTTTCCATAGGACCCTACAGAAACAGTCTATTTTTGTTTTTACTTTTACAGGGGCCGGGGGAAGGAGAGGAACAGAACTCATTCAAGTCTGAGTTTTTTTAAGTTGGAATATTTATTCTGCCTCATAGGTGATCCATATTTGAATCACCCGGATTAGGAAGGATGTTCTAAAAATTGTAGAATAATAATCTGGCATAATTTTTGTATGACTTTTCTTCTTGTCTTTAAGCTTCAGCAGAGGCCCCAAAGGCTGAGAGCAACACTATAGATTAAGACCCTTCACATTCTGAAGCAAGATGCAAGATTATCTGTGTTAGTCATTATGTATTTGCATATGTGATCTAGTGTAAAGAATTGGCTCTATAGGGTTGGGATTGTGGCTCAGTGGTAGACTTGCATGTGGGAGGCACTGGGTTTGATCCTCAGTACCGCATATAAATAAGTGAATTAAGGTCAATCAACAACTAAAAAAATTAACAAAAAAAAAAGAATTGGCTCTATAAATATTGTAGAGGCTGATGAGTCCTAAGATCTGTAGTGGGCAAGCTGGAGACCCAGAAGAGCCAAAGGTGGAGTTTTGTTCAAGTCCTGAGACTTGAACAACAGCCTGAGAACCAGGAGAACTTGGGGGCTAAATTCCAGTCTGAAAACTGGGAGCCTCAAGGCCAAAAAAATTGATGTATCAGGTCAAGTCTAAAGGCAGGAAAAGATCAGTGTCCCAAGGTAAGTACTCAGGCAGGAGTTCCCTCTTACTCGTGGGAGGGTCAGCTTTTGGTTCTATTCAGGCCTTCAACTGATTGGATAAGGCCCACTCACACTAAGAAAGGCAATCTACTTTACTCAATCTCATGATTTAAATGTTAATGTCATGTAAACACACTCTGAAAGACATGGCCAGAATGGTGTTTGGACAAATATCTGTGCACCGCATGATCCAGCCAAGTTGACACATGAAATTAACTATCACAAGGAGCAAAAGAAATACAGAACAGGGAAAATAAACTAAAAGTACATAGGAGGATGATAGGTTTATAATCAGACCTCTTGGTAACTGTATCAAATATTAACGGAGCAAATGCTCCAGTTTAAAAAAAAAGTTAGATCAAATTAAAACAGACAAAACCAAAAATAACAAAATCCAACAACTTGCTGTTTATAAGAGACACATCTAAAGTAATAGGGCCTAGAAAAGTTCAAAGCAAACTAATTGAGATACACATGCTAACTACATAAGTGAATAAATGAAAGCTGATGTCACTGATATTAATATCAGAGGATAAATGGACACCACTTGTGGTTGATTAAAAATTGCCATACATTTTTAAAAATATCCTCCCAAGAAGAAGCAGTCTATTTCCCCACCTTGTGAATCTTGGTTGACATAATTACTTATTTTGACCCATAGAATGCCACAAAAATAATATTGTATGATTTTAGAATCTGAGCCTTACACCTCTGTTCTTGTTGCTTGAAATACTGCTGCTAAGCTAGCTGGCTGGAGAGGTCATGTGTAGGAGAACCAAGACTGCCCAGTCATCTGCTGGACATGTGAGTACGGCCATCTGTGACCAGCTAGCCCCAAGCCAACTGAACAATTGAAAATGTATGAGTGAGCCCAGCTGATAACATCACAATGGAATTGTGAGCAAATAAAAATGGTTGCTGTTTTAAACCCCTAAGTTTTGGGGGTGGATTGGCATGCAGCAATACAAAATAGACATAGCAGTGCACTTTAAAACTGTGGAATATACAACCTTTTGAAGTGCACATGGGTCATTTACAAAAATAACCATGCACTGGTCTATAAAATACATCTCTGCAGATTTCAAAGAATCGAAATTATGGATTCTTTGAAATCCATATTCTAGCAATAATGCAATTGTGCAAAGACAATTAGAAAATCTCAATGAATTTGCAAATTAAGAAATATACTTTTAAATAACCAAAAGAATTTATCATAATGCATATTAGAAAAATATTTGTTCTAAATAGTAATAACAATACCATACAAACATTAATAGAAAGCAGCTAAAGTAGAACTTAGAGTGGAAATAGTAGCTTCAAATGCCTATATTTGAAGAAAAGACTTCAAGTTAATGAGATACACATTGATCTCAAAAAGGAAATTAGTTCAGGGGCTGGGATTGTGGCGCAGTGGTAGCATGCTCGCTTAGCATGCGTGAGGCACTGGGTTCAATCCTCAGCACCACATAAAAATAAAGATATTCTGTCCACCTGCAACTAAAAAAAAAATAAATATTTTTTAAAAAAGGAAATTAGTTCAAACAAAGTAAAATAAAGAAAAATAAAACAGTGGAAAAGAGGAAATGATAAAGCTAAAAGTAAAAAATGATGAAATGGACATTAGGTAGAGGATCAATGAAGTCAAAAGCTGGTTCTTCACAATGTCTAATAAAATTAACTACTGCAGAAACTCATTTAGAAGAGAAGAGAATGCAAAAATAACCAATAGCAGGTATGAAGAGGGATTAATCTCTACATATCTGCAGACATTTATTTCAGATAATATGAACAACTCTATGCCAATACATTTAAGATCCAGTTGAAATGAATAAATTCCTTTAAAAAGTAACACCAAAGCTGACTCAAAGAAACTAGAAAGCCTGAATAGTCCTGTAACCACACACACAAAAATTGCATGTGATCTTTCTGCAAAAAAGAAAAACAAATGTCCAGGCCCAGAGTCCAGATTGCCCTTCACTGGTGAGGTCTATCCAACATTCAGGTACAAAATTATTCTAATTTTATGCAAACTGTGTCAGAGAATAGGAAAGGAAGGACCACTTCAAAAATACTCAATTTGTGAGGCTACTAGCATAATCTTGAAACCTAAGCCTGAAAAAGACAAAATTTTTTTAGGGAAATTGCAAGTTAATTTCACTTATGAACATAGAGGAAAATATCTTTAGCAAAACAATAGCATAACAAAACAAAACAAAACAAAAAAACCCAAAACCCAGCTCCAAACAGTAACACATAAAAGCTTAATACATCATGACCCAAGAAAACAATGTTGTTTACATTTGAAAATCAATCAATATGATCCACCACAATAATAGATTAAGGGAAGAAAATTCCATGATCATTCAATAGATGCAGAAAAATGTTTTGGTAAAAATCACCATCCATTTGTAATAAAAATTCTAACCAACTAAACATAGGAGAAAATTTATTAATATGATAAGGTAAAATTTGAGAGATAAGCCAGATTTTTGCTTTCTTTACTCTATTCAATATTGTACCAGATAGCCCAAAAAGTCAACAGAAAGAAATAAAATGTGTAAGGTTTAGAATGAAATAAAATTGCCACTATTTGCAGATGATTTGTGTATTTGTTTTGATTTTCCACATTCAATTATAAATTACTAGAATTAATAAGAGGGTTTATTAAATTTTCTAGAAATAAAAATAAATGTAAGAATATATTTTATTTCTATCCACCAAGAATAAAAACTAAATTTAAAGTTCATAATTTAAAATGATATAACATATATAGTGCCCAGAAATCATATGTAAGACCTTTACAGGGAACATTTAAAATCTTTACTGAGTAATGTTAAGGAAGATGTAAGTGAATGGAGAAATGCACTATGTTCATATTAACAGACTCAGTGTTTGAAGAATGTCACTCTCTGCTGGGCACGGTGGTGCACGCCTGTAATCCCAGCGGCTCAGGATGCTGAGGCAGAAGGGTGGCAAGTTCAAAGCCAGCCTCAGCAACAGTGAGGTGCTAAGCAATTCAGTGAGACTCTGTTTCTAAATAAATTTTTAAAAAAAAATACAAAAAAGGTCTGGAGATGTGGCTTAGTGGTTTAGTGTCCCTGAGTTCAATCTCCAGTCCCTCCCCCCAAAGTCACTTCTCTTCAATATGATATATAGATTTAAAGAATTTCCAATGAAGTTTTTCCACCAAGATTTTTGGTTTTAGATTTTTTGGTTGGCATGTGATAAGCTAATTTAAAACATTTTACATAAAAATGACAAGGATCAAGAATAGCCAAGACATCATTGAAGAAGGACAAGGTGGGAAGACTTGCTCTACTGGATGTCAAGATTTATATGTATCTATAGTATTTAAGACAGTTTAATATTGGTAGTGGAAGAGGCAAATAGACCAGGAGACTGACTTTCATGTATGTGGATACTTAACTCATGATGGAAGTACCCTTGCTGTGCAATGGGAAGAACTGTTCTTTTTTAAAAATATGGTGCTAGATCAATTGGTATCCACATGGGAAAAAAAATTTATCCCAACATCATATTATATTAGTCACTCCATGTGGAATAGAGACTCACATGGAAGGTGAAACTATGATTTATTGCTTTATTGGCCCCAATTGTTCTCTTCTTCCTGTATTCGTTTCCTTTTCCATATGATTTGCAGTTCCTCTCACAAAAGAGGCAAATTATATTTTCCCTCCCTTCACTCTCTAGGTTTGACTGAGACTTTGATGAGTGTCAGTGTGGCCTTCTGAGCCCCAGCCTCTATGGTCCTTGTACATCTCTGCTTGTCACAATGGTGAAAAGCTGATTAACACAAGTGTTAAGCACATGAATGGCTGGGAAGTGTTGTGACTGTTTTGCTACAATGAGGAACCCAATCTGAAGAGCCAAGAGAATAATGGAATGGAACTTAGTCTTGATTAGATCATGTCTTGAAATCTTCCTAATTACTAAACTTCTCAGTTATATGGTTTTGGCTAGTTTGGTTTGGCTTTCTGTGAGCTGCACTAGAAACCATTATAGGAAGCTGAGCAACAGGTTATGAGGAAAGAAGCAATTTCCTTAGGATTTGGTAATTAGAGGAAGTACAGGGCACTCCACTAAAAATGGAATAGAAACTTCATCAGCTTAAAAATAATATCAAGGGAAAAATTGAGGCACTCTGAGATGAATGGCACTCTACTTATACTTGTGATGTGATATCCAGTAGTTTAGGGATGATGCCTTGAGGGAACTAACTAGAAAAAAAATTTTAATACTTTTTTGAGGAGACTGTAAGGGCTGGGAGTGACTGAAAAGACCAATCATTCCAATCTCCTGATCATATAGCTGGAGAAACTGAGGCTCAAGAAGTCAGGTGGCTAGTTGGTAGTAAGACCAGGTCTTAGGTGTCCAGATTTCTCACTAGGGTGTTTTCTGCTCATAAACACTCATCATCTTAGTGATTTACATTGAAATATTCTCATTTTCATTTACTTGTGTTGAATCCAATGGGCCATGTTTCTTCTTCCTTTTCCAATTTCTAAAGACCTTATAGTTTTGTAGCAACTAGTTTACTGTCACTCTAATTTGTTATTATTTACAAACATGAAGAATTCATGAGGCACCCCTTGTCTAGGTCAGTTATGTAAGCCTCATCTGAGCTTTTGACTCTGTTCATTGCCTTCTTAGCCTGGTGTTTTTGGAGCTTCCCTTGGATTTGACCTTGTTTAGCTTCTTGTCATGGGTTCTTGCTCTGACTCTCCTTGGGGTTCCATTTTCTTTCCTGTATTTTAAACGCATCTGCACCAGCTTCCTCATTTCCAACGAGGTTTACGAGGCTTAGAGTCTGCTCTGGTGATGATCTTAGATTCTGCCAAGAACTCTTCAGTTCCCACCTGAGGATCTGATAGTCCTTGACTTTTTTTCTTCCATCCCTCATATACCTTCAATTCTAAGCTCATTTTGGTTATTAACTTATTTAATCCTTAAAACAACCCTAAGAGTTAATACTATTTTAAATGAGGAGACTGAAGTACAGAGGAATTAAGTAACTTGCCCAAGACAGACAGTGACAGTGTTTTGTTTTACATCTTGGATGTCTGGCTATAGTCTAAATTTTTAACCTACTACTGGTCATTCACCAAATACTGAGCACCTGCTATGTGCCAGGCACTGTGCTAGGTATTGAGGATCCTGAATAATACAGATGTTCATGGAGAGCTTATGGTGTAATGGAGGCCACAGTCATCTAAACAAACAAAAATCACAACATCACTGACAGGTCCTTCAATAAAAGAATATATAGAATTAAGAGGGAATAAGAAGGGCCCTAGGAGCCAGGCACAGTGGCACAAGCCTGTAATCCCAGCACTTAGGGAGATTGAGACAGGAGGATCACGAGTTCAAAGCCAGCCTCAGCAATGGCGAGGTGCTAAGCAACTCAGTGAGACCCTGTCTCTACATAAAACACAAAATGGGCTGGAGATATGGCTCAGTGGTCAAGTGCCCCTGAGTTTAATCTCCACTACCAAAAAAAAAAAAAAAAAAAAAAAAAGAAGGGCCCTGGGGAGCTAGGAAAGGCTAAAAGGAAGAGATCCTGTTTTAGTTAACACTTGAGCACCGAGTTGGTGTTTGATAGAGAGGGAGTATATTTATTGGGATGCTTGAGGCAACTGCCCCACGGGGTAGTCTGCTCCACTCAGAGAATGCCAAGGAGTTGAGTGTGGCTGGAACAGGGAGTATGCATTTGGAGGGGTGGTGATAATTGGGGAGTAGGTGGAGATGAGTGTGTGTGTGTGTGTGTGTATCAAATGGCATTGTGGGCCAAAGTGTGAAGGATCCTGTCTCTTCACAGTTGTTACATAACTGGAACTTTATTTTGTGGAGAGCAGAAGAATGGCACGATCAGATCATGTTTTATGATGAAGAGCAAGGGGCAGTGTGGAAAACATATTTATCTAACTAACCTTCATCGTGCATGACTCTTATTGTTTGGATGTGAGGTGTCCCCCAAAAGCTCATGTGGAGGTTCAGAGGGGAAATGGTTGGGTTGTGACATCCTTAGCCCAATCAGTGAATTAATCCCCTGATGAGGATTAACTGAGTGGTAACTGAAGTGCTGGGTGTGGCTGGAGGAGGTGAGAATTGAAGAGTGGCTTTGGGTATATATTTGTATCTCGAGAGTACAGTCTGTCTCTCTGCCTTCTCGTCACCATGATGTAAGCTTCTTTCCTCCACCACCCTCTCTTGCCATCATGTTCAGCCTCACCTCGAGCCCTGAGGAATGGAACCGGCCTTCTATGGACTAAGACCTCTGAAACCGTGAGCCCTTAAATAAACTTTTCCTCCTCTATAGTTGTTCTGGTCAGATCCTTTAGTCACAGCAGCGAAAAAGCTGACTAAAATAATGACCCTATGCAGAGCATCTAGCTATGACCTCTGATCCCGGGAAACCTATAGATGTTCTAAAAGAAGAGAAGGTGTCTACCAAAACCTTGGGTTTCAAGGTCAGTGTTGTCCCAAATGAGAAGTCCCAAATGCTCTCAGTGCAGTGAGAATTCAGAGAAGAGAGATTCCTTCAGGCTGGAGAAGAGCTGGGGAATGCTTTAAGTTAGAGTGGTAATTAGAGGACTGGGTCCTGAGTGATTAGTGTGATTTGAAAGGCAGAGATGGGTGGTGGGACCAACATTGGAGCAGGCAGTGTGTGTATGTCATGGTGTTGCCTACTTTGGCCAGAATGTAAGATGTATGGAAGGCATTTAGTGGGAGCCAAGGGAAGATCTTGATTGATAGGCTAAAGGATATTTACTAAAGTGTAGTACCACTAGGGGATGCACAAGATAATTTTTGGTGGTATATCATGGACATTTTAAAGCTAGGTATTTACATTAATGTACACTGAAAATATTTAAGTGATAATGATAATACTGCCTACAATGAGGCAAGAAAAATAAAATAAGGCATTTTACATTTAAAAATAAAATGTTAATCAACATTCAGAAAGAATAAAATGGATGGTGCACAGATATGACAAAAATTATCAAGGAACTATGCAAGGATGTAAAAATTGGGGGAAATTGGCTCAAGGAATTTAGGATAATTTAGGAAGGTAGGCACCCTAGTATTGAAGAATAGTGCTTCAGTAGAAAGATTGGTCTGAGATGGATGTGGTGGTGCATGCCTGTAATCCCAGTGACTCAGGAGGCTGAGGTAGGAGGATGGCAAGTTCAAAGCCAGCCACAGCAATTTAGCGAGACCCTGTCTCAAAATAAAAATAAGAAGGGCTGAGGATATGGCTCAGTGTTTAAGTGACCCTGGGTTCAATCCCTGGTACAAAAAAAAAAAAAAAATCTATTGGAGAACTGGTGTGGAATGGATTGAATCAGAGAAAGCAGAAACCAGAGCTGGAACAGTCAGGAAGCCACTGTGATACATTAGCAGCAAGAGTTTTCTCCTTGAGGAACCTGTACAGTTTTCCCTTCATACATTTGCACATTTACTTGAGTTCTTTTTGGAAATTCATCTGCTTGCTTCCTGTGGAAGTGACATGTTTGTAAATGACTGCCTTTCTGCAAAATAGACATTTCTTGATTTTGGCAGTGGTGTTTTGACGGTTTGACAAGTGACACATCACAGATTTATCTCCTATCCTTAGAATCAATGACACTCTTATTTTACTGAAAAGTTTAATCGAAATGCAATGGTGGAAGCATGAAAATAAGACTTTCAGAAATTGTTAAGGTAGAGCCTCAGAACTGCATGAAGAACCTTGCACTCTGTTCCAATGAAAGTAAGCAGTAGAGAGGGAAACAAATCCTCCTCCTCCCACCCCAGCATCCAGCTCTTGTATAAATTTTTGTCTTCCTTTGCAATGTCTCCTTTCTTTGAAGCATTGTGGATTTCTTTTTTTCTTTTTCTTTTGGTACTAGAGATTGAACTCAGGGGCACTCGACCACGGAGCCACATCCCCAGCCCTATTTTGCATTTTATGTAGAGACAGGGTCTCACTGAGTTGCTTTAGCACCTGGCCATTGCTGAGGCTGGCTTTGAACTCGTGATTCTCCTGTCTCAGCCTCCCTAAATGCTGGGATTACAGGCTTGTGCCACCACGCCTGCGCATTGTGGATTTCTTAAAATGTTGCAATCTACATTTGAAATATGCTTCCTGTGAGAAATTATGCATTGAATTATCATATTTTGATCAAAACTTGCCAGTTCAGGAAGGAAACCACCATGCCAACGGAGAGGTACTAAGAGAAATGGCTTTGGCCCTTCTCAGATATTTCTTGCCTCAAGGTCTGTCTGCAGACCACACAATTCGTTTTCCCAGCATTTCTTTCCTGCACACCCAGAATCTCATCTATAGGTAACATGTATTCCTTTCTTCATCTTCCTAAGGAAGGGAAACACTTCCAGGTCAGCTTTCATCCTTGGATGAATAAGTTTATGCATATTATTGATAGATTAAATTCCTGTTCAGTTTCCTCTGCCACCTCTTACTACCTTTGGTGGCTTGTGTATTTAGTGGTGCTTTCTCTCTGAAAGTTACGGATGAGTCAGAGAATGAGGCCTAAGGGAGATTTATATGGCATGTTACCTCATTTGAAGTTCCATCCAGCAATTTTTTTCTCTACTTCCCATCTCCCAAACCTCCATATGGTTTGCCCCCTCGAGGAGCTGCTGCCTGAAATAGTTTGCTTCCTGGGCAAAACCACAGGTACATCCAGTTTGGCCCTGATGACCCTCTAGTCTTTCCTTCAGAATCTGCAGTAGACATCTGATGATTTTTTTTTTCCTTCTGGTGCTGGGGATCAAACTCGGGGTATTGGGCACAGAAGGCAAGGTACCTACCACTGAACTACACTCCTAGCCCTTCATGGATTATTTTTTGTTTGTCCAAAATTTCTTTCCATTTCTTTGGAAACATCACTCAACTTCTTTGTGCTTTTCCTTTGGGGAATGCCAGTCTCCCTTGGAAACTGTCAGTCTGGATGTGTGAAGTGAGCAGGTCAGGTCTGCCTGGAGAATTTGAATCTGGAGGGGAGGGCCATCGGGCTGGAGAGTTGCTGGAGCTGAGTCAAACCCAGCTGCCTGGGCCTGTGGCACTTCCTTTGTTCCTGTCCTCTCAAGGTCTTTCCTTTGATGCTATGACATTTCCTCCCTGTAAATTAATTTTTCCGGAAGTAAATCAGACCTTGTTGCTATTGCTTATAACTAAAGAACCCTGAAAAAGCCACCTTTCACTCCTTTTCTCAATCCTCTTCTAGGCTTCTTACCCGCTTATGGCTCTTTAATGGTGCCTTAGTCCATTCGGGTTGCTGTAACAAAATGCCATAAATGGAGTGGTTTACAAACAACAGACATTTATTTCTCACAAGTGTAGAGGCCGGAAGTCCAAAATAAGGGGCTAACAGGTTTGGTGTCTGGCGAGGGTCCGGTTTCCTGGTTCGTAGCTGGCAACTTTTAACTGTGTTCTCATTTGGCAGACGGAGCTATCTAGTTTCCTGGGGTCTCTTATTTTTATCTTATTTTTCAGAGACACAGATTTATTAGGAAAACAGATGCATGCTCAATGGAGAATGTGAGCTATCTCAAGGGAGAGAGGTCTTTTGGGGACAAAGTAAGAAATTCACATTCAACGGAGAGAATACGGGTCCTCTCCAGAGGGAGAGACTTGTTATGGGTGTTAAATGTTGACAGAATGGACTAGAGGAAGCCTCAGGGTGGAGTTGCACAATTTTTGTCCAGTTTCTCTAGTGCTTGCACATTTCCGTCAAGTTACTTTTTGTAGGCAAGTGCAGGGGTCATGGTTGCAGTTTGAGAGTGAGAGCTGAGTTGCTCAGGAATGCGGGTTGGATCTCTTTTATGAAGCACTAATCCTATTCATGATGGTTCCACACTCATGCCCAATCACCTCTCAGGGGTTCTACCTCCTAATGCCAGCACACTGGTGATTAGGTTTCAGTAGATGAATTTTGAGGGGATTACAAATATTCAGGCCACAGCAAATAGCTTCATATTTTTATTAGACTAAGAAGACCCAAATCCCAACCACAGTCTGCAAGCCCCAGACTGGTCTGGCCTTGGAGCCTCTCCAGCCCACGCTCCCACCTCCTTTGTCCATTTTTCTTGAAGCTCACTCACCTCCTTCCCCTGCCTTGGGCATTCTGTGCTCACTGTGGGGATTTTACACATGCTGCCCTCTGCCTGCAGCATTCCCAAGTGGGCCCTCTCATGCCTTTCCCAATTCTTGGTTGGGTTTCTTAGGTAAGGGGTTCTCCTGGTACACACTTGACACTTTCACACCATAACACTTACCTCACTTTGTAATTACAGCCGGCCTTTGTGTACATGGGTTCCGCATCCATGGATTTAACCAACTGAATTGAAAATATCTGAAAAGCAATTTTGTCTGTACTGAACATGTACAGACTTTGTTTCCTTAGGCATTATTCCCTAAACAATGCAGTAGAACAAGCATTGACATAGCATTTACATTGTGTTGGATGTAACAATATAGAAATGATTTTAAGTATATAGGAGGATGAGTGTAGTTGTTATGCAAATATTGTGCCATTTTATAGAAGAAACTTGAGTATCTGACAATTTTTTTATCTGTAGGGATTCTGGAGCTAATCCTTCATGGATACTAAGGAATAAGTGCATACACCTATATGTGGATTATTTTTTAAGTTTTTTTAGTTGTAAATGGATGCAATATCTTTATTTATTTATTTATTTTTAAAGATTTTTTTTTTTAAATTTGCAGATGAACACAATGTCTTTATTTTATTGCTTTGTATGTGGTGCTGAGGATCGAACCCAGGCCCTCATGCATACGAGGCAAGCGCTCTACCGCTGAGCTACAATCCCAGCCCCTATTTTATTTATTTTTATGTGGTGCTGAGGATTGAACCCAGTGCCTCACACATGCGAAGCAAGTGCTCTACCACTGAGCCACAATCCCAGCCCTATATATATGGATTATTTGATTACTGTTTGTCTCCCTCACTAGATAATGAAGTTCCAAGAAGGTGGGAACTATGTTTTTGTTCACAACTGTATTCTAATATCTTACACAGCACTTGGTAAGAACACAAAATATTTTGGTGGAAAAAATACCTTTTAAAAATGTATTTAAATGTATATAATTAATTAAAAATATGAACCTTTGTTCCCAGTTTTCATTTCTCAAGAAGATTTATAAGAGCTATCTGTTCTCTTTAGTGCTGTAGTCTGTAGTGGGCAACAATGGGCTGGGTTAGTCATAGTTTTTACTAACTTGCCTCCTCTAGCTCCCCTTTCTCTAACCTTGTATCATAATCTAAATATCATAATATAAGATGATATAATATAATATAATATAATATAATATAATATAATATAATATGACTAATGTCCATCTTATACACTTGATGACATTCCTCTACTGAATTAGTACATCCTCATGATAGGATTATTATATCCTTGCAGGCTGGAACTAGGGTTATGAAGGATAATTCCTTTTCTGGTTTTTCTCCTGAGTATCTGAGTGGACTTTGGCTAACTCATTTGATCTCTTTGAACCTCATTTTCCTCATCTTTAAAATGGGTATAATGTATGTTCTACTAAATGTTCCCTGATGGTGGTAAAAATTCAAAGAGATAATGACTGTCAAAGCAATTGGGAAAATTGCTCAATGGATATGAAATATAAGAAATATTTCTCATTATTTTATGTCTTTTGGATATTCATTATAGTATTTGGTAATTTATAGGCATTCTATAAATAGCATAACACCTTAATCTACCTGTCCTTTCTTTCATGTGGTAAGTAAAATGTGATGTATAATTAATTACCACTAAGTACCTACAGAGATAAGGCTTGTGTTTTCTTATTTCTTCATTTGACTGAAGGAACCAAAGCTAGGAAAGACTAAGCAAGTTATTCAAGGTCACATTGTTTACAAGTTGGGAGAGTGGGATTCAAATCCAAGTTACTCACTTAAAGGCCAGCAGTCTTCACAGGGCCCACACGGTCTCCCTCCCTGTACATCCCTTCAGTGACCTACCAAAACACACTTTACTAAGTGCCTCCCATGACCTAGTCACTATGTTGGTCCATTTTCTTCCTTTCCCTCCTTTAATGTTTACACTATCATCCTCCTTTCACAGATGAGGAAAGGGAAGCTTAGGAAGGTAACCTGGACTTCTGCTTCCTGGTAGGATATAGAAAGCAACAACAGATCACCTCTACTCTACTGGGATAATAGAAGAAAACTGGATATGTTGTAATAAAGGAAGATCCAAAGACAAGCAAGAGCTGTATAAGCAATGAGCTATAGAGAGCTGAACTAGAGATGATGCCAGCAGATCCCTATCTTGTTTTCTGTCCCAGGGTATATGCCTCTTCTGAGCTTGGGTGTGGGCTTGACCTCAGTTTGCAGAGACCCCACTGAGGGGGACAGGAATCCGGTTGCCTCTGTCTTGGCTGGCTTGTGTGACAGAGAAGAAACCAGAGGAGTCCTGAAGGCAAGGCTGGTTTTCCCCAGGCAACATTTTCAGACCTCTGGGAACATAACCTGGGAACATAACGCTCACTAAATCTGAGTCTGAGCTGCCTGCGACAGTTTAAAGTTCCTTTCATAGGGCCTTCAGGCCCAAGGGACCATTTGCTCTGGGTTTTCTGCGGCAAGAGGCTTTTCTCAGACATTGGCGCCCCCTGCTGTCAGAGAGCAGCATTGCAAGCACTTGGCACCTGCCCTTACATTGTTCTTTCCAAAATACTGGAGATGAAATCCCAAGTCTGAGATTCCATCTCACTGGTCTTAGGTACTTGATGTCGACTGTCTAGACTGTATATGCCTGCAGCTGCAAGATTCTCATCTGTAAAATGGAGTCACTGGTGCCTACTGCAGAGTCTTCTGTGCGTTAAATGAATCACTAGCAAAGTGCTTAACATTGCCTGCCATACAGTTAATGCTCTGTAAGTAGTGATAATGGCAGTGGTTATTGTTGTTGTAAGGGCTGCTCCTGATCTTACCCAGGGCCAGGAACCTGATTCTCAAAGCAGAAGGAAGAGGAAGGCCTGCACTGCTAGAGAGCCTCTGTCTCCTGTTTGTCAGCAGGTTAGCACGGGATGTTTATAGGCCTCTGACCTGTGGAAGCTGAGCCGCTTTCCTATTTTAGTTGCTGAAACTGTCTCTGGAAGTAGACTGCATCCAAAGGCTACATCTTGTTCTTCTTAGAAGATGAACTCTCTAGTCTCTCTTAGATGGAGATGCTCTGAATTAATGGGTCTAATGGACAACAGGTGCTAGATAATGCAAAACAGTTCTTGACTTGGCAAACTGCTTTTCAACCTGGTTTGTGCTGCTCTTCTGAGGTGGGTGGTAGAAACTGCCTGGAGACCTCTTGGTGCCAGGCTTCTAGAAAGAGACAGTCTGGTCCAGGGCCTCAGTCACCCAGCTCCATGGGGTGCTCAGCCCTTTGGAGCCTGCAGCTTCAGTTCTGAATCCCACTGTTTCCTGTTTTCCTGTTTCCCTAGCTCTCAACTTCCTGTGTTACAAGCACCCTAGCAGCTTTCAGCTCATGGAACTTTCTTTCCTGGCAACAAAGAAGATTTCCCACCACTGTCTATTTTGAAAGCACACATTGTCCCTAGGGCATCTCTCTGTATTTGCATGAATCTTGGCCCTTCTTCCCCTGTGGGCGCTGTCCAGAACCTTCTGATCCCCAGTGTGCCTTACCTTTGCTCAGACTTGAGTGGATGCTGCTGGCTGCCAAATCCCTGGACCACTCTCCCAGGACCCCAAACTCTGCCTGCCAGGCAAGGGTACAGCCAGCAGCAGCCATGGTGATGGGTCAGAGTCTGAGGCTTTCCAGATAACGTGCATGTTCCTGGGTGGCCACAGCATCCCACAGACTCCGAGCAAATCTTTAGTTTCTTTCACCATCAGCATTATGATTTGGTTTGTGACTTTTCTTTTTTACCTGTTCTGAGGTTGCTCTGTACATGGATTCAAGTTTGGGTTTTGTGACTTTGTGCTGTTGTAGCATTGCCAGATAAAATGTAAAATGTCCAGTTAAATTTGAACTTCAGATAGACAAGGAATCTCTTGTAGTGCATGCAACATTCTATTCCGAAAATTTATTCTTTTTTTTTTTAATCTGAAATTCAGATTTAACTGGGTGCCGTTTATTTATTTATTTATTTATTTATTTATTTTTATTCTGAGGATTGAACTCAGGGTCACTTTTACCACTGAGCCACATCCCTAGCTAATTTTTATTTTGAGAAAGGGTCTCACTAAGTTGCTTAAGGCCTTGCTAAATTGCTGAGTCTGGCTTTGACTTTGCAATCCTCCTGCCTCAGCCTCCTGGGGCTCTGGGATTACAAGTGGGTGCCATGGTAACCAGTGGTACCCTATATTTTTAGTCATCTAATCTAGCAACCTTGTTCTGGCTTGACCCATCAGAGGAGGACTCCCTGAACTCAGGAACTTTCTGGGGCAGGCTCCTGGCCTGACAGCAGGGACTTTGTCCTTCTCTTTATGAGAACTGTAATCAGTGATTTCTTCCTCAGATTGGGAGCTCCTTAAAGGTAGCACTGTATCCCTCCCACTGCTATAACACAGATGTTCGGGTGGGAACTGCAGTGTGTGCTGAGTCTCCAGCTCGCGCCCAAGGGGCTTGGTGCACTAACAGTATGGGTCCCATTGCACTGAAACCACACATGTCCTGGTGCTATCTACCTGCCCCCGGGACCAAACTTCCTGAAACGGTAATGGGCTGATGAGAGGTAGGGAACCTGGAAAGAAAATTCCCTCTGATCACAGGTCTGGTGATGGTGACAGGACTAGGGGATTTTCCCTGAGCTACATATCTTCTTCTGGGTGTTTCATTTTGCCAGAGCAGAGGTGCAGTTACCCTTTATGCAAGTATGTTGTGCAGGATAAGGGGTGCTCCTGGACACTGTTCCCTCTGCTTGATGGCCTTTCAATTTCTGATCTTGTGCTTCATATCAGAACAAAGGGCTAGATCCTTTGTTTTACAGATGAGGTAATGGGTTTGACTAGTTACAAGGCTAATTAAGGGACCAGAATAGACCTTTTGGCTCTTAGCAGTACTTAGCCTGTCTTTCTGGGATCAGCAGTGGAGACCTGAGGTGGGGAGGAGGTTTACTGAAGCCTTGAGCTCTGGCAGCAGCAGTTATGGCTTCTGTTCTCAGCAGAGATGACAGAAAGTGTCAAAGCCAAGTATTCACTGGAGGCAAAGTCTGAACGCTTCAAATAAGATTTAGTGAATCATCCTGTTGAGGGGAACTCAGAACTCAGAAATTCCTGCAGGTTATGGACTGATGGCCTGGCTAATCTCAAGAGGATGGACAGGGGCACCTTCTGGTATTTATGTTTTGAAATTTCCCCTTTCTTCCACCATTAAGGAAAAATAAATTTTATCCTTGGGCCACAAAGCCACGAGGGTTTGGAAGCCTATGATCACTGACTAATAACCCCAAAGCTTCTAAGAATTTAAACAACCCCCGTTGCATGTATTCCTTGCCCTTAGCTCTCTTCTTATTTTGGGGAACCTGTACCAATGTGCAGATCACAGCAGAGCAGTTAGAGGCACAGAGGTTACCCTGGCTCTCCCTTCATCAATGGTGCCCTCCTGAAAGGCATCTTTCTGTAAAAGTGCAGCCTTTTTTTGCATTAGCCTGGGTGCTCCTCCATATCTCACCCCTCCCCACTCCTATTATCACCATCCTTTTTGCTACATTTTAATTCCCCGAGTGCCCCTTGGAATCCTCTGTTGGAACTTGTCTGCCTTCTGACAGCTAGAGGGGTACTACTGCCGTCTGGTGTTTCTAAACTTTAGCCCCTTCCCTGGGGCTCTTCTCCTCTTTCCCCCACCCCTTGCCCACCTGGCAGCTCTTAGGGAGTGATTAATGGTGCAGTCTCCCCTTACATTGCTAGCGGGGAGAAGGTGAAGATGCTGAATGAAAGTGAGAGGAGCCTGGGCCTGGGGGTGGGTGGGCTTGTGTCTCTGGAGGGGCCTGGAGGTCCTTTGTAATACCTTGAATCTCAGGCTTTTGTGGTCAATAAAATAAGTTTTAACATTTTTTAATTAAAAAGAAAGTTTTAGAAAAGACTCCTCTACCCTCACATTGCTGTTTTGATAAAAGAATAGTTTATTCATAAACAAGACACAAAAGTAATTTACTATTATATCAATCATATTAAAATAAAAAATTCTGTTTATTAGACAACTTAAAGAAAAGCTGCATGCTGGGAGAAGATATTTGGGATGCATATGTCTTGCAAAGGATCAGTTCATATTACAACTAATTTGATAAAAAGAAATGACAAGAATAAAGGCTTCACAGGAAAGGAAATATGTAAGAATAAACACAGAGGGGTATTCAGCCTCATTTTTTAAGGGAAAAATCAGTGAAGACAACAGTGAATTGGCATATATTTGTTCAATGGCAAATATTAGTCTGTGTATTAATATAGGGGATAGAAAAAGATGTAGATGTTCATTTATTATTTGATAAAAATTTGTTGAGCCTGACTTTGATTGGATACTCTTCAGGTGCTCAGGATATCGAGGTTAACAAAGAAGACAAAAATGTAAGTTCTTGTGGTGGCTGGCATTCTTCTGTGAGGAGATGGATGATATGCAATAAATGTAATTATTAAGCAAATGACACAGTATGCTAGAAAGGACAACACAGAGGAAAATAAGGACAATTGGGAATGACGGTGGGATAATTTCTAATTTGAATGGAGTAGTCGAGGTGTATCACATTGAGAAGGTTAACATCTGAGAGAGAATTGAAGGATAGAAATACCTGGAGGTGCAAATACCTGGAGGAAGAACATTATAAGCAGAGGGGACAGCCAGCGTGAGAGCCCTGAGGTGAGAGCTCAACAGGATTTCTTACCTCTTCGGTGATGGGAATGTAACTTAATATTATAGCCCTTTTGAAAAATGATTGGGCAGTATCTTATAAATTTGAACAGCAATTCTATTCTTAACTACATACCCCAAACACATGTTTTTGCATGTATTAGAGGAAATGTATGTGAATGTTTAAAGCACTGATGTTCAAAAAAAAAAAAAACAACTCAAAAGTCCAGGCATAAGAGTTTTAAATCATATTGTTTGGGCATGTTCTAATTATCTGTTGCTGCATAAAAATCCCCAAATACAGTGGCTTAAAACGACAATCATTTATTATCTTTCAAGGTTTCTTTGGATTGGAAATTTGGACAGGGCAGAGAAGGAAGTCTCTCCATTTGAGGACTTAGCTGGGAAGACTTGAAGATTGGGGATGACTTAAAAGCTCGGATCTAGAATTATCTGGGGCTATCAGGAGTCACATGTTTTGTGGTTGTTGCTGCCTTTTGGCTAAGATCTCAACTTGGCAGAAAACCTACATGTGGCCTCTTGTTATGGTTTAGACCTGGAATGTTGCCCAAAGACTCATGTGTGGAAGGTTTAGGCGCCATGAAACAGTGTTCAGAGGAGGGGCTTTTGTGAAGTGACTGGATCGTGGGCTCTGTCATCATCAGTGGGTTAATCCATTGAGGTGTTCACTACTGAATGGACTATAGGGAGGTGCAAAATTATTAGGAAATGGAACCTAGTTGAGGGAGAGGGTTTTGAGGGGCAGGCCCTTGGGGACTGGATCTTGTCCCTGGCTCCTTCCTCTCTCTCTGCTTCCTGGCTGCTATGAAGTAAGTGGTCTCCTCCACCACACACTTCTACCTACCATAATGATATTCTGCCTTGCCTCAGGCCTAAATCAATGGAGACAGCTGGTCATGAATGGAAACCTCTGAAGCCAAACATTTAAGCCAAAATAAATCTTTCCTCCACTAAGTTGTTTTTCTTGGGTGTTTGTCATAGCAACAAAAAGCTAACTAATGCAGGTCTCCATGTGCTCTTTCCATATAGGATAGTTTGGACTTTCTCTCAGGATGGTGGCTGAGTTCCAAAAGCATGTGACCCTCACAAGCAAGGCAGCTGTGCATGAAAAATTTATTATCTAACTTTGGAAATTACAGTATCACTTTTGTCTTACTCTGTTGGTGTGGGCAGGCACAAAGTTTCACCTAGATTCAAGAGGAGGGAACAGAGATATCAGCACTCAATGGGAAAAATATCAGGAAAAACATGAGGGTTGAGCGATGTGACTATTTTTGAAAACTACAGTCTGCCACAATCCACCCTTTAGCTACAACAATTCACATCCTCTCCAAATGCAGAATATACTCATCCTTCCCGTAAGACTCCCAAGACTTATCTCATTATGGTGTCAGGTTGAAGTCTAGGTCTGATAATTTAAATTAGGTACAGATGTGGATGAAGCTACTCAGGTGTGGTTCTCAAGGAAACCTTAAATAGGTTTTTCTTGATTTGAAAAACTATAAGCAAAAGACATAGTCTATGTATAATGGTGGGTTAGGCATATAGACCCTTCAGTTCATAAAGAGTAAAATAGGACCCATTGGTCCATAGAAACTCTGAAATCTCTCTCGGCTCAGTCAGTTATGATTAGACTCACTTCTCTCTGGAAGTTGCTGTGTGCCTCTGGGTTCTCCTCTCTCAGCTCATGGGCTCTTGATTTTGATTTCTGAGTCACTTTTCTTTTTATATATACAACAGCTTATGTTTCCAGCTGAGTGATTTTCCAAGTCTACTGTCTGCTTGTTAAGGTTTTGGGACCTGAAGGCTTCTTAATTTTGCACTGTCTCCTTTAATCCAAAATGGCATAATTGTTTAAAAACTTTGTGGGCTTTTAGTGTCTTGATGTATAATTAACTCCACAAATTGAAATTTTTATTCACAATTATCTTTGACATATGGTCTTCTCCACCTTGGGCTCCTAGTTCTGCTGTTGTGGAATAATGACCTAAATATTTTGAGAAGTTTAGTTTTTAATGGAGAGAACCTGCAAGACATGCTCTTCACGTGAGAGAGGAAGAGAGAGGAAGTACTTGGAATGGCAGAGTTAGAGGACTTCTGAAAATTGGTTACTCTATAAAAGTAAATAGAACACTGGCAAAATTATTCTAATTATTTTTTCCAAACTTTGGAAATTAATCAAAGACATAACAATTTGGGAAGTGATTAGTCAAGAAAAATGGCTGAATTGGCAAGAAAAACAAGTTTCGTGATGTTTCATTTGCCCTATTCCCATTCCTCTTGCTTCTGCTCTATGGTAGTCTTGAAAACCAATAGCATTGGAATCATAGTGTTTGTGAAAACCAGCAGTCTAGCAACTACTGCAGGGAGCATAATTATCTCAGAGTGCGCACTGAAGTCCTGACCTCAGAGAATTGTCACTATTTGACCTCCCTGAAAAAGCTCCATCCACAGGACTTATCTTTATTTACTTGATTCAGAGTTCATTCAGGAAAGCCCCATTCCTAGGGTATTCCCAAAACAATCCACTGTAATTGTTCAACATCAAGCTGCTTGAAACACTGACATCACTTGGGGGCAAGGTTCTGACCAAAAATCTTTAAAGAAATCTGAGGTATGAGATGTTCATAGAGGGTTTTATAATGCTTCAAGATAGTCCTGTGAATCTAGAAGGCCATAAACATATGTGGCATATGTATATTCCAGAAAAGTCCTGAGAAGGCCCTCATCTCTCATTTGTGACTGGTGCTGAGGCTCTGCACATTAGGAAATAAAGGTTAAGGCAGAGTTGTAAACTGCTGGCAAATTGAAGATGCATCCCAATGCACACAGAGTGCATGTATGGTAAAGGATTGAAGGCTAATTGCTTCAAAGTATGTAAGGAATTCTCCATCCAAATATGAGCTAATCACTTAAGCTAACCAAGTAGAGACTTCAATGGTTGCATGTATCAAAGACTACAGACTTTATGGAATTATTCTAGGAAACAAACAGGAGCAGTTGGTCCATGAAACAAAAAACAGCAGCAGCAATAAAAAACTTGGGCAGGGAGGATGGAAGAATATGATTTTCAGACACATTATATTGTTGAAAGTATTCAGTTTTCAACCAAAAATTAGGAAAAAGAAGAATAAAAGAAATGTGACATATGGAAAAAATCAGATAAAGAAATTCTCCCAGAGGAGGTCTCATATGTTGGATTTATCAAACCAAGACTTTAGATTAGCTTTTGCAGACCCGTTCAAAAACTGGAAAAAAAAAAAAAAACAACAAAAAACTATGCCTACAGAATTAAGAGAAAATATGGCAATATTGTCTCAACAAATAGATATAGTATCAATAAGAGACAAATTATAAAAAGGAACCAAATAGGAATAAGTTCAAGAGTTGAAAAGTATAATAATTAATATGAAAAAGTCACTAGAGAGACTCAAAGTAGACCTGAGTTGCTAAAAGAATCAGCAAACTTGATGATAGGTCAATGGAGATTATTCAGTCTGAAGAAGAGAAGGAAAGAAAAAAATGAGCAGAATCAGAGATTTGTGTGTTTCCATCAAGTGTACCAATGTATGAGTAATGGGAAGAAAGAAAGGAGCAGAAAAATCTTTGAAAATAATGAAAACTTCCAAAAGTTGATGAAAAATATTAATCTGCCCATCTAAGAAACTCCACAAACTCCAGGTAGGATAAATTCAAAGAGATCTACACACATCACAAGCAAGATACTGGAAGTCAAAGATGCAGACAGAATGTTGAAGGTAGCAACAGAAAAACAACTCATAATACATAATAATTTCTCCATAAGATTAATACCTGACTTAACACTGGAAATCATTGACACCAGAAGGCAGTGAAATGACATATTCAAAGTGCTGAAAGAATGAAGTTGTCAACCAAGAATTTTGTCTTAAGCCAAAGCATACAACAAAAAAGAAGGTAAATTAAAATATTACTGAAGTAAACAAAAGAAGTTTATGAAAAAACAATTCAGTAGGAGAATTTCCCTACAAGAAGTACTACCAGGAGTTCTTTCAGACTGAAATAAAAGGGCAGTTGGCAGTAGCTTGACTCCACATGAAGAAATAAAAAACATTGTTACAGGTAACTACATAGGTTAATAGAAAAGACAATATAAATATATTTATATGTGTAACTCTTTTCTTTTTCTATCTGATTTAAAAGAAAATTTCTATAAGCAATTATGAAACTGTGTTGATGGGTTTATTATGTATGAAGATACAATTTATATGGCAATAACACAAAGGAGTAGGTAGCAAATGAAGCTCTAGTAAAGTTTTATACTATTGAAATAAAGTTGGCATTAATCCAAGTTAGATTGTCTTTCTTAGAGAAGAAGAAAGTCTGTTTTAGTCAGATAGTCAACAGCATTTTCATGGACCCAAAAACCACTTCCTGGAGTGGCCTTGAGATTTTAGGACTCTCTTTAGAGAGGTTAGTGCCTCCCCATGGAGCACCAGAGCTCTGATGAACTCAACCATTCTTCACTCCCTGGAGTTAGCAGAGGTGGGTTCCAGGGGATCCTGTCTGTGCCTCAAGGTCTGGGTATCGGAATACCCAAACCCTTGGGCTGGGATTGTAGCTCAGCGGTAGAGCGCTTGCCTCACATGCGTGAGGCCCTGGGTTCGAGCCTCAGTACCACATACAAAGCAATAAAATAAAGACATTGTGTCCATCAACAACTAAAAAAAAAAAAAAAAGAATACCCAAACCCTGACTGCTGAGATGGTCCTCTGACCAACTCAGGCCTATTAGTTATTTCTCAAATATTTTCCAAGCTGGAATTGAAGAAAGAGACTCATTGCCTCTCTAGCCATGGGAACCAAAAGCACTGAGGCTCTGAGGCCTCAGCCATCAGGTCACCTCCAAGAGCCATGGTCATTGTAAAGAGAATGAAGCAACAGCAGAGAAAAGCAGAGGCGGGGAGCCCATGGTGAAGCTGGTGGTCTTGGAGTCCAGCTACATTCCTGTCCTCCCCTTCATACATGATCCAATAACTTTCTCTTTTGGCTTAGCCTGGCTTCTGCTCAGTTTCTGTCACTTGCCATTGTGAGGTTAAGGAAAGCACTTGGCTGAAAAGTAGCTTCGATGGCCGTATTTCAAAGGCAATACCTCAGTGCTGATGAGTTTCTAAAAAGAAAAGCAAATATGTGTCATCCATCTGAGAAGCTTGAATGCACTCATGCAATTGTTCACTTTCCTCATTTTTTCAACATCTGTTGTTCTCTAGGCTTTTCTAAGCCCAGGTTATTCATAGGTGGGTGAACCTGCTGTGATATAATTCTCATTAAGCTTATAGTTTGGGGGAGAGGTCAGCATTCAGCAAGTTAGCCACATATAAATATGTGAGAGGGCAAGGGCAGAGCTGAGAGAGCAGGTGCTCAGGAAGGCCCTTCTGAGGAAGAACACTTAACCCAAAACTTAGAAGGGGAAGAGATCTGCCAGGGGAAGAACAAAATGAAGCAGGTTGGTGCAGAGGGAAGAGCATGGGTAAAGCTGTGGTGGAGAAATGATAATAACAAAAATATATGACACTTTACTGTATGCCAGGGACTCTTCAAATTAATTCTCACAATAGTTCTTTGAGGTGGGTTTGGTTATTGAGGTTGTTTTTGTTTTTCTTTTCAGAGTTGGAAATCAAGGTATATGGAGGTTAAGTGACCTCTCCAAGGCAACCCAGTGGGTAGAGCTGCGAGGACCCACACCCAGCAGGAAGCCATCAGAACTAGGACTGGTAGGTGAGGACTAGAGAGGACAAGAATGGCAGGAGATCAGGCTGGAACTAAGTAGAGAGAGGGTCTGGATCATGTCCAGCCTGTGGGCCACAAAAAGGAGTTTGAATCTTATCTTACTCTATGTGCAATATGAAGCAATAAAAAAAGTAATCAGGAGAGTGTTCAATTTCAAATGCATGTTAAAAAGTCAGTAATGAACTTAAAAAATATATTGTATGATTATAAAACTTACATGTGGTCATTTGGAAAACACAGAAAAGACCAAGTAGAAAAAAAAAATCACTTCCAATTTGATGCTCCAAGGCAAGAGATAATCATGTTAACCTTGGAATGTAATCTTGCAACCATCAATAAATATTTGTATTATAGCATATTTGGAATGCTCATGCTGTACATATTGTTCTATCAACCAGCACTTAAGAAAAATATAGTATCAAGTGGCAATTTTGTTCCAAGGTTTCGTAGGAAGAGACAGACATTGGCAGGATGCAGGGATGGAAAGAAGCTCCTGTTCCAGGGGAATTAGCCCGGCAGGAAGGTGGGTCATGTCTGGGGCATGGGTTTAGGTTGTCACTTGGAAGGCTACTTTTAAGCCACGTGTGAGCCCTTTGAAGATTCTAATTCCTCAGAGTCCTCCAAGGACCAGAGTAGTGCCAACCCCTCTCCTTCGCCTGCATGCCTTACCCCTGAAAGCAGCTGTCCTGTATAACTCATAATGTGGAGGGATTGTCTTTTGGTCCTACTCTAAGGCCTCTCCCATCCCCTTCTTTCCTTCTGCCTGCACCTGTCATAACCTGGGATGAGGAGGTGGGTAAATCATAGGCCTCAGCCTGTTCCACCTGTTTATAATCGCTTTGTGTCAGGCTCAGTGACAGGTACTTTTTACATGCACCATTTCGATGAATCCTTTACTACTTACATCATCCTCTGAGATAAGTAGTAGAGCCCCTTTTACTGGTGAGGAAACTGAACCTCAGAGAAGTAACAACTACCACCAAATGGCAAAGCTAGTCAAATATAAGTATGACAGGTCCAAATTCCATGTGTTTAAACACTTCCTAATATAGCTATGTCCCCTCCAAACTGTCTACTATCATTCAGTTTTATTCAAGGCATCAAATTCACCTCTCTTGATCTGACCCTAAGATTGAGCTGGACTAAAGGATGATCATAGGTCATAGGTGAGGCTGGCCAGCCCCAAAGCTCAGGGTATTTAGGATGTGCATACAGTGATAGGTGCTTGGAGGACATATTGCCAAATGCCAGAAACCCATGCTGAAGAACTATTGGGCAGACCCATCAAGGAGAGAAAACTGGCTTAGGGGAGGCAGGGCCACCTTGAGCATATGACCAGGGCTGAAGGTCTGAATCCTCACATACCCACTGGGGCCTCTGCCATGGCTGGTCAAGTTGGAATAACTTCCCCAGAGCTGGCTGGGGAAATTCCCACTAGGCAGTGTTCCCAGGGAAGCCGACCCCCTCCTTCCTATGCATGGAAAAGTACAGGCAGGCTGGTGCCCCTCAAGCCTTCAGGCAAATGCCTGACTGCCCTCTGGACTCCCCAACTGCAAGTGCTGACTGGTTTGTCCATGATCCAGGGCTAGAGGAAAATAGTTTCCTAAAAAAGCAGTTTAAAAAAATATGGAAAATATCCACAACCCGAGTAGGGCGGGAAGTCTTCTAGACGGGCTTGCAGCTGAAGATTCCACAGTCCTCCTGCAAAGAGGCAGGGAAGGAATGTGAAACCCAATCACCCTAAGGAGCGAGGCACAGTGTGCCTTTCACTCTCTGCCCACTCAGGGAAGGGGCCAGGCATGCAGAGTGTGCTGGGGGTCACAGCTTCTTGAGAGCCTGCTTCACAAGCCAGTGTCTTAGCAGTGGGTGAGTTAGGACTCCTGGCCCCACTCCCTAGGTGCTCAATGGAGACCTGAGACACACGTCTATTTCCT
Source organism: Geosciurus inauris (assembly GCA_004024805.1). Taxonomy (NCBI): domain Eukaryota; kingdom Metazoa; phylum Chordata; class Mammalia; order Rodentia; family Sciuridae; genus Geosciurus; species Geosciurus inauris. Next base: position 146,634 of record PVHX01001647.1, read on the forward strand.
CGTGGGTGCTGAGGTCACCCAGACTTCCCAGTTCTGATCTCTCTATTTCTTCCTCTCTTCTTACCTTAGGTAGTGATTTACAGTTTTACATATGATCCTGTCTAGTACTTGCAGCAAGTGAACCAGTGAGGTGTGACGGGGTGGTGGTGGGGATTATAGGGCCTGTTGTACAATAGGAGAGACCAAGGCTCAGGGAGGGAAGTCATCTACCCAGGGTCACCTACGAATTCAGTTTCCTTACTGCTAGACCAGGGCATGACCACAGTCTGTGCCTTAAGTGATCCATGGGTCCTTGCTATTATCTCAGAAGTCAAAGTGCTGGGCAATGAAGGCCGGTCTAGAGCCTGGAAGCCTGGCCATTGGTGGCCCTCTGCTTGACTTATTGATTGTATGAAAGAGTAAATGATGTAAGTGAATGAAAAAGTGAATAGGTAAGTCACCTGTCCATGCCTCAGTTTCCTCATCTGTACAATGCAAGTGTTGGACAGCTGACATCTACACACTATCCCATTCCAGAATTTTATTTTTTAATTTTTTTTAGTTGTAGACAGACACAATATCATTATTTTATTTATTTATTTATTTTTATGTGGTGCTGAGGATTGAACTCAGTGCCTCATGCATTCAAGGCAAGCGCTCTACCACTGAGCCACAATCCCAGCCTCCGATTCCAGAGTTTGAGGTCTATACTTTCTGATCAAATCCAAACTTCCTAACCTCTGCCAGTAAAGCCATCTCCTCCTTCCCAGTCCATCTAACCTCATTTCCCACTGTCTGCTGTGACCTTTTCTGATACCCACCTTGCTCTGATTTAGTGAGTGCTCTGATTGAGTAAGCTGAGTTCAGAGTCTAGATGTCCAAGACCATCTCCACAGACCCTAGGCTGGGTTGTCCACTTTAAGCTCCTCACAAGCTCTTTGATCTCTGCTGGTTGAGCCCTGAAAGGGAAGAGCAAGGCTGGGATTTGGTAAGAGACTGAAACATGGAAACAGAAGTCTTGTGTATGGAACAATCAGAGTCTCAGTGTCAAGGTCAGGGGTAAGGCATTTGGGGCATGGATCAAGGTGAGTGGCCTAGAAATAATGGGCTAGGGGAAGGGGGTGAGGCTTTTTGTAACCAGGGCAGGGAGAAATGCTGTAACTCTGTTTCTGGATCTGGCCTGAGTGCTTCAGGGGTGCATTTCCTTGTTCTGCTCTTGGTTAGCTTGTGTTCTTTGTTAAAGCATGGGAACTGAATCCCTGAGCAATGGGTGGACTTGAGGGACCTGGGACCTGGCTTTCCCTGCTGAGAATGGCAGAGTGCCATTTGAGTACTCTCAACAAGGCTATCCACATGTCTAGCTGGGCTTGGTCTGGTGTTGCTTGGGGTGTGGGGAGAGTGTGCAGAGTTGACTTGGGAGCAGGGAGGACCTGGCATTGGGATAAGGATGAGGCTGCCTTTCCATTTTGGCTGATTCAACCCACTTCTGTGTGTGCAGAGATGGTGAAGAGGGGTGGAGGGTGGTGGTATGGCTCTAGGCTTTTCCAGCTCAGCCACCATATTTGAAACCCAGTTTATTGAATTTACAGTAAAGGTTTTATGGGGCTTTCCTGGAAGCTTCTCATTATGGAAACTCTTGTGCTGGCAATTTGGTGGCTAGTGTCTGGTTTGCTTGGGAGAGGTTGAGTCAGGCACTGTCTTGATGGAAACTTCCTCTGCCTGGGTCACTTGAGGGTAGGAAGTTGGGGGCACACATGAGCTTGCTAGGTTCTTGAAGGAGGTAGGCTGTCCTGTAGGTTGGTCCTCCTTGACCCTCCTTTGTGGATCCCAGACATTTGTTTCTTAGAGGAAGGTCAGGTAAAAGTCACCCTTATTATTAAAGCCATTTCATTATTGTCCACATATTTGAAAAGCATGAGATCCTGGTCTACTGGGCAAAAATAAACCAAACCACACAAATGGATTTATTGATTATAAACATCAGGAACACACAACTCCCCAGGCCACATCTGGATTAGAGTCCTTCAGCCCTAGCATGAGGTGCCAGCAACTGTTCCCATGCTGCCCCTTAGAAGTCCCTTTTTCTGCCCTTTCCAGCATCCTCCTGGATGCCCGCTTTGCACTTTATTTGCCACTAGGCCCACATTCTGGCCCCAGGATGCCTGACTTTCATTATGCCTTTGGCTTTAGAATCTTTGAAAAGGTCCAGAAGCTCAGTTTATGAATGTGGGTGGCTGCATCATGGGGAGGCCCTGAAATGGAGCCAACAGAACTTACCAGCCTCCCTGGCTGTTAGTGGGAACATTAGGTCCTGCAGTGCTGGGTCATTCAGACTTTTCCAGGTACTTTTCATTTAAGCATTTGTAATTCATGCTTTAAACACAGGGACATTCATGAAACCAGAACATGCAGCTCGGCATTTGAATGACAACTGTGAAATCAGGTTGTCTTCCTCAGGCATTTTCATGTGCCCCCCTCTACAGGAAGATGGCAGCAGCCTCTGGTTCTGGGGGTGAATATGCTCCCTCCTCTGCATCCAGAACAGCTGCCTTTCTTACAGTCCCAAGTGTCCAGGCATGCTCTGTGCTGCTGAGGAGTCAGTGAACTGCCCAGCACTGGAGACAACTACCTGTGCTTTCCAGTGACCACTCTGAAGCAGCAGTGGCCTGAATAACCTCTGAGGTTGCTGACCTGAGATGGTGTACGGTGTAGTGGATACGTACCAGCTCTGGAATCTGACAGCCCTGGGATCAAGTCTCAGTTCTCTTACACACCTGGTTTCCTTCTCTGCAAAAATGAAGATAATAATAGCAACTTTGAAGGGCTTCGGTGAGGAATAAATGAAACAATACACATAGAGCTTGCTATTATTTCCTCCTCCTCATTTCAGCTCAGCTGTGTACCTGGGATATGGGCTCCACACTGGAACAACCCTGTGTTCTAGAGTAAGCAACCACTTGGCTTTCTTTGATACCTGATATGTACCCCCACAGGAGTTCCTGTGGCTTGTTTTCATTTCTCCCTGCTGTGTTTCTAACATTGAGGTGTGGGTGTATCTTCCCTAGATGGTAGCCCTGGGGGATTCTGAGCTGCACCATGTAATTATTGACCTTGTAGTAGTGAGTGATGGTGATGATAACAGCACCTGTTTTACAAGGAGGTTTGCCTGTGACTTTCACAATACCTGGGGGAGGTAGGAAGAAGTAGTGAGGTGAAAGGCCACAATTGATGAGAAACTTCCCAGGGACATAGAGCTGGCTGTGGGGACAAGACCAGATCTTGAACATGGCAGTTTGTGCCTGAAAGCTTTTCCCAAATGGGCCTCTCTTGGCCTCCCTCCTACTCCTTTGTAGACATTCTGTCAAAATGTGTTCCTGAGACTCTGTTTTTCTGGACTTGGCTTGAGTTCCTGTAACCAAATTAGATGGCTAAGTTTCCATGTGGGCTATAAGTAGCATGATGTAGGAGACAGGAAAGGCCTTTTTTCCTCAGAGCCTCCAGGTCTGGATGTTTGGTGTCTGGGGGAGCTGAGTGCTCAATCACCCATGTGTGATGCTCTGGGGAGGAAACACTTTGAGCCCTGTTATGGCTTCTCTATTCCTGAGGGAGGAGCAGGGAAGAGGAGCATGGCCATGGGGACAGGCAGCATGTGTCCAGGTGTCTGTAGGGCTACCTTGCTTTAAAAAAAGATGGTCAGTCAATCAGTGTTTTTTCCTTGCTAAGCTAATTAATGTGTTATTTCTTCCATGCTTCTGGCCTGCATGGCACATTACACTCTGTGTTTGAATGTAGGTGAGATCCTCCCTGGCCTTGAGGATTTTGTGGTCTCATTGATGAGTCAAGTAGACAATGAAGGGAGACAAAGAGATGCATCAGAGAATGAGAGAAAGGAGAGAAAGAGAGAGAGAGAGAGAGAGAGAGAGAGAGAGAGAGGGAGGGAGGAAACTCATGGCAAAATAGGATTTAAATATTGGCTCAGTGTGGGTAGCAGGGAATCACTGAGAAGCTATTGTGGAATTCCAGGTGTGAAGTGGAAAGGGCTTGGCCTGAGGTCATGTGTGGAAAAGAAAAGAGATTCTGCATTCACAGGATGGGGCTGTCATTGTGCTGTCTGCTCCCGGCTCCTGGGTCTGGGAAATAGCCCATGGCTTTATTTTTGTACAAGGCTGTCCCCTGATTAGACAGGGCATCTGACCTAAGTGCAATTGATCTGCGAGCCAGCCAGTGACTTGGCTTGTTTGAAACGATAAGCCTAGCAGGTTGGATTTCCCTCTAATGTTTCTGAAGCAGAGAAGTCTGAGAGAAGGGGGTAGTGGTGGGACAGGAAGCTGCAAGGTCATGGTGTGTGAGGGAGGGGCCTGTATGGGCCCATATAAGCCAGCAGAGAAAGAAGCCAGTGCTCCAGTAAAGTGGGGGAGAAGCCACCGAGTGGGCATAGGTGGGCACCCAGGAGTGACACACAAGGGAAAGATGCAGGAGGTCAACTCACATTAAGGGTGGGGCGTCAGATAAAAGATGTACAGACTCCCACTACCCAGGGCCCAAGGTCTGCTGCTGATTCAGAACCAACCTCTATGCGCTGTCCCTTCCCCAGTGCCAGGCTGTCTGGCTTTCTCTGGGTTCTTGGTTCCATGCATCCTTCAAGAAACCCCATGTTGTCTTCAAGATTTTGTATTTTATTAGAGTATAAATTTTCAAAATAGTTTCTGATTATTGTCTGTGTTTTGGTAGCGTCCGTCATGGAATTTTCACAGCTACAAGAATGGGAAGTTATACTCCATGTATGTATAATACGTCCAAATATATTTGCTGTCATATATAATTAAAAGGAACAAATTAAAAAAAACATGATGAGAGGACACATTGCTTAGTCTGTCTCATGCAAACAGAATACCTATTAGGCTAATAATCCCTTAGAGGCCTGGAGACTGAGGGTCAGTGGAACCTCCCCAGACTTGTGTCCATGTATCTCCACATAAAAAATGCATTTGCAGACTCAATTGCAACGCAGAAGTCCTGAGAGGGTGGGAGGCTGTGGAGAGTGTGGAGTGAGGGACATGGAATAACCTGCCAGGAAAGCACAGCTTCCCCTTCTTGGAGAGAGCCTGGTTAGAAGAACTCATGGGTCATGACGGTAGAAAGTGTTAATCTCAGTTTCCTTTAGGATGTAGATGCAGAGTCATTTCCTGACAGTAGTGCCTAAAAAATGATTAATTGGAGAATACTCGCACTTCTCTCTGTGTCTGTGTAATGAAGGCATCAGAGCTCCGCCACTTTCCAGATGGCAGCAACTTCATGATCCCCCAAAAGCTATTACTAAGCAGCCTTTATCTTCTATCAGCCCTGAGACCTCCAGTGTGGCTGATTCTTCTTCACTGTGATTCTTTGAATATCTCTACTGTGTGTCATCTGTATATAACCCCTTGGCACCCGCCACCTACAATTTTGGTTACAGTTATTTAAAGGTCTTTTGTGTCTGGGAGCATCTTGCTTTTCTGGACCATGGATCCACATTCAGGAGTACCCCCTCCAAAATTCTGTCATGTGCGACCTTCAGTAAGTCAAGATCATCTCCAAATCACTATTTCTTCATCTGTAAAGTGGGCCTAAGACATTGGACGACCAGCAGCCATGACTGGCCTATCTTCCAGGGACAGGGTTCTTGGAACAGGATCAAATGTTAATGTCTGAGAATGCTTTGTAACTGAATTGTGGTGCCAAGTGAAGAATCGACATTATTTTCTTTTTGTAAGAACTGTTCTTTATGTTTTTATGACTCTCTTTTAGCTCCAAGTCTGACAAGATAAATATGTTCTTGAGCAAATAGGAGGAGCTCGATAAATAATTGTTGCATGCGATCATCGTGGTTCTCATCTTCACAAATTCCTCATTGATGCCTGTCTGTAATGCCAGAGGACTCATCCTCCTGCTGCTGACAGAGATGCAAGGGGCACAGAGGACCACAGAGGACCAAGCTCTGATGGGAAGGCATCAGAGCTATGCCACTTTCCAGTAGAGACTAGGCACAAGTTACACATAAAAAATGGATTTTGGAGGTTAGAAGAAGCCATGAGTGAATATTTGAAGGAAGAAAGTAGCTTGTGGGAACAGCCTAAAGATACAGATTGAGGCAGGATGGGCAGGGGAAATTGATTTTATCTAATGAATCCAAGAAGATCTTCTGGAGGAAGCAGGATTTTAGGAACAGGTAGACTATGGGGTGGGATGGGCTTGGTGAAGAGGTGGTCTGAGGACATTCCAGGCACTTGAGTGGTGGTTGCTTCTATAGGCTGAGGTGACAAGATGCCTCTTCAGGTTGTTCCTCTTGACAGTGTGGAATGGCTTGAAGAGAGAGAGAGAGAGGAGAGAGAGAGAAGAGAGAGAGAGAAGAGAGAGGGAGAGGAAGCGAGAGAGAGACGAGAGGGGGATGATTGAGGGGTAGAGAGAGAAGAGAGGGGGATGATTGCGGGGTGGAGGGGCAGTGATAGACAGTGAGGGTGGAAGGAAAGAAAGTAGATACTTGGTGCAAATGATGAAGAAAATATGAGCTGGATAATCTTCAGCTGTGAGATGTTTCAGAGGAACCCTGTAAAGACATTTCTTTACACTGTATTCAGTAAAATGTCCCTAGCATCTTTAGATTTGAAACTTGGAATTGGGGCTAGGTTAAAATCAGAGGAAAGGTTAAGGGGCAAGGGCAGAATAAATAAACCAGGACCCAAGATCCATACAATAATTTGCTGTCTAAAATTTAAATTTAGACCTAATCTACCACCTCTTTGTTTGAAGGTTTATCATTGTGAACTTTTACTTACTTTCTACTCATTGCGGAGAACTATCAAAATTCCTGTGCTCCCACTTGTTCTAGGCTTCAGAAATGAATAATGTGGTCATTAGATATCAAAACATTGGTTGGTCTATGATAATCAGTATGAAGGGTCATCAAAAGACTAGGCATGGAACCAACATATGATCCAGTTATACCACTCCTCAGTATTTACCCTAAAGAATTAAAGTTAGCATACTATAGTGATACATGCACACTCATGTTTATAGTAGTAGCACAATTCACAATAGCCAAACTGTGGCCTAGGTGTCTATCAACAGATGAATGGATAAAGAAAATGTGGTATATATACACAATGGAGTTTTATTCAGCCATAAAGAGAAATGAAATTATGTCATTTGCAGGAAAATGGTTGGGACTAGAGACCTTTATGTTAAGTGAAATAAGTAAACTCAGGAGGTCAAGGGTCATATATTTTCTCTCATATGTGGAAGCTAGAGAGGAAAAAAGGAAAAGAAAGGGGCTGGCGATATAGCTCAGTTGGTAAAGTGCTTGCCTAGCATGCACAAGGCCCCAGGTTCAAATCCCCAGCACCATGAAAACAAACAAACAAACAAAAACGGCTTCATGCTGGCTCAGTGGTAGAGTCCTCACCTCACATGTGTGAGGCACTGAGTTTGATCCTCAGTACCACATAAAAATAAATAAATAAAATAAAGGAAAAGAAAGGTGAGGGGTGCGGGGATCTCATGAAAATAAAGAGAGATCAGCAGAGGAAAGGGACGGGGGTAGAAGGCAGAGAGAGAGGGGAAATGCTGGGGAGTGATATTGGCCAAATTATATTGTTATATTGTGTGCATGTATGAATATGTAACAATAAATCCCATCATTATGTACAACTATAATGCACCAATAAAAAATGTAGGAAAGCAAAACAAACAAAAAACCGTTGGTTGGTATTTCCAAATGTGCACATCCCCTTGGAGTGAGGAGAGACTGGTCCTTCTCTCTGTACAAGCGAAATGGTCCAATGCCATTTCTTGGCTTTCTGTAGATCCTGGAGCTTCAGACATGATCTAACCAGGGTGACTCTGTAGAGGAAAGATGGAGAGGCACAGGACTACAGTGTCCCATTTTTCAAGTGGAAAAACTGAGGCACTAAACTGGGGGGAGGAGCTTAGTAAGGATGAGATAATGAGCTAGCTTTAGAGTTGAGAACAAACTGTTGGATTTAGGGTGGCCAATTAGTGTGTGTGTGTTTGTGATCTTCTCTAATCCCTAGTCTTCAAAAGGGACACTCTGAAGATAACACAGTTTAAAAAAGAACTCCATTTCCTGACATTGGGCATATTACACAATCCTTATAATTCCAGTGTCTTTATCTATAAATGGGGAACAATAATACCTACCTTAGAGTATTGTTGTGATGAATCATTGGAGTCAGTAATGTCTACATATTGGGATCCAATTGCTGATGCTCAGCAAACACCTGGGCCATTGAGGCCACAGTGCCCACTTGGTGATTATGGACAGACCTGGTCGGTGGAGACAACAGCTGATCTAATGTGGGTCTGTGTCCTGTTACATTTATTTCCTAATTATGTTGTTCTAGTGGAGTAGGCTGCTGGCTCTCAGTGTCTGCTATGTGCTGGGAAGTTGTCACTATCTAAACGGTTTTTCTGAATCCTTATCCTAGTCATCATAGTCCTGTGAGGGGTAATGAAACCTTTAGAAATTGTTTATCTGGGTTGTCCTGGGTGTTGAGTGATAGAAGGGAACCAGACTCATACCTTAAAAATCCAAAGTGAAAGAACCAGAAAGCTGAGTGCCCACACCCGCTCTCTCCATTCACTCTTCAGCTTGCTGCAAGACTTGTCCTGGTGGCCATTTGAGGAGGTTGATCACACCCTTTTTAAACCTCTCTCTTTGCTGTCTACAATTCTTTTCTGGTTCTTTCCACTTCAGTCTTTCTTCTTGGTCTCCAGGTGGAGTTGCTCTTCCTTGGATTGCCTGTTAAAAATGAACTTTCCCTAAGAATCTGCTGTTTTAGTCAGCTTTTTCACCGCTGTGCCCAAAGGACCCAATGAGAACAATTTTATGGAGGAAAAGTTTATTTGGGGCCTCATGGTTTCTCAGGTCTCAGTGCATAGATGGCCAACCCCATTGCTCTGGGCCCAAGATGAGGCAGAATATCATAGTGGAAGGGTGTGATGGAGGACAGCAGATCAAGACATGGCACAAGGAAACAGAGACTAAGCTGGTCTCACAACATATATGCCCCAAAGGTATGCCTTCCCTTTGTGATAACCCACCTCCTCCAGCCACACTCTACTTTCAGTTACCACTCAGTTAATCCCTATCAGGGAATTAATTCACTGATTGGGTTAAGGCCCTCCTAACCACATCATTTGACCTCTAAACCTTCTTGCATTGCCTCACACATGAGTTTTTGGGGGATACCTCATATCTAAACCATAACATCTGTCCTCAGCTCTTTCTCTCTTCAAGTCGACTGCTACCCTGGGAGAGCTCTCCTTTCCTGTGCCATTGGTTACTATGACTCCAAATCAGTTCCCAGAGCTTCACACTAAATGGTCATTACCTATTTCCTTCTGGAACTTTATCTCTCAGTCACATCCAATTCTATGTGTTCAAAATTGAACTTACCATCTCTCTTCCACATCTGCTCCTTCTTCGTGATTCCTGGATTGGTGAATGATGTCTCCATCAAGCTGGCCTCCTGAGCCTAAAGCTGGAGACTGATCTCTTTCCTTCACCCTGCGTGCCCAGACTGTAACCAAGTCCTGTTGACCGGCTCTCCTTCCCCTTGCTATTCCTTCATTCTGATCGTAATTTAAGGTTCCGGTTTTCTGCTTGCCTTCAGTTTTGTTTCCCTGTGGTTCAACTTCTGTTTCTTTTACCAGATTGGTTCTTTTATAATTCTGTCAAATTGATTTCTGCCTCTGTGGCTTTAGAATGAAGGCCAAACCCTCCACGTCCTTACCTTATCTACCTCTCTCCAGCTTCCTTTCGGGCCATGACTCCACCCGCCTCTCCCAGAGTGGCCAGAACGTCTCCAATTTGTGCGGTCCTGCCCAGCATGCCAGCCCCCTACTTTCTATCTGGCCAATAGACCTTCAGCCTGAGGGTCACTTCTTGGAAAGTTGGAAAGAAACTTTCTGAATCAAGACCTGGGCCTTTGTACACTACTGTTTTTGACATACACATGCCTGTCATGACTTGTCTGACTGCCTTAGGTGGCTAAAACCCTCTTGAGAGTGGGGCTCATGTCATATTCACATGTCTTCACAATCTGTAGCACATAGTGGGAACTCAACTAATGTCTGCTGATGACCGAGTGACTGAAAAAGGTAATGGAAATTTTATTTTATTTTATAGGTACCAGGGATTGAACTCAGGGGCACTCGACCACTGAGCCACATCCCCAGCCCTATTTTGTGTTTTATGTAGAGACAGGGTCTCACTGAGTTGCTTAGTGCCTCGCCCTTGCTGAAGCTGGCTTTGAACTCGCAATTCTCCTGTCTCAGTCTCCCAAAGTGCTGGGATTACAAGTGAGAGCCACCTCGCCCAGCTAATTTTACACATACACTGGTCTGCTGTCCTGAGGCTGGCTGGTGCCTGTTCCTCCCACTAGAGGGCACTCTCGCCGTGTGCTTCACTGAGATGGCCCTTTGCTCCTCCTAAGCTGCACTCCAGGCCTCTAGTAGATTCTGGGGGCCCCTGTGGGCTGAGCTGCTTCGGGGTATTTGTGCTCTGATAGGTCAGTCCCCTTATCCGGCTCCTGTCATTATCTTCAGATGTCTCCTTCATTTTTCTCATTACTTTTCCTCACCTCAGGCTTCCCCTGCATGTGTACACTTTTAACTATGGTGAATTCAGACCTTTCCTTACTTTCTTTAGTGGTAGCCAACAAAATCTGAAATAACTTGCTCTAAGATGCTAATTGTTGATAATTCTGGAGGTTCTATTCTTCTGTTGGCATAGTTGCAACATCACATTTGCTTTTCGTGCCATTGGGTAACATGGACAGTTATATGCTTTGGTGGTGGGTGTATTTTTTGATGGAAAGGGGGGGTTGCCCTGAGAGCCCCTCAGATCACACCCACAGTGACCTGCCTGTGAGTGCCCAACCTGATTGTCCTCATAAGAGCTCACATCCAGCAGTACACAAGTCACAGCATACCTATGTGTGGAGTGTAGTGGTCCCTTTGCAAGCTAGTGTCCTATTTTGAATTGACAATATTATTGTTTTTCAGAACTTTTGCTCATAAAAGCGATATAATCTTCAGCTTTATTCATAAAGTTTCTCTTTCATGGCACCTCACAGTGCTTTGTGTTGTGAACCTACATGTGAATGCCTGTGTTCTGTGCATCTCTTTTTTTTTTATTTATTTATTCTAGTTAGGTCTACATGACAGCAGAATGCATTTTGATTCATTGTACACAAATGCAACACAACTTTTCACTTCTCTGGTTGTACACAATATAGAGTTACACCATACGTGCAGTCATACATGAACCTAGGGCATTGTTGTCCATTGCATTCCACCATCTTTCCTGCCCCCATGTCCCCTCCCATCTCCTCCCTCCCCTTTGACCAAAGTTTCTCCATTCTTCCCATGCCCTCTCCCATGTTATGGATCAGCATCCACTTATCAGAGAGAACATTTGGCCTTTGGGTTTTGGGGATTGGCTTACTTCATTGAGCATATTCTCTAGCTCCATCCATTTACCTGCAAATGCCATAATTTTATTCTCTTTTAATGCTGAGTAATATTCCATTGTGTATATATACCACAGTTTCTTTATCCATCTATCTATTGAAGGGCATTTAGGTTGGTTCTATACTTTAGCAATTGTGAATTGAGCTGCTATAAACATTGAAGTGGCTGCATCACTGTAGTATGCTGTTTTTAAGTCCTTTGGGTATAGACCAAGAAGTGGGATAGCTGGGTCAAATGGTGGTTTCATTCCAAGTTTTCTAAGGAATCTCTATACTGTTTTCCTGATTGGTTGCACCAATTTGCAGTCCCATCAGCAATGTATGAGTGTGTGCATCTCTTTTTTAAAGACAGTGGAAATTATCCAAGGGTCATATCAAAGGAGGGTGATCAAAAATGGTGGAGGCTCTGGGAGCCGTGCCATTGCAGGGCCAATTGAAGCAAGGGGCTGTGAGGACTGGAGAAGAGAAGATGTAAGGTTATATGATGCTTCCTGGCATGCAGATGCTTCTGTCTCCACCAACAGGTAATACAGAATGAAAGAACACGTGTTTCCAACACCAATGAAGCTCCTGAGACTTCTTATGTAGACTACAGTTGGGGGAGTAGGGTGGGAGAGGAGACTACAGAAAATTAAAAAAACTTGAGAGCTCATGACTATATGCAATAGTTCTGCTGTGAAGGCAGGGTGGGGTGGGGCACTGTGGAAAGAGGCTGAAGCCTGCTTGGAGGCTTGGCTGGGACTAGTCAAATGAGGGGACTTCTGAGGGGCTTCTGCACTGATCAAAGGAAAACTATGAGGAAAGAAGATTCTAAGAAGTTGTCTGTGGCTTGTAATAATGTTTGAGAAATTCCAGGACATTTTTGAATTACATTTTCTCCTATTCTTGGCTGTTAGACTCTTTTGCTTTTTATTTGAACAAGACTTTGAAACAGGAGTACAAGGAACTCTGGGGCTATATGGGTTAAATGAGGACATGTTTTCTAATACCCAGTCAAGAATGGGATGGGCTCCCTTTTGATGTGGTGAGACCCACTGGGTTTGGGTGAGCATCTGTCCAGGATGTAGAGGTATCTGCCCTGAGAAGTTTGTGGTGGTTTCCAGGATCCTTTTCAGTTCCAAGTTTCTGTGACTTGATTAAAATAACAAATTGATGGACAAATTTGAGTGGCCCTCCTTCTTACCTGCCCCTCCTATGGACTGATATAGTCTGTGAAAAGTTGGGAATGGGCGAGGAATAATGGGCCTCTATCCTATGCTGGGCAATTCTTTCCTGGCAGCTAATTTAGCCCTAGAAGACCCTAGTCTCCACCTCCCTCTCCAACCTCCTGTCTCCTTATGCATACAGTCAGAACAATTAAATAAAATAATGCAAGTGTTTGGCTCAACAAAAGCTTGCTGAGGGCCTTCTGAGTCCAGGTTCAGTCCAGGATCTGGGAGTTCAGGTGTCACTGAGGCACAGTGACTTGAAGCATTCATCGAGAGATCCATGTGAGCCAAGGAGTGCAATTCAGTGTCCCATTGTGGATAGAAACATGCCCCAGGATGGAGTGAAGACAGGTGAGGAAAAGCTTTGCTGAGAAGGCCAGTCTAGAGCCAATTTAAAAAAGAGTCAGTAGGGGTTTACCAAGTAAAAGGGCATTTCAGGCAGAGGAAACACTGTTGGCCAAGGCTGAACAATATATCAGGGGAGTAGGGGTTGGTGGTGTGGCTGGAGACCGGACCATCTAGTTAAAAAGTTGTGCTACAGGAGATGGTAGAGTTGTGAAGCACTTTGTCTTCCGTGCTAAGGAGCCTTAGCTTATTCTATAGAGACTTGGGATTTCTGGAGCCCTTAAATCCTCTGCCCCAAAGTGAGCAAGTGGAGACAGGACTGAAGGGATGTGATTGAGTGTGTACATTTGAATGCACATATACAGATGTACATGGTCCAAATGAAGTTAATTGAAAGGCTCAGGGATGTGGGGAGCCTTCCAAATAGACATTCTTATAATCTGTTTCTTAACCAAGCTTCTATCCCCAGTTGCTTCACTTGCCTCCTGTAGAATGCAGAAATCATTTACTGAAGATTCTCTTATTAGAGAAGGAAGCTGAGCTCCTGAGAGGGATATAGTCCCTTGGCCAAGGTCACACAGCTAGGGACTAATGAATACCTTGGTCCTTGGCTTTTGATCCAGTACTCTTGCCATAATGTGGTTCTGCTTTCTGAGATGTTCTGATACCCACAGGTCAAAGTGGGGCTCTGGAAAATGGTCAGTGAAGTTTTAGCAATCTGGGCACAATGGCCTTTTTCCCCCTATAGATCCCTAGCACATGGTGTGCCTGGGAACACTGATATGGCTCACTCAAAAGCTCCTGGTTCTACTTTCTTCCTAAAGAACTGCCACTCCGTCTGTAATGTCACCTATCATCTGAGGCAGTCCCTTAGCTGCATGACTCCTCTGGGTGGAACAGATTGTTTCCTTCCTGTTTGCACAGCACCAGATATGACAAGTTTGGAGCCTCATTCTCCACGATTCTGCAGGCTCTTGATAGAAGGCATCATTTCTCTCTGCCTCCTGCTTGTAGCTTGGTACCTGGCATAGATAGGCGTGTACAAAATATTTGCTGAATGACTAAACTGATGAATGTGTGAATCAAGAGTCAGACTTCCTCCCTCCATGTGGACCTATTGGGAGGCCCTTGAGGCTCTGAGTGCATAATTTTCTTATTTTATGGAGATGATGCTGGTGTCTGGGGCAGAAATGCATTAGGACTGAAAAGCTTTTTGTGCTTCTTTTTTTTTTTTTCTTCTCGAAAGCATAGTGAAGGTGGTGACTCTGGGTTCATTGCTTTTTGATATTATGTTGGCCTCAGGAAATTACTTTCTATGGGATTTTTTCTTCACTTTGAGCCTGAAAGATTAAAAAAAGGTTTTTATTTACTAAATTAAAGTTATTTTTGCCATTTAGATTTGTTCAGGGTTTGGGAAAAAAATTCCCTTACTTAAAAAAAAATGTCTTCCTTCTCCCTCTCAAATTCCATTCGTGTTTAATCTTGTTTAAACAATTAAATTCACCTTAAGGAAGCCAAACTTGGAGCCACTTTGGGGAGGGGGCTGGGGGCCAGCCCAGCCAATTTTCTTTGCTCTTCCAGAAGAGCCTCTCCCTTCCCTGCTCTTCTGCCAGCTGATTAACACCTTGTGATGAAGCACCTAGACTGTGCCTTTCCAAGGGGTTAGTTCTTTCTGGATGGAGATGACTTGTTCTTTGTGCAAGGAGGACTATTTACATTTTTTTGCATTTGATTAAAAACTCCTGGGCCTGGTCCAGGCAAGACTGCAAGAGGGTGACCCTGGGGCCTGGGTGGATGGCATGTGAGAAGCTTCTGGGCTCTCTTGCAGGGAACAGCAGTAGCAACCCCATTTGGCTGAAGGTGTGCAGAAAGCTTTTCTCTCTGGCTTCACCCTGGCTGGAGCCTCAGTTTCCTGGGAACTTACAGGAGCTCTTTGTAGCTCTTGGCAGCTGGGTTCTCAGGATAAGCCTTATACATTGAAGCCAAATGGTGTTAGGGAGGGGCAGAGGCATCTCTCTGGAGGTCGGGGAGTCTGAGGACTGAGGAGATGTGGAAGAATAGCCATTTGGGAAGGTGACATTCAGAGAGTAATGCAGGAAAGGGAAAGGGGTGGCACTTGTGGATCACATGTTTTCATTTAGACTTCATAATGATCTCTGATATTTATTGAGCACCTCACTTACACCAGGAACAACACATGCATGATCACATCTTGTCCTCAGAATGTTCCTCTTGGAGTGCTTACTATTATTTCCATTTTGCAATTGTGGAAATTGAGGCCTGGAGAGGAGAGGCTGGGTTAGTTTCAGAAATTGCCAAGGGATGGGAACCAGACTAAGCTCAAAATTCTGTGCCCTTTTACCACGTCTACCCAGGCAGGGGTCTTGACAGTCAAGAGGGTTTTCAAGAATGCCATAAAATATGATCTATTGAGTTTTCTCAAAGGAGCAAGGAACAATTTCCTCTGGCAAGCAAATGATTGTATGCTGTGTACACATTATTAAACCACAAACACAAGTAGCCCGAACCATGAAAAAGCAAGCTGTTGAGGGACACATGCACACTCGTTTCTGAAAGTTCTCATTAATAGTTTCTACTCATTCATTTCTTTTGTCTTATGCTGATTCTGGCTAACAGACAAGTGGTAACAAGCACTGAGGGTGGAACAAAAATTTATGGAGTCTACAACTGAGAAAATCTATATGTTCATTTTTTTAAAAAATGCTGCTGATATATGATTTGAGCAGTGGAGCTCCAGGCATGCTTCCTTAGCACCAGCCTTCGCAGAATAATTGATTCTGGGCCATACTAAGCAAGGGCGGTGAAAGCAGGGGTATACTGGAGAGGCTTGTCCTAAAGTATGGATCTTTCTTCTGAGCCCTGAAAGATGTCACGTGCCATTTTGCAGGTAGACAATAACTTTCTGGGTCCTTTCTGGTTACTATCAAAATGATATGAAATGTTCAAGTATACTGATGGGCCTATTAACTTGGCCTGAGAATGCTAGAGTAGGGGCAGAGGTGGGAAGGTGCTATTTGCTTGGAATGTTAGAAGTGTTTGGGAAAAATGTCCCAAGTGGACCACTGCATTCTCAGACATCACCTTGTGGATTATCCTCTTCTTGGAAAATTCTCCTGTCGGCACAGACTCACAGACAATCATTTTCCCTAAATTGCAAACACTCACCCTGAGAGAGAACAGAGTGCTCTGGTGATTCTTCCTGTCATCATTTCTCACCATGGTTTGGAAGGTATGAGCACTACCCACTCCCAAAGCATTGGGAAGGATCGGGGCTCTCTCCGCATTTACCGCTGTAACTGATACCATTTTGTAAAAGGTCGACTCTGTTCCTCAAATCTCATAAGGACCTCTGGCTGCTCCCTCCCTTTGGAAGGTTAAGAGATGCCTTAGATTGAGCGTGGGAACCATACTAAAGCTACAACAATGCCCCTGTAGTCTTTCAACATCCTCTCTATTTTAAAGTGTCTTCAGTGTGCAGGCTGGGGCTCCAAATGATAAGGTACTAGTGTAATGATCATGCCATACTTTGCACTTGTAAAAAAGGACAAATGTTAAATAACAACAATAATAGTAATCTGATTTTGGTTTGGAGGCAGATGCCTCAAAATTTCAGAGATGGAACACATATGGAATACATTCGTCACTCTGTATAATGCCTTATAAACTGATTGGGTTCAGATGAGAAACATTTGTCAGCAGAGTTCCCATTACTGGGTGCGGTGGGGTCTGGCTTGGGCTCTTACTGGAGGAGCGGCCTTAAAAGATGAGAGGCCATTGCTAGCTGTGGTGGTGAGGAATGTTCTGCAGCGGATTGTTCCTATTTCCATGTACACTCCAAGCCAAGGAAGGGTTAAAATGGCTTACATTTTTCATTCAAGTCTTATATAGAAGATGTGATGGATGCAACAGGAAATGCTGGGTATTCAGGAGGAGATGTGCTCAAGTTATAGACCATGAGAATTTGGGCTTTCAATTCATCTCCAGAAGGCCCTTGGTATTTTATTGCCAGTAACTGAATGTGGACTTTGGTGAAGTTATTGCAGGTTTGGGGAATCCAGAAGACAATGTGTGATGAGTTCTATGTACTGATAGTTGGTTGTGGTAAACCATGGCGCTATTTGGGTGAGTACACATCCTAACAAAGCCTCTGCCATTCTAGTATTTGGGTTGGGTCTCCCTTTGATGCTAAGGTAAACTGCCATGTGACTACGTTTTTGCTATGGAAAAGAGGAAGCTGAAAGTTTTCCCAGAGGACTCTGTCCCTGGGCTTTCCTGCTTCTCTGTGGTTTGGTTTCCCCACTTGGGTGGCCTTGGTGGCTGCCGTTTTTATCCAGTTTCCTTGCTTCTATTTTAATCATCATTGCTACCAATCATTGCTGTATGGTGTAGTGGAAAATTTTGCAAATATTTAAAAAATGAAATTGAGTTAGGTTTATCAAATAGAGATGTTTGCCACATTTAAAGAGTAGTTCTAACATATGTAGAATATTTACAAAGCCAAAATCTGTTTGAAGCAGGTTTCTCCTTTGTGACATGAATTTTGTTGTTGTTTTGCTTTTTAAAACTCAAGCTTGAGGAATTCTCAGATGCCTGGGTAAAGGAAAACCTCAAGAAGACTGGAGGGGAAGGGTGTTGGGAGTGGAGGCAATGATGGGAAAACGGATAACCAATGGAGGAGGCTATTCAGAGGAATGATGTAATAACCACCATTATCATGAGAAAATTATTATCCTTAAGTGCTTATGCATGCCACTAATAAAAACATGGGGATGACTAGAATGCCCAAATCTAGGACAAGAGGCAGGTAAGCTAGTGTTTCTCATTTCATCAAAACAGGGTTTTGAGGGTTTTCTGGAGGAGAGAGGACATTTGGAATGATGGGTGGGAAAATGATCAAATGATGGCTGAGCCAAAGGTCAAATGCCAGACCTTCCCCCTCTGTGGACTGTGGCTGTTTTTTTTTTTTTTGTCCTAGGGATTGAACCTCCAGGGGTGCTTAACTACTGAGCCACAAGCCCTGTCCTTTTTTATATTTAATTTAGAGAAAGGATCTTGCTGAGTTGCTTAGGGCCTCACTAAATTGCTGAGGTTGGCTTTGAACTTGAGATCCTCCTGTCTCAGCCTCTCAAGCTGATGGTATAGGCTTGCACCACTGTGCCTGGCTGCAGTTTTAGATCCTGTGCATTTTTTTCTGTTTTCACTATCTTCATTAGTCCTTGAGGTCATTCCAAGGCAGTAGGTGAGTCTTAGTGGATAGTGGTGCTCACCTGTAGCAAGGCAATTTCCCCCTGCACAGCTCACATCACTGCCTTGTTACAGAGTTGCGACCTCCACCTTCTGCCTGAGTTGTTTGGGCTTCTCCATGTGCAGGTCCAGTTGGTACCACACAGTTGAAATGTACAAAACAGAATGTCCTTATCATTTATCCGTTTTTCCCGCTCTCTTGACATCCAATTTTACTTTGAAAGGCATTTCACATTCTTCCTATAATTTTCATTCCTGTCACTACCACCACAATCCTCTTTTGGGACCAAATTACATCATAACTAGCATGCTACTATGACCATATTTCCCATTGCCCTAGCCTCAGGATCCTTCTTCTCCCATGTCTGAAGCTAGAATAGCGTTCTATGTATAGTCCTGTTTAGTAGATGTTCATCTTCAGGCTCTCAATATGTGTCCTAGGTATACCAAAATCAGCTGCTTTTAAGATGCATATTCTCTCTTTTAGGAAGACAAAGTCCTAAAACAGAAATAACCAAACAAAGGAAAGAAAAAGACTTTTATAAACAAAGAGCCTGGAGAAAAACATTTTAGGCATGAAGGATAGCAGACTATGTGCTGAAGGGGGATACAGGAGTCACTGCTAGTCAGTGATGGACTGAAGTCAAGTGTGATCCTGTACACACGGGTTAAGGGAACTTGGTCAACTCTTTCACTCTCTCTGAGCCTGAGCTTTCTCATTTGTAGGGTGAGAATTAAAAACTATATCCTTGCCAGGGTTCCTCCTGGGGGACAATTTGACTAATCATTTTGCTGACTTTTGGCCATTTGCTAGCTCTGCCCAAGGGCTGAAGTTGGAGTCATGATTGATGATTTAGTTCTGAAAATAAGCAACTCATTAACTTGCTTGGAAAATTGAGTCCTTGAAACAGTAAACACCACGTGCCAATATATATGCCAATTTATTTATTTATTTATTTATTTATTTATTTATTTATTTATTTATTTATTGGTGTATTGAGCTCACAGACCAATGCATGAGTCATGTGCTCTAGCAGGACTGTAATCTGCATTGCCATTCTTGGGAATGATGATGATCATGACTGGTCACCAGGATGGGTGTGTCATTAAGATCCCCAACCTGGAGCAGTACTGAGCCACTACCTGCTGCTCCTCTAAGAGTCACTTTACTCTTCACTCTCTATTCCAAAGTCCCACTGTAGCCCTTATTTATAATGCTCTGAGCAGTACTTCTAAAGGCCCAGGCATGACACTATTTTTAGCTCATCAGATAAAACCTGGGATCTGGATTGTTAAGGTCACCAAACTATGGGATAGAGAGAAGCTGTTCTCACCCTGAACACC
The DNA here is from genome assembly GCA_004024805.1 of Geosciurus inauris. Lineage (NCBI taxonomy): Eukaryota > Metazoa > Chordata > Mammalia > Rodentia > Sciuridae > Geosciurus > Geosciurus inauris. Next base: position 166,306 of record PVHX01001647.1, read on the forward strand.
GGCTTTTGGCAATCTGGTTCCAGAGTGTGCATTAACTCAAGTGTCACAAGAGAAATTATGAGGTCAAAACAACTCCAACTTTAAATATTACTTGAAGTTTTTTTTTTTTTTTAAGTTGGCTAATGTTCAGTACATGGCCTAATTTCCCTGGCTTATTAAATGCCAGAATATTAGTTTTGAGGCACAACACTATGGGTCTGGGAAACATCTCAGGAAAAATAAATCATCCATTTTAAAATTCTTCCTAAATCTGGGAAGACTTATTGTCATCAAGGATAATAAATTTAGTCATCCTAACAAGTCTAGGAAAGATTAATTTTGGTCCCAGCACAAGATTAATAAAAGGAAATCCTTCCTCGTATGCTTTTTTTGCTCTTCCAGATGAACTAATTTGCTCTCAGCATCCTCTCTCTCCATGAAACTTTCTTTTCCCTTCACCTCTATTGGAGTTCACCTCTATCAGGACTTGAACTTCACCCTTACATCATAAAAATGTCCTTCCAAACTCACTTTGGAGTGATCATGGAGGTTTTCCATGATCAAGACAGCCAAATGGAAGATTGCACAGTTGTGTGATAGTGAGCAAGAATCTTAACCCTGGTGTCTCATTATAGTTTAATCTTTGAAATGAGGGAGCAGAATATTTAAGGACCTGTCTAGCTCTAAGTGCTGTGGTTCAAGCTGTATAAATTTGTATGTATTTTCCTTCTTTGTAAGAACTAGATTGCAGATTCAGATATAAGGGGACCAGAAAGAGACTTGGCTCTGAATAGAAATAAAGTGTGGAAGACTTGTTTCCCTCCCTCTCTGCAGAGTGGATTACCTTCAGCCTTAGATAAATGCTATCTCTATCCTTCCTGATATCTGTCCTGGTGGGACAAAGTCATTTGGTTCTTTCTGCTCCCTATTTCAGGATATCATGGCCTGAATCCCATTATTAGGTTGAACCACATAAAAGACTTGACCAGAAGAGTTATAGAGGGGGAAAAGTTTATTTGGGGGCTCATGGTTTCAGAGGTCTCAGTCCATAGACAGCTCCATTCCTTGGGGCTGGAGGTGAGGCAGAACATCATGGTAGAAGAGTGTGGCAGAGGGAAGCAGCTCACATGATGATCAGAAGCAGAGAGAGACTCTACTCATCACATACAAAATAAACCCCAAAGGCATATCCCCAATGTCCACCTCCTCCAGCCATGTCCTACCTCCCTTCAGTTACCGCTCAGTTAATCCCTATCCAGTGATTAATTCACTGATTAGGTTGAGACTCCCATAATCCAATCATTTCTTCTCTACCCCTTCTTGCATTGCTCACACATGAGCTTCTGGGGACACCTCACATTGAAACTATAACATATATGCAATTGTCTTTTTTTTGTAGATCCAAATGATCTAATATTGGCAATTTCATATGGTCAGCCTAGTACAAAAGACTTCGTTGAAGCTGTTCCCTCAGACTTCACAATCTTTCCATCCTTTCTCCCCCACCATATCCCTGGACGAACTGCCACACTTCAACTTATCTTTCCAGATTTTGCTTAGATCTGAGCTTTATCTTTGCAGCCTTTTCTGACTTCTTGGACCCTCACTGAACTTCACATACGTCCTTTGTGTCATACTAAGTCAGGGTACCAGTAAGAAATAGATGGAACAAGTGGGAGAAATTAGGGGGACTTTAATGGGGGTGCTATTTATAAAGATGTGGTCAGAATGAAGGGAAACTCACAAGGCATGTTGAAGCACCTAGCTGGCAATGACAGGAAGCCAATGCACACCCCAGCATCTAAGGAAGCCAGAGGAAGGAGGGATTACCACAACCCGGAAAGAACCCAGAGGAGAACCCAAGAGGAGACTAATCTCCAGTAGAGAAATTTAGCCATTCCAACGGTTAGTCTAGCAGCGAGGAAAGCCAGGGAGAGATACCCTGTCTTTTTTCTCTTGCTGTCCCGCTATCTCTGCCTCTGCCTCCCATTTTCCAATCTCAGCCCGGGGCAGGAAGGCAGCAGGACTGTTGGCCTCACAGGTCAGCTTCCAGGGTCAGCAGGATGGGGGGCTCTGCTGAGGGTCAGAGAGGTTGCAGGGTCAGGAACTGGCAGGAAGACAGTTGGTGACCTAACTGCCAACTTTTGTTTGTCATACATTTCCATTTGCCCCTTGAGGAGGAAAATCTAGCAGAATTAGACTATTTATCCTTTGTGAGGGAGGGAGGAGCCCAGAGAATGTTTCAAGAGATATTCACATCTATATTTTTACAATTAGAAATATTTCAAAAGCACAACAAGAATATAATAGACACCCAATATTCCCACCACTAGATTTAAACAGTTGTTAATATTTTAGCTTGTTTCATGTATTTACTTATATATTTATTAAAATATTTTTAAAGGTTGTAGATGGACACAATGCCTTTATTTTATTTATTTTTATGTGGTGCTGAGGATCGAACCCAGCGCCCTACACGTGTGAGGCAAGTGCTCTGCTACTGAGCCACAATCTCAGCCCCTATTTCAGGTATTTATTAAAAGAAATAAGATGTTGGAGACTCGGCTATCCATCACCTATAAATCCCATCACCCTCCCTTTTCAGAGATGAGTATATATTTTTTAAAATTCTGTTACCTTTCCGTAATTTTGTTGCACATTCATAAACAGTGCGTATTGTCTCCAATGCTTACATGCATATAAATGGCATCCTGTTGTACATCCTTTCACAGTCTGGTTTTCTTTTTAAACTGGATTTTGATTGAGATTTTTCCATGTTAATAAGTTAGATCTAGCTTGCTTATTGTAACAGCAGCTCATCATATGACTACACCACAATTTATTTATGCATGCCTATAATGGTGGATATTTAGGTCGCTCCAGGTTCTTCTCCTCTCGCCTCCCCTCCTCTCCCCTCTCTTTCCCTTCCCTTGCTTCTTCCCCTTCCGCTTCAGCTTCCTTTTCCCTTTCCCTTCTCTTTTCACTGCTACAGATACTACTGCATTAAGCACCTTTGTCCCTGTGTACTGTGCAAGAGCACCTGTGAGATATATATCTGGAAGTGGCTCACAGGGAATGCCCATCTTCTACTTTACTGGTTGCATCAATTTACAAAGTCATGGATTAGAAGGCAGAGGCATATGAGGTCCTCTTTGTGGTTGCCTCGAAAGGTGGAATTCCCCAAAGGAATTGTTTCTAGAGACTTTTGGACAGCCATAGTGGAGGCTACTAGGCTGCTGAGGATTCCTGTCCCATGTTATCCATACTGTTGAACAGCTCCAGTTGGTGCATGCTTAGTGGGTGGGGAAGAAACCTGGACAGGGTGACAGGTGGTTGGTCCTTTGGCCTTAGGAAAACAGAACCATTCATGGTCCAGCTGGATGTGGGCTTTCCAATTTTTTTGTTTTGTTTTCCATACATAACAAGTTACTTTCTTTTCCAGGCTGGAATATCCCTGCTGGATCACTATATTTATGGTAAGTCTGGGGCTGCTGCTCAGAAAGGTGAAGAGACTTGCCTGACATGGTTTCCTGCAGAGCTGAAGCAGAGCCTGAGGCAGCCTGACGGTTGTGTGCCAAGGGGCTGGGTGGGGAGAAGCTGGAGCCAGTTCCTGAGCAGTGATTGATGTAAACCGAGCATCCTTAGAACTCTTTTAAATAAAAATTGTCCTTGCAAAAATCAGTGAGGATTGCATAGCTTTTTGCCAACAGTAAACAAATTGAGAGAGGCCACCGTATGGTGTCTGAGCTTTGAAAAGAGGCAAAAACTTAGCAGCAGCTGGTTATGTGTTACATTGTGCATATTTTCTTGGTGTGTTTAAACCCTCCAGTTTGTTTTACTGTGAAATGGAAGAAGATTGGGGGTTAAGAGCCTAAAGATGATACAGTTCAGAGGGTACTTTTAAAGAACAAATACAAAATTGCAAATATCAAATTAGGGTGTTTGTAAAACTGCCTCTGCTTTGGTGGTACTATGAGGGGCAGGAAGAGAAGGGGTGTTGGTGAAGGTATTGCCAGAGCCTGGCAAAGGGCCGGATGCAGTGAGCCCAGGTAGAGAAGAGTAAAGGTGAAGGTGGAGAACAATCTTGCTGGGAGAGATGCACCAGGCCTGCTCAAAGTCCAGGAGGTGACACACTGGGAGGGCATGAGAGCGTGTGCATGCATGTGTGCATGCATGTTGGTGTGAGTGTTCCCGCAAGGGAGACGAGAGGGTATTGGAAAACCTGATAAGGAAAAAAAAAAAAAAAAAAAAAAAAAAGAAAGAAAGAAAGGCAACATTCTGTGAAAGAGGAAAGAAGGAGGGAAGTTGGCTGTTGGGTATATCCTGTGGAATCCACTTGTTGGCTGTGCTACTGGGTAGAACTAGAAAGTATTTATAGAACCACTGATGTAGGATAGGCTAATGGTGTACTAAAGGTCAGGAGGGAAACATAGGAGCAGAAGGACCTGCTCTCTCATACCCTCTGGATGTGAGAGAATAAAATCAACAAGGGGTTGGAGCAGTACACTGTTTTGGTTTCTCCCAGTGGTTCATGTATCACTGTGGTCCTTAAAAAAACTACATATTTGTGCTCAAAATATAGGTACCTGTGCATGCATATGCAACCTTTTACATAAAGTGTCAGAGGGAGCAAGGACCTTCCCTCATCCCCAGGGAAAGTAACCCAGATAAAAAACATCTTTATGGGTCCCAGGAAGGGAAAGGAAAAGGAAAGGACCTTTGTGGAAATCCTTAGCGTATGTAGGACATAGCTAGGATATGTGCCAAAGGGTCAGACTCAAGGAAAGACACAATTTTGAGTTAGAGGGGACCATATTTTCTAAACCAGAAGTCAGGAACAGAGTCCAAAAATGAAACAAAATATTAGAATTTCCACTTTCCAGAATTGTGGTTCCAGGGAGTCACCTTTGGGTGGTTGATCTCCCTTGGAGAACATCGAAGACGATCCAAGGATGCTAAATCTATTAAGAAGCTACACTGGGCTTAGCACATTCGTAAAATCATCTCATTTAGTTTCCTTGTTGAATACTGTGAGATAGTATAATTATTCTCGTTTTGTAGGTGAAGTAGCCAAAGCTTGGGAAGTTTCAATGTTGTTTTCCAAAGTTATCCTCTTCATACATGGTGGAGCCTGGGCCCTTCAGTAGCACCCAGTCTCTAGCTCTTGAGAAAGTTAAGGATGGCCACAAGAGTTCTTCATTAGACTGGGTCTGATGATGCAATGAAGGGCTGTGCTGGGTCCCTTCCCTTATCTATAAACTTGGTCCCAGAGGGAGAGGGAGAGGAAGGCCAGCATTTGCTCGTGACAGCCTGTAATTTTTCTTGGAGAGCCCTTTGGGAGAATAATGTCTATTCCAAGTGCTCAGGGGTGAGAAGGGTATTGAGAGAATAATTGTGGGAATTTTATTTATTTTCAGTGCTTACAACATGCCAGATACTGTTATTTATTTTCTTATTTTAATTTTTTTTGAGAATTATTATGCACACAGAAAAAAATATTTATCACAAAAATAAATGTGTTTAATGAATTATAACAAAGAAAATACTTGTGTAACTTCCATCCAGGTAAGAAAGAGAATAGTCACCATCCTGGAAACCTCTCTTAGACCCACTCTTCTATCTCCAAAGCAGAAACTTCTTCGAAGTCAACCATTATTTGACCTCTAATGTTATAGTTTAGTTTTGCCTGTTTTTGAACTTTATGTAACTAGAACCATATGGTATTTTTTCTTTTGTGCCTTGTTTCTTTCACTTATTTATGTTGTTAAATGTAGTTCATACATTTTCATTGCTGTATAGTATTTATACACACACACACACACACACCATAAATTATTTATACATTTTACTACTAATGGGAATTTGGGTTTTTTTTTTCAGTTTTAGCTATTACAAATGAAGTTACTGTGAGCATCCTTTGTGCACATATGCATGCATTTCTGTTGGGCACATGCTTTCATCTTTAATACTTAATGCCAAACCACTTTCCAAAGTGGTTGTACCAGTTTATGTAACCACCAGTAGTAGATGAGAAATTCTGTTGCCCTAAATGCTTGCCAATATGAATTATTTTTAGTCTTTTTTTCATCATGCTGGTGGAAATGTAGAGCTAGCTAACTTGTGGTTTTATTTTGCATTTCCTTAATCACTGATGAGGTTGAACATATTTTTAAACCTTTTGGCCATTTGGGTATTATCTTTTATGTCTTAATCTGCTCCTTCTGCTATAACAGAAATATCATAGATTATAATTTATAAATAATACAAACTTATTTCTTACATCTGGGAGTTGGGAAGTCCAAGGTCAGGGTATTGGCAGATTCCATATCTAGTGAAGGCTCACTTCTTCCAAGTATATTTTTAATAACTGATACAGAGTTGATCATGACTAATCAGCTGAGCCCTTAAGACTTAATTCCTTCTGAGGCCCCACCTCTTAATATTGTCCCTTGAGCCTCAGGTTCTAACATATGAATTCTAGAGGGACATGTATATCCAGACCACAGTGCTCTATATAATCACTTTCAATCTTTTCTATTGGGCTGTTTATGTTTTTCTTATTGATTCAAGTTTTTATATATATAAATATTCTGAATGTAAACACTTTGTCACTCACATAAATTGCCAATATCTTCCTTCACTTTATGACTTGACTTTGAACTGTCTTGTGTCTTTTGGTAAATGGAAGTTCTAAATTTGAATGCATTCTGTTTCTTCAGTCTTTTTCACTATAAGTAATAAGTAATTTTGCATTTAAGAAATGTATCTTCCCTCATAGTTACGAAAATATTCTTATATGAATGTCTAGATTTTTTATTTTGTTTTTCAAATTTAAAGCTACATTCTTGTTGAAATTGATTTTTGTGTATGGCATGAGTTACAAGTTAATTTTTTTCCATATACATATCTAATAAACTGTATCAGTTATTAAAAATATACTTTTCCACTGCAGTAACACTTTTGTCTCAAATCAAATGTCCCTGTATGTGTGGTGTTCTGGAAGCACTACTATATTCCACTGGTCTCTTTCTTTATTCTTGCACATTGAAGACTACTCAATTTTTGTGGTTTTCTAATACATTTGGTATTTGGAAGAAAGTTTGCCTCTTTGGTTTTTGTCAAGTGTTTTTGTTCTCCTTGGCTTTTGTGTTTTCATACATGTTTTATAATTATTAAGTTCTATCAAAAAATCCTACTGAGATTTTTATTGCAACAGAATTGAATTGATGGATCACTTGCCCAGAATTGATAGCTTTACAACATTTGTTTTTCCAAGTTATGAGCAAGGAAATGCTCAATATACCTTCTTCCATTTATTGAGGTCTTCTTCAATTTGTCAAAGATGACATACATCTTTTCTGTGAAAGCCTTGCATATTTTTCATTAGAATAATGTCTAGGTATCTGATATTGTTAAAGGTTTTATAAATGATACTTGCCTTTTTAAGTTTAAAGTTTTAATTTATAAACATTTACGTATAGATCTTTACATGTACACTTGATAGATTTGGACAATTGCACATACCTGTGGAATTCAAGATACAGAACATTTCCATCACCCCTGAAAAGACCTCTTTTATCTCTTTCAGTCAATTCCCCTCAGAGGTAACCACTGCTCTGTGGTTCTGATTTCTTTCCATAGACTAGTTTTGCCTACTCTAAATGTCATAGGAATGGAATCATGAGTACAGGGCTCTATTGTGTCTGGATTTTTAAACTCATTTTGAATTCCACCTATATTTCTGTGTGTACCAGTAGTTTTCTCTTTTATATTGATGAATCATATTTAATTGTAAGGGTATACCACATTTGTTTTTCCATTTCCTTGTTGATGAAAATTTGTGTGGTTTCTAGTTTTGGGCTATTACGAATAAAGCTTCTCTAAACATTCTGCTGTAAGTCTTTGTGTGGACATATGTTTTCATTTCTCTTGGGGAAATATCTAGGAATGGAATGCCTGGGTCATAAGGTAGGTGTATATTTATCAGAAACTACCAGACTTATTTTCAAAGTGGGTACAAAGTTTGATACTCCCACAAGTAATGTTCAAATTGTTACACACCCTCACAGTGGCAATAGTATTGTCATTCATTTTAATTTTAGCCATTCCAGTGGGTGGAGTGGTGTCTTATTATGGTTTTCATTTTATTTCTCTGATGATGAATCATCTTGAGCATCTCTTTATGTATTTACTGGTTATTTATATGCTATCGTTTGTTAAGTACATGTTCAACTCTTTTGCCCATTTAAGGAAAAATGAATTATTTATCTTTTGATTGAGTTCAGGTATATTGAAAATATATTCTTAGTATGTCCTCTGTCAGATATTGTGAATATTTTCTTCCAGTCTGTGTGTTTTCTTCACAGTATCTTTAATGAGCAGACATTTTAAAATTTGTTAAAATTAATTTATTAATTTTTATCTTTTGTGTTTACTGCTTCCTGAGTTCTTATAAACTTATATACTCAAAGATGGCAAATGTTTTTCTACGTTGTCTTCCAAAAACTTTATAGAATTATCTTTTATATTTAGATATAAAAAAATTCCATCTATAACTAGGTTGAGGTTTTACTCCCCCCCCCCCTGCAGATATAGGAGGCAGTTCTTCCAGTATCTAAAAACTAAAGGAATAAAGGAATATAAAGGAATTTAAAAAGATTTTCCTTTTCTTACTCATTTGCTTCGACATCTTGGTGAAACATTAGTAATCATACAATATGGGTCTGTCTCTGGACTATATTTATTCTATTGATCTATTTGTCTATCTTCATGCCAATTTCACACTGTCTTGATCATAGCACATTTATAGTAAGTCTTAAAATCAGGTAGAATAAGTTCTTGTTCAAGATTTCTATATTTTTATATAGAAAAATGTTTCTATATAGATTTTAGAATCAACTTGTAAAGTTCTAAAATAACTTGAGGACTTTGAGATTGTGTTAAATACATAGGTAAATTTGAAAAAGTTGACAAAATATTGAGTCTTTCAAACCATGAACATGGTATATCTCTCTATTTAGATGTTTATTTTTATTAATTTTTTATTTTTGAAAAAATTTATTTATTAATTTTAATTATTCAATAGAATCTATGTATATTGTTTAAGAAGGAATGAATAGAAACAATACAATGTAGACCTGATAAACTATAAACTATTCAATATATAAAACTACTCAATATATAAAAATTATATAAATTATTATATATAAAGAAATTAAAAAGTCTACAGAAGATGTAGGAAAAAGATTAAAAGCATGAGCTAGAATTAATCACATTGGTTTTCTGTATTCAACAAAAGCATTTCCCAAATAAAATGGATGATAAAAAGGAAAGAAAATCAGAGAAGGAAAGAAGAGTATAGAAATGGAAAGAATAAATACAATTAAACATGTTTTTAAACATTGTTTTAAAATTAAGAAACTGACTTCATGTTTCATCTCTGATATGTTAAGTAATCAAAAGTCATCGATCTTATCCTTCCAGTAACACAAATGTCTGAAAATCAAATTACATTTCTTGGACCCAACAATGTTCTGCTAGAGCTTTCAACTGGTATATATAATCTTGAAGAGTGGCTGGAGACAGAATATGGGCTAATTTGAGATTAAGAAAACCATGGGGTCCTGTAGACTTAGGGAAACCCTTGCAGTTCCACAGTTTTCCTCCCAGATACCCTACCAGTTTCCCACTGAAGATTCCAAAAAGACCTCTTGTCTCTGATAGGATTAGGTTGAAAATTAAAAACAAAGTCAATTAGGTCAAAGAAAAATCCTGGGACTATTGTAGTCAGAGACGGTCTATTTAGATCTTTGTTACTTTCTTTCAGCAATATGTAATAGTTCTTCATTTGGAGCTCTTTCACATATGTCCTCAGATTTATCCCTGAATATATTATGTTTTTGATGGCTTTGTAAATTATATTTAAAAATTTCATTTTCCTTTTGTATTGCTATCATATAGAAACGACTACTTTTTAAACCTATTGACATTGTCTATTGATGTGTTATCCATTGTTGTGCAAAAAATTAACACCAACTTTGCAAATAATAAACCCCAGCATTTATATTTTCATAGTTTCTGGGGGTCAAAAAGCTAGGAATGACTTAGTTGGGTAATTCTGCCTCATAGTCTCTAATGAGTTGCTGTCAACTGTTGACCAAAGTCACAGTAATTCACAGGTTCAACAGAGGCTGGAGCATGTTTTCTCAAGGTCACCCACGTGGCTATTGGCAGGAGGCTCCATTTACTAATCATGTAGGTGTATATATACAACTATGACATGGCAGCAGAACTTCCCCTGAGTGAATGATCTGAGAGTGTACCCAGAACAGAAGTGGCAGTAGAACCTAATCTCAGAAGTGATAAACTGTCATGTCTGTCACACACTATTGGTTACACACAGGAATCTTGATACAATATGGAAGGGACTAAACAACATGCAAATGTCAGGAAGTGGGAGCATTTTAGAGTGTAGCTGTCATAGGCTGCCCTCTAGCTCTCAATAATTCATATTCCCCACCCATGCACAACACACTCATCCCATTCCAGGTTCCACAAAAATTTCATCCCATTACAACATGAGCTCAAAGCTCAGAATCCCATCTTCAAAATCAGGTCCAGGTGTAGGCATAGTTCCTTTAGCACAGCTCTGTAAGTTCAGTTTCTCTTTGAACTATTGAAGTAAGGGAACAAATTATCTGTCCTATGCACACCCAGCAAACTATGGTGACATAGGCAGAAGACAACAATAGAGATACTTTTGTTTGAAAATGGAGAAACTAAGGAACAATAAATTGTTGGTTTGTAGCAATTCTGAAACTAGCCAGACAAATGTTAAGTTCCTTGATTAGAACACAGTCCTACTCCTGCCTGGAAAGGACTATAGTTCTTATTCTGTTCTCTAGGTTTTTGGTCCACCTTCTGAATCATCATTTCTTTTTCATGAAAGGTGTCATGTGTTTGCAGCTGAAGGGTTTTCTTACACTGTGTCTGCTTGTAGAAATTTAGAAGCTTGAAGCTGTCTGTTCATTTTATACTGTCTCTGTCACTTCAGGTCCATGTTAGCAGTATTCTTGTGATATGATTCAATCAAAACCGTTATAATCCTCCTATGAATTTCACTGGGCTTTGCTACATCAGAAAATCCACATCTACAAATCTCTTTGAGATGAATTCTGTGTGAAGCTTCTGCTAAGATGGCTAAGGGACAATGCCCTTAGGCTTTTTAGAAACTTTATTATTTTATTTATAGATGCTATGAGGCAAACCTTTACATTCTGCAGAGGGCCTTTTGTCTGACTAACCTTACTCTGAAGAACCACGTTTTAACTTTCTGAGGCCTTAAAAAAGGATTTTATAGTTACACCCTTGGCTTCCCCTTTAGAATATTGTTTCCTGAGGGTGCTTGGATTTGACCTTTGCTTGGAAGCAATTTCTTACTCTTAGTGTTGTTTGCCATCTGGAGAGCCTCAGAATCTTCAAAACCAGTCAAGCCCTGTCTTTGGGTTTAACAATGCTTTCTTTAGCTTATTTTCCTCCTCTCACATTTTAATACAAGCAGCAACAAGAAACCAGGTGGCACTTTCAAGACTCTAGCTGCAAATCTTCTTAGCTGAATTACCCAATGCATTAGGTACATTTTCTATCTTTCATATGACTATAGGAGACAATATTGCTAAGTTTCTGCCATGACGTAACTAGGATCTCCTCTTTCCAAATTTCCAAAAAGATTTTCCTCATATTTCTTTAAGATTTTACCATCACCTCCTCTAAGTCTGATTTTACTAACATCCACTCCAGGCAATTTAGACTTTTCTTAATATTCTCCTTAAAGTTCTATGGCTATTCATTTTCTGCCCAGTGTCTGATTCCAGTTCCATTCCTATATTTTAGGGTTTTTTTTTATTATGGTAGCACCCCATTTCCAGGCTCCCAAACTTGCGTCAGTAGATTTAGTAGAAGGTATACATTTTTAGGTCTTTAAATGGTGGATCAAAGAGACAGGAAATAAAGAAGTGCCTTAGCACACACTGCTTCTTTTAGTGTAGTGACCATCTGGCTCCATTTTTGAGTCCCTGAGTTAGTGGGAACCAGACCTGAAAAACTGTAGAGGGCTTGGGAGGGTTTTGGGAGGGGTTAGTGATGAACACATGTGAACAGATTTAGGTCAGAGTTAAGTGTATAAGAACATACACACAACACACACAAAGCTTATATCTAAGACTGATCACATTTTATGGATAAAGAATCTGATTCAGAAGGGTAAAGTGATTTTCTCATAGCCAATAAGTAGTGATGAAGGGACTAAACCCTTAAAACCAGTTCTTTTAAACACTTTATTCAGTGCTCTGTCTAGGTACCACAAGGCTTTAGGTGTCCATCATATTCTATACCTCCAACAAAGCACCTTCTACCTGAGAACTCCTGGTGGCAATGTGTGGGAAGAAGACAAAGGGCAGAATGTTGGGATTTCTGCTAGAATATTCATTGTTTTTACTCTGCAGTAAGTTAGCTAAGTTTGCCTGGACAACTAATGCTGCTCAAGGAGATCTTTCCACTGGGACTCTGAAGATCTAAGAAATCCACTGTGACATCTTTAGAGATCAAAGAGCAGAAGATTATATCTAGTCCTGTGCTTGTTTTTTCTTTTGTTTCAAGAATGATAAAGCAGGAATCTTTGAAGACAGTATTTATTTATGTTGGGGGGGGCAGTTACTGTTTTCTTTGGAAATCAAGTCTTCAGCCCATGCTCCAAACCCTGGAGTTTGAATCACTTGGCTCACCTGCCTCTATGGATGGTCATCAATAAAAGTCAGCCAACAAAGTCTCATGAGCTTATTATATTTTATTTCCAGCAGTCTGCTGGACTTTAGGACCCTGGACTACAGATACTTGTAGCTCCATGTGTTCCTAACTCAACTCATTACCTTTCTCTCTCAACCCGCTCACATTCCTGTATTTAAAAAAATCAATTAAACCCAGCAAAGAAACAGAAGGAAGATGAGAAGAATAGAGGAAGAGGAAGAGGGGGAGAAAGGAGGTGAGGGAAAGAGGAAGTACTGGGGACTTGTGTAGAGCAAATGATGTTCCATGCATGTATGATTATGTCAAAGTGAACCCCACTATGATGTCTAACTATAATGAACTAAGAAAAACAAAAAATTAAAAACACAAAATTAAATAATCTGAAAGATCTTCCGAATTACCTAATATGGAAACTTGGGATTTCCCCCTTTTTCCAATTTCTTTAGAATCTATTTCGGAAAATATTTCTTGACTGTGCCTTTTTTTTGAAATCCCTACTACTCCTGCCCTACTTTAAGTCCCCATTTTTTCAGTCACCTACGAATGGAATTATTGCATACCTATATGATGTCATGGAATCTGTTCTGTGCTGCGATACAAAAGTGAATGAGACATGGTACTTTTACACAAGGAACTTATATGTGGGGGTGGATAGAGAGGGAGGCAAAACAAAGAATGGCAGGAGACTATGAAATGTTTTACTTATATCATTTCTCTCTCAAGCTACTACAGTAGATCTTGGCCCCTCTCCACCTTCTCCCTCTCTCCTAATGAAGTCTCTTCATGGCTATCAGAATCACCTTTCTAAAGTAAAGATTTGCCCATGATGGCATCCATTTTTGTCTCCCTGTTGCCTGAAGAATGAAAGTTGCAGTTCTCAATATGTCTTTCAAGGTCTTTACAATCTACCTCTCTACCTCTCCATCCTTCTGTACTCTACCTTTGAATCCTAAGCCATATGACAATATTGGTAGACCTCTAAATCCTCCTCATTTTCTGTGTCTTTCCCTTGTTATTTTTGCCTTGAAAGCTCTTTATTTCATTCATCATCTGGTTAGCTCTAACTCATCTTCAAACTCTTACTCATCATTTAAGACTCACCTTCCTCAATTTCCTTACCCTGAGGCAGAATAAATTATATTCTCCTTTTAACATACCACTATTACAGAATTTATTTCATTGCTTTATAGTTAATTTGTAGTTTAGATGCTGAATTCTTTCTTGGAATCTAGTGTAGGTAGTGTAGTATATCTTGGCTGAATGATTGAAAAAAAATATATAAAATACTTAAACCATACAGTGCACCGTTGTAAAATGTGTTCTTATTTTTACTAGCAATGATACTATGAAAAAGTAAAAATATTCGGAATCCTCAAGTACCTAGCCAGGGTAATCAAAATTCCTGAATATCTCTTTTTCATCTACTTTTTTTTACATAAAGTTTGTGGGTATGGGTTCAGATATTTTTGTTGGGTTATCTTGATTTTACAGTAAAATCCAAGATGGGACTGAATGACCTCAGGGGTCCATCAGTAGGCAGTGGTGAGAGAGTTCCTCAGGGATGCTGGAAGTCAGGAGAAAGTCTCACTTTCACTACAGGGATGTAACTGAAGTTCTTTCACAATCTGTCTCATGATGATGGTGGTGTGTGTGTGTGTGTGTGTGTGTGTGTGGCAATACTTAGAGATAATTTAAAAACCTAGACATGAAATAACCTAGACATGATTCACTGGTTGCTGTCAGTGCATCTTCCCTAACAACTTTATGAGTAAGTAGCAAGATATCTGGCCTTGGCTCTTTTTCCTACCAAACCCTTTAAGGATACAAACAGGATGCTTCAGAAAAGAATATGCTCCATATCCAATTGGATAAAGATTTCTCACACATTTGGGAAAAATCACTCAAAAATTTCAGTCCTTATTGCAGATTCATCCCCAGAATATCATATTATGGTAATGTCCACTATTTCAAAACATTTCCTATAGGGAATTCTATCAATGGATAGGAAGTCTCCAGAAGGTTACAGATAAGAGCTGAAATGATTTCCTTCTTTTTTAAAAAAATAAATTCCCAAGAGCTAAACCATATGATCTGCAGAACTGGTTTAGCATTTTGTGTTTACAGTCTCTTAGAATGTTGGTGCTGAAGGGACTTGAGGGAATATCTTGTTCAGCTCTGCACTTTACAGATGGTGGTGGGGAGGTTGTTGGAAGGTCACAGCTTGTCAGGAATGGAGCGAGGATGAGGAGCTCCCAGGCCTCCTAACTCTTAGTCCAGGGGTCTGTCCTCTATGCCAGTTTAGACACAAGGCAAATTGCTGTACAAGATACATGAAGAAGTTTTTTTGTTTTTTTGGTACTAGGGATTGAACTCAGGAGTACTTGACCACTGAGCCACATCCCCAGCCCTATTTTGTATTTTATTTAGAGACAGGGTCTCTTTGAGTTTTTTTGCTGAGAGGTATGAGAACACACCTCTGAACTGCATCTGTTGGTATTTTCTTCTCAGAAGATGGAACATTTATTCCCTCATGTGTTAGAATCATCTAACCTACTTCAGAATGTAAGACCCTCAGTCTCGTCCCAAAGAGCACTGTCTAGTTAGTGCTTTATTCACACTGATTAAATAAAAGTAGATCTGGTGTCTACAGCACTAACTGGAGGTATGTTCTTAATATATTAGAGGGGCAAGAATCCAGCAACCCTGGGGAGGTTGGTCTCGAAATTTTGTCTTCTTTCTCTGAAATAGAAGGAAAGAACTAAAATAAAATAGAGGGAAAGATACATAGAAATTTTGAAATGGAGAGAAGGAAAAGTCTCAGTGTTCTCTGAAAGAAAGATATAAGGCCATCTACAAAGACTGAAGGAATGGAACTATTGTTCAAGGTTTCAAGAGAGAGGGAAAGATTTAGAATGAGTAGGCTCCTTGAGAAAGCTTTGATGAGTCAGTAACAAATGTTCAAATGATGGTAAAGACGTTGAGAGGGCTTGAGGAAGACCAATGAGCCCAAGTTGGAGGAAAATGAAGGTGCCCCCTCCTCACCCTCCTCATTCCATGAGCCACTGGGAGTGGGAGAAAGAGAGTTCCTGTTGGAGGTTGCAGGACAGACTCCAGAGAAAAGGTGCTTTAAGCATCTGTTGTGGTGAGGGGTTAGAGATAGGGCTTTACAGAAAGGCTCAGTGAAGTTTGTTTCCAATAGAATGAGGATTCTGCTGGGCTCGGAGGAAGAGTGCCATAGAGGGGAAGCAAGGGTGTCCTGGGAGGGGTGGACTGAGCTCGAGAGAAAGGGAAGAGGCTGGGTGGAACAAGGGAATCAGAGGCCATTTTGATAGGTTGCAAGGAAATTCTTAGCTGCAAAGCATGTTGAGCTTAGAATCATCTGCAGACCTTCCTTATCAAAAACAATCATCCCATACTAGTTAGCATTGCTGGGTAACAAATGCTCCGTTTGCTGAAGGCCAGACATCAGGACATGGCATGGGCCATCTGCTTCAGGGCTTCTCACAGCCTGTGATAAAAGCACTGGTGGAGGTTGCTGTTCATATCAAGGCTCAATATGGAGAGGGTCTGCTTCAAAGCACAATCACATGGCTTTTGGTAGCACTTGGTTCCTTGTGGGCTGTTGTCTGTTGGTCTGAGGGACTCAGTTTCTTGATGGTGGTTTATTGGAGGTCACTCTCTGTTCCTGACCATGTGGGCTCATAACATGGCACCTTGCTTCCTTGGAGTGAGCAAACTGGGACAGAGAGAATGAGGAAGAGAAAAATCATAGTGTTTCATAACCTAATCTCAGAAAGATATCCCAATGCTCTTGCCATATTTTGTCAAAAGTGAATCACAAGGTCCAGCTCATTCATGCACAGGATTACAGGATTACAAAGGGTATGAATATCAGAAGGGAGGTTTTCGGGATCTTTTAGCATGCTGACTACCATATGCTCCAATTTCATAGTCTTTTCTGGAAATGCTACCCATTTAATGTGCCAAAATAGTTTTCTCCTTACATTTACCACTCACTTTCAAGAGAGTAACTGGAGAAAGAGACTTGGGTTTTCTGACCACATCGTCACTCTTTAAGCTGCTCCATGTGGCTTCCACTCACACCACTCTACATCATTATTTTCTTGAAGGTCACAAGTGAAATTCTGATTGTCAAGGCCTTTTCTCCTCCTCTCTACCTGGGCCTCTAACCAGCACTTGATAGCCTTTTCATTCTTAAAATTCTCTCCTTTTGGCCTCCACAATACTCTACTTTCCTTAATTTTCAATTTCCTTTGCTCAGTTCTTCTGTCCATTCCTCTTTTGATTTCTGTTCCCCAATTTTGACCAATTCTTACACTATGTTAGAGATACTAATTTTGTTTTTGAACATAATATATTATCTGAGGGAAACTCAAGAAGTTTGGGGACAAGCTTATGCTTTCATTCAGGGACAAAGATTGATCAGTTCACTAGCCCATTTGGGAAGATAGGACAGGAAAAATTAAAATTGCTTAAAAATACACATTTCACCTATCATAGCTAAGAGGAGCCTAAGGAGACATGATAACTAAATGCAATGGAGTATGTTGGGTGGAATCTTGCAACAGAAAAAAGGACATGAGACAAAAACTAAAGAATTTAAAGAAAATAAGAACACTAGTTAATAAAAATCACTTCTGATTCATTAATGGAAAATGTATTATACTCAGGTAAGATGTTAAAAATAGGGGACTTTGGGTGTGAGATATATGAGAACTCTTCACGATTTTTCTGAAAATCTAAAAATGTTATAAAATAAAAAGTTTCTCTAAAAAACACACCCTATCAAGTTCTGCTCTTCTAAGATAAAGGTCATACTAGTATTTATTTGGAGTACTTGAAATTGAACCCAGGGGTCTATGCATGCATGTTAGGTGAGCATTCTACCACTGAGCTACATCCAGCCCTCACAGTGGTATTGTGGATATTGCTTCTATGCCTCATGTTGCTACAAGATTCCACCTTCAGGTTGGTGTTCACCTTTTTAACACTTTAGAACTAATCCCAGAGCCTTGCATGGTTTATTAGTTATTGAATGAGTGAATGTTTGAGAACGCATGAATGAGTGAAGAATGAAAATCATTGAAATGAATTCTTGGACAGGTTGTTCTTAAGGACATGATTAACCTGGTTGAAGCCAATGGTAATGGGGACAATTTCCTGGCCTTTGTCTTCAGTTCATTCAGTTCAACTAAACCTCTAAAGTGGCCTGTTTCCACTTTCTTCTTCAAATTACATGTTCCTGCTCTGTTTTTTTTCCTCTGTCACTTTCTCTTCTTTCTTTTCTCTTTTTCTTTCTATAATTGTTTCTTTTACTGTGGTGTACTTCCCCCACATTTTCACCCAAACAAGTACGTCTTTCCTAATGGGTTGTGGTCTGGGAAGAGCTCCTTGGGTGCCAGTGATGAGCTGGGACTGAAGCAAGAGGAGAACAAAGTCATGTGGTTCTGGATGTGTGCCACCTAGGTAACCACAGACGCTGGACAAGAAGGCTCAGGGGCCACTTCCCATGGAACTAGTGAAAATCAACTTGTTTTTACTAGCATTAAACAATTTGACTTAATCCCCAAATTTCATCATTTTGGAATAATTGTTTTTCTTTCCATTTAGCTGTAGTTTTAGTGTTTGCTCATGGATATCATTGTCAAATAAAGAGGACGGAGTGCCGATCTCTACGCAATATGAAACATTTGCATATTTAGAAACATTTGAATGATTGGGTACATTTCCCCTTCTCTGTCTTCTCCTCTTTCTCCTCTTCCTTTGTAACCTCTAGATACATGACTTACTTGTTCATGGACTTGAGTTTTCCTGGACCTTGCTAAGGGTTCCTTTTCTATTTCTTTCCTTACGTGTTAAACACGCACACAAACAGAATATGCCATCCTCTGTAAAGGAAGCTAGTGAACTTTGTCTGATTTTCACTTTGACACTGAAAGGCACGGTTCTTGCAGGCATCCTAGTTTTCATACCAGCATGGCACTGGGTAGGAAGTGTGGCTGTCATGTTCAGATGGTGGCAGGGACTAAGTGTGGGGTGGGCTCCCTTGGACTGTGTTTTGGAGTGGTGAAGCCTAACTGCAGGGACCAGACTGCACATGCCCTGTCAATACTCTATCCCCAGAGCCCAGAACAGAGCCTGGCATCAAGTAGTTATCCCAGGAGTGTTGGCTCAATCTCTCTCTTCCTTGGAGGAGGTGAGAGCAGGAAGCTGAAGGTGTGATTCACTCTCAAGACCTGTGTCCCTGAATAGAGGTTTCAGCCAAAAGAATTGGGGAGGCTGTGGTTCCCAACTTCTCCTGTTTGTAGGAGATGGATGGTCTTAGCTCTGTTCCTACTTCCCTTCTTATGTCTGACAGAGAAGAGTTGTTAATTAGATTAGTCACAAACCAGGACACAGAGGAACATTTACCAGTGAATAGAATTTGAAGGACAACAAGTTGGTGTGTATGTCAACACACTCAGGCTTGTGGAGCTCATCTCTTTGGTCTTCTATAACTTGCCAGAAGGTGGTGAGATCCTTAGGCTATTGACCTGGTCACGTGTGTGAGCCTAGCTTACCATGAGGCTCTGCAGTGGAGTCTCAGGCCCAAACTCAGTTAGAAGGTTATGTAGGGCATGTCGCTTTCCTGGTTGCCAGTTTTTCTCGTATTTGGCAGGGAACTCACAGGGAGAAGGAATGCTAAATCCAAAGCAGGACGCAAGAGCTTGTAGGGTCATGGGCAGGACCTCAACTAAGAATCCCCAACCTCACCCAGGTTCCTAATGATACTGTTGGAAGTGCTACCTGCTCTGAAGTAGCTCTTGAATCTGGACACTGAAGAGCTGCAAACATCAGTTACCCACAAACACCTCCTTCAAATGTATGCTGAAGATCTTACATTTCCTTCCTTTGTCTACAGATTCGTCTGCAATATTTCCTAGAAATAAGCAGTATATTAGTTTACTATGGCTCCTGCAGCAAGTTACCATACATTTGGTGGCTTGAAAAACAATAGATAGGTTTTCTTTCATGGTTCTGGAGTCCAGAAGTCCAAAATCAAGGTATCGGCAAGGTTGCACTCCCTCTGGAGACTGTGGTGGGCAAATCCTTCCGTGCCTCTCCAGCTTCTGGTGGCTGCTAGCTTGTGTCCACATCAGTCCAGTCTCTGCCTCTGTCTTTACATGGCCTTTTCCTCTTCTGCATGTTTTAAATCTTCCTCTGTCTCCTTTTGGTTCTGGATATATGAGATGACATTTAGGATCATGATAATCCGGGATGTTCTCTCTCCACTTCAAGATCTGTACCTTAATCACATCTGCAAAGATTCTTTTTCCAAATAAGGTAACATTTATAGATTCCAGAATTATGACCTGATGTCTTTGGCACCACCATTGAGACCAAGACAACAGATTCTAGAATCTTGTTTTCACCTCTTTTTCTTTAGAAATGCCCTTTTAAAAAGAATGTAGCATGTATGTCCACAGCTAAATGTCTTTGAACAAGCTGAGCTTCCAGTCTTGTTCTTCGGCACAGTATTGGCAAGTACCTTGCATGTAAAGGACAAGAAGCCTCTCACTTCTTCCAGTTGTGACTTATTCCAAATTGTAATAGAAAACACAACCTCTAGCTGTGATTGTGAGACTTCCAGGATAGGTCTACATGATACCAGCATCTGGATGAAAAACAAAAAACAAAAAACAAACAAACAGAAGAAATCCCAGCCAATTTACCAGATGCTGGCTTAGAAACAAACATTTAGAGGTTTGGTCCTTGTTTTTTATGGGTGCAGGAAATGCAGCAAGGCAGTCCCGAGAACAGGAGGGGCAGGGTTCCGTTTTCTTGGATGATTGGGGAAGGTCCTGGTGCTGAGGCTAGCCCACTGGCAGGGAGGTGAGCTGGAGTTGAGGAGTGGGTGAGATGAGAGGGGCGGGGGAGAGTTTCCGAACATAGTGTTCAAAGTTGTGTCCAGGAACTTGGGGTGGAGGCACAGTCTGTGGAGAATGAGGACAGAAGTTGCTCCGAATGTGGGATCCTGGCCCCTCCAAGCAGCCATATTAAAGATCAAAGTGACAGAGGCTGTGCATTCCAGACAGAATCAGGCAGCAAAGTGCAACTATGAAAGCATTCTTGGCTGTCATACCCTCGAGTGCAGGGAGTGGGCTCTCTGCACGGCACTCTGTGTTCTGCCTACTGCGTAGAGAAGGCTCCTTTTAGTCTTCACAGGGTCTGAGCTGTGACAGGGGTATTTTCAGTACAATCAAAACAAGATGCTTCAGTATTGTGGCTCCTTTCTGCTTTCCTGGGGATGCTTGAGGGCCCCTGGGAATAGGAGAATGGGGGAACTTGGTCCCTCTGGTTTCTGGACTTTTTTAAAATGTGTATTTTTTAGTTGGATATGGACACAATGCCTTTATTTATTTCTATGTGATGCTGAGGATCGAACCCAGTGCCTCACATGTGCTAGGCAAACGCTCTACCACTGAGCCACAACTCCAGTTCCTGGTTTCTGGACTTTTGAGAGCAGCTTAACCCATTCATATTGGGGCCAGAGCTTTTGGGATAGCCACCTGGTTTACAGCTTCTTTTCCTTTGCGCTTTCCTCAGGAGGTCAAGGTTCTAGGTTCTTAGTCAGAGGAGGCTGACCAGAATGAGCCTGGAAAAGGAATGGCAGAAAAGTTGCCTGGGTCTGAGCCCATAGGCTTTTTGTCTAGGCTGGTGATTTGCTTTCTCCTGGTCTCAAATCTCAGTGACTTCTACTGCCTTCCAGCAACTGGCTCAGGGTTTAAATTGAATAAAGGGTGCAGGCCACACCAATGCGATCACATAGCTCAGCTGAGAGCCTCTGTCCTGATGGGCTCCGTGAGGAGTATAATTGAAGACTGGAGTTCAGCTCAGGCTGCCTTTTGCTGCTTGCTAGCTGTGTGAACTGCAACCTCGGTTTCTTCATCTGTGGAAATGTGATGATAATGCTCACCTTTAAAATTGTCTTTGAGGACTGTGTGAAATAACTTGTAAAGCACTAGCTCAGAAGCTGGCCTATAGTAGATGCTCAATAATCGCCAGTTATTTTTATGGCTATTATAAATGTACCCTCAGAGAAGGTCTATTCTTCCCTATTTTCCTTCTCCTGTCTCCCCATTCTTGTGTTTATTTTTAGAATTTCACATCCATATCCTGGAAAAAGTGAAAGAGAGAGAAAATGAGAAAGAGAGAGAGATAGAAAGAGAGAGAGGGGGGCAGGGGGAACAGAATGTGGATTCTCCCAGAGGCCTTCTCATCCCAGCTGGATCTTGTCTATAGTAAAACAGTTTGGGGTCACTCGTGCTCTGAGGCAATTATTTAAAAAAAAAACAAACAAAAAAACAAAAACACTAAATTCCAACTAAAGTAAAAACTAATGAACCACTGTTAAGGTTCCTAGATAGAGTTAAATCCAGTGACTAGGCTAACATGCCCACTAATTCCTGCCTGTCTTACACACAGCCATGTTGCAGACCTTTGCAACTAGTGCCTTCTCCTCCCTCTCCACCTCATCTTACTCCATCTCCTTCCTAAGGTTTGCATGTTCTCTGATATTTTAAACTTGTTCTTCCTATGTGGGTCATGCCTACGTGATTTTGGAAATACTAATTATAAAATGAAGCAGAAATCCTGGCCCGTTGTAGGTGCTCAGTAAAATTAGGTTGAATTGCTCAGCTTGCCTCAAAGGCAATCTGTGAGCTTTGCTAGTTCATGAGAGAGAAATGTTTTCCTTCATGTAAGGAGAAATGTGCTCAGTTCAAGTCTTAAAGTTCCTATGCAATCGTCCAGGTGATACGATTGAGAGGTATAGCAAAGGCGTCTCCTTAAAAGAGGCTTCTCCTTCCCTTGTGGTTAGAGCAGGAAGGTGTATATGTATGGTAGAATCCATACTCTGACTTTCAAAAACTGGCTGCTCTGTGGATTGTGAGGGGCAGGCTTGTCTCTTGAGAACCTCACTTGCCCCATCTATTGAATGAAGATAATACCACATACCTCAAATGATTCTTGTAAAGTTTAAATAAGATACAGTAATGTATACACCTTGGTTTAAGTGAGTATTTATCCAAATGATTCCAAGAAAACAGCCTTTTATTTGAGCCCATATGAGAGCTCTTGCATTACAGGGAACTCTCTCAGTTAGTTTGTTCTGAACAATAGGGAAAAGTGTGGTTAAGGCCCTGCATGAAATGTCCTAAACCAGTGCTCCTTTGAGGGGCTTAGAGATCTTTAGGGGATTCCAGGGGGAGGTCGTAATTATTATTGGAAAAAGGCTTTCCGTTTGTAAGTAATAGATGTAAATAAGCCCTTTGAGGATTATTTTTGGATCATAAATAATTACTGTTATGGTTTTGACATGAGGTGTCCCCCCAAAACCTGAGTGTGCATGCAGGAATGTTCAGAGGTGGGATGATCAAATTATGAGGGCTGTAAACCAATCAATCAGTGGTTACTGATGGAGCAGGAATTTGAATAGACAGCTGGGTGGTCACTGTAAGCTGGAGGAAGTAGGCCACTGAGGGCATGCCTTTGGAGTTTATATTTCATCGCTGGCACTTTACTTGCCCTCTCTGTTTCCTGGCTGCCGTGAGCTGAGTTGCTTTCCTCCACCATGCCCTTCTGCCATGATGTTTTTCTGCCTCACCTCAGGCCCAGGGCAACGGACCAGCTCACCATGAACTAGACCTCTGAAACTGTGAGCCCAAATAAAAATTTACTCCTCTAAGTTGTTCTTGTTGGATATTTTGGTCACAGTAATGAAAAGCAGACTAACACAATGACCTATACGAAGAATGAAAAGTATGACGTTTCTGATGTTATGAATTGCCTCTTTTTTTCTTCTTTCCTTCTTTCCTTCCTTCCTTCCTCTCTGTGGCTTGGGATAGAATTTCTGGTGACAGGCTTATGAATAATCTCAAATAACCTAAATGGGGAAAATGGTTGAAATGCTCTGGAAAACAATGTCCAACAACTCAAAAGATGGCTCTAGGGAGGCCAACACACTGATATCAAACACAAATATGAGGAGGTTGGAAAAAACTTTTATGAACTGTGAGTATAGAAAAAACATTTTTAAAATATTGTTTTATGTACTATATGATTTTAAATGTTTTTCCAATTAAGTTTTCTATTATAAGTGGACATTTAACCATTTCATCTACTGTCTTACATGTTTTATCCCCTATATCAAAATCAGGGAAAGCACTTTGAGGTAGTACTGGGCCCTGGCAGCTGCGTTCGGTTAGGTACCCAGGGGTAACTTTTTTCTCTGGCCTCTGCTTTTCAGGTCAGCTTCATTCTTTCCTTGCCGTGGAATTGCTTCTTGATCACGTTTTGGGGAAATGGCTCCCACCATGCCTTGGTTTTTACATCTGATTTGTTGAAGCCTTTGGGATTGGCTTCAGCTGAGACTGGAATTTCTGTCTCTGTTCAGAATTTTCCAGAAAGAGATTTAGACTGCCCCATGTTGGGTTGGGGGCTCATCCCTGGACTACTGTGCTGTGGCCAGGGCAACATTTTATAGATAAGTCTTCTGTGGCTTGTCCCTCCTGTGGCTGGCAATAAACTGCACATTGTTAGGGACCAGACATTCTGGGGGACTGAAGACAATTACAGGAACTGAATTTGGAATGAGATGGGAAATGAAGAGCAGGGAGCTACATTTGATGAAAGCTAATCTGGTAATACTGTAAGAAATGGTTTTAGTGGCAAAGGATGATTTACCAGAAGTTGTTTTTTTTTTTTTTTAGGAGGATGGAAGGGAATAGGAAGCCTTTAGGCCCTTCAAGAATTTTCTAGTAATAGATGGCAATAGCTAGGGAGGGAGCTGCCTTTTCTGTACTTGTCCCCTGGAGGTTGCCACAGCTGTGTTTGTGGTTAGGAGAAGAGAGGGGCTGCTGGTGGTGAGGCGATGGCTTCTGGCCCCTGCCCCCCCAGGCAGCAGGCCTGGCATTTGCTGGGGGAGGCATTTCCTCCGGGGGAGGCAGGTGAGCGGTGAGGTCTGGACAGAGCAGTTCAGTGACACAGCTGAATAAAACGTGAGAGGACTCTTGAATCAGACTGGCAGTATCTGCTGAGTGTGTGGGTTTAACTGTAAACACACACCCCTCACCCACAGGGGGTCAGCGGGTGACTCAGAGGGTGGCGGCACAGATAACCTGCTGACTCACTGTTAAATTCCTCAGCTCCCTCCTCAGACATGTCCTGGCTTTGGAGGACAGGTGACTCACAGGACGACCCTCTCTTAGGTCTAGTTTTTCCAAGTGTTATCTTTAGTTCTCCAGGTCATCCCAACCTCTGGGACATCCCTGGTCTGGAGGCAAATTCAGCCATATTAGGTTCTTAGCCTTTTATTCAGTTTTCTCGTGGGGATTTCTGTCCTATCTCTTTCTCCATTTCAAAATCACTTACCCATTCAACAAATTTTTATTTTCTTCTTTTGGTGATTAAACCCAGGGGCACTTTAACGCTGAGTTACAGCCTCAGCCTTTTGTATTTTGGGAGAAGATCTTGCTAAATTGCTGAGGGTCTCACTAATTTGTTTAGGCTGGCTTTGAACTTGTAATCCTCCTGCCTCAGCCTCCCAAGTCCCTGGGATTATAGGTAGGCACCACTGTGTTCAGCTTCATTCAACAAATTTTTAATTGACATCCACAATGTGCTGGCTCCATGCTGGGCACAGGGGATATGGCAGTGCTGGAGGAATGACGCTTGTTCTTGAAGAGCTACAGCTGTCTTTGGGCGACTATTTCTGACTTGTTTTATGTGGAAGTTGGTTCAGTCAATCTCTTTGGATTCCTCTCCCTCCCCCAGGGGCTCATGCTTCTGGGTGGTAACTGGTAAACTCCCTAGTGCCCTAGTCTAGCCTGAGCAGCAGGAATTTTTCCCCATATACCTATTTTATATTTCTGGCCATGTGAATGGAGTTAGTCCTCTTCCTTCTGCTAACTGGGTAGCAATTTGTATCGCAATTCTTGTTTCGTATTTGTATTGACCATTCTAGTAGCTCACTGAATGCCTGTACTGACTTCCACACACATGGTGGCACCTTGCCTTGCACCTAGGCCTTTGGATGTTGTCCATCCCTGGGAACAGTAGTCACTTTATTTATTGAGCCTTGGTGTTTGCATATAATTTGATGATCACAGTGACTGTATGAGATAGGCCATTTATCAATGGTAATATCATCATCATCATTATTTTACATGTCAGGAAACATAGGCTCAGAAAGATTAAACCACCTGTCTTGTAAGGGACATGGCTTGTAAGAGACAGTCCTGTTTCACTCTAGAGACTGCTGCTTCCCATAATTTGCATATCTTATCTCAACCCCTAGATAAGTTCTCTGCTTTCTTGGGAAATCCTTGAGACTAACAGAAGGGGTGTCTTCACTTCTGACTTCTCTTTAATCCCAACAGGCACAGCCTGGTCATCAAGAAGGGACAACATATAGACGAGAGTGTGTGGGTGCAGATACAATAAAATGGAAGCTTTCATGACCTGTGAGTCTGGTGACCAGGGCTTGTGATGGACTTTGGGATGATCTTGTACAAAGTGATGATATGGGTGGAATTTATTGTTGGGCTCCAACCCCTTGAGTAATATCTTCCCATGGTCCTGGTTTCATGGGCTACTCCTCAGGTGGGCTCCACCTCTGCTGCCCCATTAAGGATGTGGAGAGAGGAAGGGCTTAGAGTCATGACCCACGCTTTTGAGTTAGAAGGGATACAACCCAATTTCCTCATGGGCGAAGACAACAGGGGACAGAGGAGCTTTTAGGACTTGCCTGAAATGATGGCAAGATGAGAGCTTGAACTTGGGTATGTTTCTGTCCAATGCTATCCCAGCCCTATTTTGTGTTTTATATAGAGACAGGGTCTCGCTGAGTTGCTTAGCGCCTCTCAGTTGCTGAGGCTGCCTTTGAACTCGCGATTCTCCTGTCTCAGCCTCCCTAAGTGCTGGGATTACAGGCTTGAGCCACCGCGCCCGGCTCAGTACTATTTCTTTGACGTCACCTCTCAGCATCTGAACAGGATTACAGAGAACTTGAGAGTATAAAGTTGGGCATGAAATATGATGATGTTTTCATTAGTGCAAGTCTATATGGATAGGCTTCCCCTTCCCTATGTCCTGGCCTCCCCTCTCCAAGAAACCTACCTTGCCATCCTGTCCCAAGACCCTTTATAAGACTATGTAGTCTTATAAATCCACAGTTTAAGAGTTACTTTCAAACAATGGCATTTCAGAGTGGAAAGTTTAGGCGTAAATTTTGCTCGATGTGCTGCCATTGTATTCATTTGCAGATGTTCCCTTTCTCTTTCCCTTTCTCTTTCAGCATTGGTAATCATCATTTGTCAATGTCTTTTATATTTTTCCCCAAAATATGTGTTTGGCAGAATCAAACATGTAAAGAACATTTTGTCAGCCAGGCACAGTGGCGTACACCTGTAATCCCAGCACTTAGGGAGGCTGAGACAGGAGAATCGCGAGTTCAAAGCCAGCCTCAGCAATGGTGAGGTGCTAAGCAACTCAGTGAGACCCTGTCTGTACATAAAACACAAAACAGGTCTGGGGATGTGGATCAGTGGTCAAGTACCCCTGAATTCAATCCCTGGTACCAAAAAAAGAACATTTTGTCTTTGTGAGAGAGCTTGCACAGTGACAGTGAGTCCTTGATTTGCTTTCACTGGCTCTGAGGTGACCCCTCCTGAGACCATGCAGGATTCCTTTTGGCTGTGCCATGATGCATGGGTGTTATGGAAAGGCTTGGATCCTGAGGTCAGATAGAACCTGGTTGAGTCCTGACTTGGGTGCTTTAGAAATGGTGAGATCTTGGAAAAGATAATTTAGAGCTCAGAATCTTGACTCCCCACCTATATACTGGGGTCATCATGAGACAAGGGTTAGGGGTCACGTGAGACAAAGTGTATGAAGAAGTCTTGCAGGCAACATGTTCTGGATACTTCATGAGATGTGGCTACCAGTCATTGCCTGAGAAAGTAAAAGGGCTTTAACTTCAGGTAATTCACACAGTGGATGTGAAATAATCTTTCTCTTACTGGGATCCATGTTATTTTCCCCAATGGCATTGTAGGGACAATGGCCACATGTCCAGGGGAAAGTGGGGGACATGTGGCCCAGAGGGTCTGGGACTTTCTCAGTTGCCAGTTCCCAGCTATCCTGAGACTTTGGGTTGTTTTCTCATCTGTAAAATAATAGGGATTCTGACCCTTCTGGAGAGTGACTAGAGGATCAATTAGGATGATGCTTGTGGATCATGCGCTGCACAGTGTCTAGAACATCATATGTAAGTATGGCTTATTAAATTGGTATAATTTCTGAGAAACCTCATTTGTATGGTATTTCTATATAATTAAGGAAGAAATAGAGAGCCTTCCCAAAGAGGTGATCATTTCCATTTTCCCCTCAAAGTGTTTCCAGTTGACTGGGCTATGTTTCTGATTTTGGAAATTAAGACTGTCCTCAGCAGGGAGATCTCTGGGCTGAAGGATCATGGTCTACATAAGTGAGTGTTCCCTCTACTCTGGAGCTTAAGGCTTCATAATCTTGAGCCTTGATATGAGCCTACAAAATAGAGTGCATTATTCATCTTGAGCCCCATCTGGGATTGGGAAGAAATAGGGTTACATCTTCAAAATGCCAAAGTGCCTCTACATATACTGTTTTCTCTCCCTGGAATGGTCTTCTCACTTCTAGTAAATGCTCAGTCTGGTGAATCTTTAAGAAGCTGTCTATGTATGTATGTATGTAGCTATGTATCTGTCTGTCTGTCTGTCTAATCTGAGGATTGAACTCAGGGGTACTCGACCACTGAGCCACATCCCCAACCCTATTTTTGTGTTTTTTTATTTAGAGACAGGGTCTCACTGAGTTGCTTAGCGCCTCGCTGTTGCTGAGGCTGGCTTTGAACTCACGATTCTCCTGTCTCAGCCTCCCAAAGTGCTGGGACTACAGGCGTGCACCCCCGCACCCGGCTTCTAATCTATTTTTGCAAAGCCTTCTTCAGTCACCCTCTGCAAGTTTCATTGCTCCCTTCTCTGTGCACCATAGAATCTGTTTATGCCTCAGAGTTCCTGCTGCGTGCTGCATATAGTGGCCCTGTGCAGTCCAGCTTATTGTCCCCGACTCTGTCCCTGCATGTTGTACTCTTGTCTTACTGGGTTCCTTTTGGTTTCTCAAGTGTGCTACACCTTCTCTTGTTTCCAGGCTTTCACACATCCTACACCCTCCGCTGCCAGCACTGTGGGCCTCTCCTCTCTCCCTAGCTTCCTTGACACCCCCGCCCTCAGGTCAGCTGAATAGTCCTTCCTCTGGGAAGATGTTCCTGAGCT
This sequence comes from Geosciurus inauris, assembly GCA_004024805.1. Classification (NCBI taxonomy): domain Eukaryota; kingdom Metazoa; phylum Chordata; class Mammalia; order Rodentia; family Sciuridae; genus Geosciurus; species Geosciurus inauris. The sequence continues at coordinate 195,462 of PVHX01001647.1, forward strand.
CCTGAGTCTGGGTGGTCCTCCAGTGGACTTCTGTGGTACCTTCTCCTTCTCCTTATCAAATTTTTGCTATCCTATCTGACTCCCTTGCTAGATTGTAAGCATCTTGGAGAAGGAGCTGGGTATTTTGCTCCCTATTGTATCTCTAACCCTAGCATAGGCCTATAGTAGCTGCCATCATATTAAAAAAATCAAATTGATTTTTATGTTTGTCTTCCACCAAAGAAGGCTAGCTCCTTAAGGAGGGAGTTGATTTTCATTAACATCATGTCTCTGGTGGTTAGTAAAGGGCCCGGTACATCTCATCAAGCCTGAATCACAGCATGGACTCCTAGGCCCTGTCAGAATAAACTCTGAAACTCTTTTTTTTTTTTTTGAGCAATCAAATTTCTTTTTTTTTTTAGCATCAGAGAGGCAAGTAGCTGGAAAGGATCCCAGAGACCCAGCTCCTCACTGAATGCATAGGCTCCCTCTGCCCTCCCTGGCAGGTGGTCCTGCATGCCTGCCTTCCCTTCCCTTTTTGCTTCTACTTACCCCCCACCCCTACCCAGCTGAGCTGTTGTTGGCAATTAGTGTACTGGGCTTTTCTGCAGGCTGAGATTCACTCTGGTTGCACTTAAGAACATGAATCCGTTTTGTCCAGTCTTGGACCTGTCAATGTTAGTAAATGTTCTCCCAAATCTTGCAAACTCAACTATCCTCTTCATTTGATCAATATGTTGAGCACCCAGGTCATTGGGAGTTGCCCCATGGGTTCTTGGCTCATTTATTAAAAATGTGGAACAATTTAAGTTCTTGCTGCTCTGACTGGAAGTCATTGAGCGCATGTTGTTTCCAGCAGGCTGTGGGGCTGGGAGGTCAAGTTTCAGATGCGATTAATTCAGTGTAAAGGTGAGCCTGCCAGGCCAGGAAGAAAGAACAACTGACAGTTGATTTACGATGTGGCTTTTAAACAAATCACCCCTAAAACTCAGCCCGTTTCATTATGGCAGGAGCTCAATTTGTATTGAAGTGTCATCCTTGGGCACTGAATGCTTCCTCATAGTCAGCAGCTGGTACAGAGGAACGAGACTTCATTGGTTCCAGAAACTGTCTCCAGAATATTTGGCTAAGGAAATGCTTGTGCTTTCAAGTCCCTCTCATATCCACTTAATGACAAAACATACCACTGGCGCCTGGGGGTGTGTGAGATTGTACAAAAATAGCTCTGTGAGTCCCTGTCCTTGGGGCTGAGGGTGATTGTGAATGTAGGAACACATATTCACAAACTGCCCTTTGCATCTGTCTCCTGGTGTGGTTTCTGTCCCCAGAAGTGAATAGGATCAGGAAAAGTGACTGGACTGGAGATGAAGCTGCTCTGTGATTTCGGGAAGCAATGCTTGCCTGGGAGTGTGGATGGGAGTCCTTTCTCTAATCCATGTGCTTCAGTTTACTGTGCGCTGTGTAGGAAATGGAAGGCACGCATTAGTGCTGAGTAAATAGAAAGTGTGACTAAAGCCCTCTGGTAGGTCTGGGGGTGGCGGCTGACTTCCAGGTATTCCAGTGTTTAATGACAGACTACCCTGGTTCTCTTTGTTCCTTCTGTTCCAAATATGCAATGGAACATTTTGTCACCAGCTGGGCACACTGGAGCCTCAGGGGGAGCCTCTGTGTGGCAGTGTAGGGAGTGGCCCTTAGGATGGAGACTTGGTGAGCTTTCATAGGTTTTGGTCTTCCCATCCCCGGCCCAATAACAATGACTCAGTGACAGAGAAAGTGGAGTCATTTCTGAAACCCAGACATGTTGCTGTGGGGCTCCTAGTTAGTGGTCAATCCAGGCAGGAGCTGGCAGGAACTGGGCAGGAGCCATCTGTGTGGCTAAGTGGGATGGCAAGACTGAGATAGGGGCTTTGAAAAGTGATGGCCACAGTGGAAGAAACCCTCAGTGTGAGGTTAGTATGCACACACACGTGCAGATTCTTAGCTCAACAGGGCAGGGTAATGTAGATGCTACCATCCTGGGTTTCCAGGCTGTGCTCTGCTGGCTGTTGAATTTGAGGCAGGCATCTAATAGATTGCTCCTGGGATAGGCTGCCCTCCTTCTGGGTGTTTGCAGACAAAATGTCTGCTAGCATCTGGAGCCACGAGCCAGAGATGCCAACATCTCTTGGCTGGGCAAATGGCTTTGTGGACTGTGGAATTGCAGGCCATAAAAGGAGAACTTATGAACAAACAAGGAAACCTGTCTCTTTTCTGCAACATGAAAAAAAATATTTTTAACATGAAATCCTCACTGCTGCTGTTTTCTGGTAAACCAGTCAAATTTAACTTAAGTACTATCATTCCATATTTCTACACTGGGTCTATACTGCGGTTGCCTACCACCCCACCCCCTGAACTCCTCTAACAAGTTCTTTCTGTAGTTCTCATCTTGAATACATTTTATTACACTCAGTGTTTTGGGTATTTAGATGTTTATCTATGTTCCCAGCATGGCTTTATGGAAAGAGTTTGAACTTTAGAGCCAGACAGAACTAAATTTGAATCAAAATCCAATTTTACAGTGGCTGTGTGAGCTGGTATACTTGACTTTTCTTAGACTGGTTTTCCTTCTCTGCAAGACAGAGCCCTTCTACTTCCGGTCATAGTGAAGATTAAATAGGGCAATGTATGATTCCAATGTGGTATGCGGCTTGGCAGAGGGTAGGCCTTGGACTCTAAGTTAATGGCCATCTTTCTCCTTAATTCCAACCGGATTCTCATTCCATAAAGGCAGCGTTATATCTTATTCATTTATGTATCAGTCTGCTCTCTGAATACATAACCTATAGGAGCTCTCTCCATGCCTTCAATGCCTCCCCTCCCCTTTCCTTTGCCCTATGCTGATTGGTTACTTTGAATGTTTCCCCTCCTCTTTACCCCATGCTGATTGGCTGCCTTCAGTGCCTCTCCTTTTCTTATCCCATGCTGATTGGCTGCCTTCAGTGGCTCTCCTTTTCTCATCCCACGCTGATTGGCTGCGCGCCTGACATGGATCAATATCCTATTGGCTGTAACCTAACCTCAGGGCCATGATTGGTCTGAGGACCCTATATAAACTGTTGCACTAACTGAAATAAACGGGTCTGCTTCTCACTCCGGCAGAGCAGTTTTACCTACCCCCGGGGTCTGGGTGAGTGACTCCGCAACCGTCCACCC
>PVHX01001648.1:0-197738 GCA_004024805.1 Geosciurus inauris
AAAGATGTTTAATATGAAGAATGTAATCTGCTTATAATTTTGTGCAAAGTTAGAAAAATTATGATTGTAACAATTTTTTTTCTATTTGCCTCAACAAATGTTTTCAGTGAATAGTGTGTACAGCTTCTGAAAATTTGTTTTTTTCTGTTATGTATTAAAATACAACTTTTGAGAAAAATAAAAAATTAAAATTAAAATTAAAAAAAAAATAAAATCTGAAAAAAAAAACAAAAAAACAAAGATGGTTCAACAAAGCCTCTTGGATCTACATTCTTAATTTATCTAGTGTCTTTCTCTTTGTTCTTACTGATACTTCTTTTGTCCAGGTCTTTGTGGTTTGTACCTGGATTTTTGCAATGGCTGTTTACTCAGTTATCCTGCAATACATGGATGTTCACATGATGTAATTGAAGAAGTAAAGAGGCCACAGATTATGCTTAGTCTCCAACTACTAGATACATTTTGATTTTCTACATCCAATCAAGAAAGCATTATCAGGAATGTGAGGGAGTATAACCTGAATAGGAAAAATAACATCAGCTCTGCTCAGGTCTCTAGTCAGAGAGAACTTCCTGTCCAAAGAGTGACAGAAGGCAGTCCCTACACCCAACCCCTGTTGTTCACAATTGCTCACTCTTTTCACTTTTCTTTGCAGAAGATGACACCATTGAGTATTACCTAATATATGCTATCTATTCTTATTGGATGTTTCCTCTGCATTAAGCTTCAGGTTTCAAGGGACCTTGTAATCTTTACTGCTGTGTCTCAGGACCGAAAGAGTTTCTGGCTCTCTGAAAGCATGAGAGAAATGCATGTGTAACACCTGCATCCCTGCAGAAACAAAAGACACACTTAAACAGGACAATTTCAGGCTTCACAACGGTGCTATTCACTTAGGTGTCAATAGAATACCTTACAAAAAGGAACAAAAGGGTCACATGGCACTGCAGGAGGTAGCAGCTGGGAGTACTTGGCATCCTTTGGTTGAGGGGCAAGGAAGGGAATACTGAAGAACGCTGGAAAGGTGCTGGAATTTTGACAAAAAGCTGATGAGAGAAGAACCTAGCAGGAGCTGTGGCCTGCAGCAAAGGGATGCTGCCAACCTATGTGGGGAGCCAACCTAGCAAGGAAAGTGGGAGGGAAATATCCTGACCTCCTTGTCGTCTAGCCCTCCAGTTTCCTGCATATTCCTTCATTGGCTTAACGTGGGTAGAAGTCAGACAGCAAGGGAGCACATGAGTGAGGTCTACAGCCCACAGAGATCAGCCTCACAAGGCACAAAGCAAATGCAGAAGGTTGGAAACAGATGTGGAAGAGTCACATGGAGGATTTCAGAGTGTGGGTTGTAAAAGTGAATGAATGAATCTCAAGGAATGAGTAACCATCTTTTCTTTGATACATATGATAATAGTGTGTCACTCAGAACTATCCATTTAACTGCAAGTAATATGATGTAAAACATTTCTTTTGATGCCTCTCTCACCCAGTGCAAATAAGCCAAGGTTGAGTACCACTGCAATATGAGGAAGCCAGCATGATCTGTTTTTTTGTTTTGTTGTGGTGTTAGGAATCAAACTAGGGCCTTGTGCATGCTAGGTGAATGCTTGCTCTACCAACTGAGCTACATTCCAGCCCCAGTGTGATCTTTTTAAAGTGTTAATATGATCAGATCAGTGTCCTGTTTAAAATCAGTGTCCTGGCAGTAGCTCCTCTTAGCCTAGGAGAGGAGACTGAGAGCCAGGCACACTCACTCAAACTCTTTAGCCTGATGTATTCAGTCCAACGTGATCTGGCCTCTGGCCTCTGCCAGGTTCAGCTCCCTCCCAGGGTCCTGTGCACTTGCCAAGTGCTATTGAAGAAAGGACCAGCCCTGTCCTTCATGCCACCATGCTTTATTTCTGTTCTTTCTTCCCCAAATTTTCTTCCACTAACCTTCTTTCCATCTTACATACTCCTTTTCTTACATAAATCATGCTTTTCTTTAAGAATGACTTGATTGAATTTTCTTGAAGAATGACTCGAATACATTGCCTCTGAATCTTTCTATGACATCCTATTCCTGTCTACTTAATTGTCTTTGTTTATGTAAACCTTATTGCATTCCAAAGAGAGTCCTTACACAGTTAACACCTGCTTTATTCAGACTCTCATAACACTTTGGTATGTCTTTATTTACACTGTCATCTCCTATTGTATTATTTAAATTTCTCTTACAGATTGTCCTTTAGAGCAAGAACTATGGATTTATTTACTATGAACCCCCGATATCTAGACAATTTCTAGGGTCAAGACATAATTAATGAACAGAGGAGTAACAAAAAGAACCCTGAAGTATCTAATCATCTGGCATTACTCCAGTGTATTGGATTCCAAGGAGTAAAACAGAATTGATTTTTGTGATTGTAAAAGCTGAGTGACAGTGATTCTTTTGATTTTTAGATATAACTATATGTATAATCAAATTATTCTTTAATGTTCATTCATTAGCCAAAAATAAAAGTAGTTCAAAAAGGCTGGAACAGGTAGAGAAGAAAGTAAAAATGTAAGTCGAGGGTGTGGATTTTAATAGAGCATTCAGGCATACCTTGTCTTATATATCAGAAACACTGTTAATCCTAAGCCACTATACACATATTATGACATCATCACCATAGTCGGCATTAATTGGCAAGAGACACAGTTAACTAAATTCCTTTGTTGTTGTTGTTGTTGTTTTGGTGGTGCTGGGGATTGAACCCAAGGTCTTGTGCATGCGAGGCAAGCACTCTACCAATTGAGCTATATCCCCAGCCTAGAGTTAACTAAATTCTCAAAATGTCGAATATTTGCAGTGAGAGTGGATCCGTGTTAAATAAAACATTATACTTATCTTGTTTTTTGTGGCTTTTTCTCTGTAAACTAGGTGTTTCATAGTTTGGTTCACCCTGAAATGGAGAGGGACAGTGAGACAAAGAAGAAATGCTTAGTGAGCCTGGAGAATATTTGGAAGACAGAAGTGGTATATTTTGCAAATCCTGTAGCATCTCAGGTCTCTTCCAGTGTACTTCTTTATCACTATTTTTCTTTTTTTACATTTCTTTTATGAATAAAATGAACATGCTTTGGAATTTACAGATCTTAAGTGAATAATTGTATGAATTTTGAAAAATATATACACACAAGCAATAACCATTCTTATCAAGTTATAGAATATGTTCCACAGATGTTTCTCCATGCTCTCTACCAATCCATTTTCATCCCCCATCAGAAACACTGCTCAAATTTCCAATACCATAGATTAATTTTGTCCCTTCTTGAACTTCATACAAACAGACATATACACTATATATTCATTTGTGTCTGACTTGTGACTCAACTATGATGAGATGGATCCATATTGTGTGCATCAGAAGTTTGTTCCTTTTAATTGCTGAGTAATATTATAGTGCATAAACATGCCACAATTTGTTTATCCATTCTCCTATTTGATGACATTTAAGATTTTACAGTTTTTGGTGAGTATGAGTAAAGCAGCTATAAACATTCATGCACTAGTTTTTTTGCATACATCTGCTTTCATTTTGCTTTGGTTAATCTGTAGGAATAAGATTGCTAGATAGGTATGTGTTTAACTTTATAGGAAATTCCAAACATTTCCATAAAATTACTCTACATTTTTACATTCTCATCACCAGTATATGAGAATTCCAGTTATACTACATTCTTGTCAACATTTAGTATTGCCCGACTTTTTAATTTTAGCCATTGTGGTAGGTGTGAAAGGATATCTCACGGAGGTTTAATTTGCATTTCCTTGATGACTAGTGATGTTGAACAAGTTTTCATGTGCTTACTGGATTTTTTATAGTGTCTGATAAAGTCTTTTTTCATCTATTGTTTTTAAATAAATGTTTATCTTATTATCAAATTGTAGGAATTCTTTACATATGCTGTTAAGTCCCTTGCCTAATATATACACATGCATGTGTGCACACACATATGTGCACAAACACATACTGTACTAAGAAAACTATTTTCTTAAGAGTGTTTTTTGATGGGCAGATGTCTTTATTTTTAATGAAGTTCAATTTATCATTTTTCTTTTATGATTAGTAATTTTCGTTTCCTCTTTAGAAAATTATTTTCTGGGCATGGTGGTCATGAAAATATTGTCCTACATTTTCTTCTAGGAAATTTATAGTTTTAACTTTCATGGTTTGGTGGATGATCCATCTAAAATTACTATTTGTGTATATTCATTTTTCACAAGGCTGTTCAGGGGTCCCATCAACAATTTTTTTTTATATACCAGGATAAAACCCAGTGGCACTTAACAACTGACCCACAGTCTCAGCCCACTTTGTGTGTGTGTGTGTGTTTTAACTTTTTTTATTCTGAGGTAAGTTCTCGTTATGTTGCTTAAGGGCCTTGCTAAGTTAATGAGTCTGGCTTTGGGCTTGTGATCGTCCTGCCCCAGCCTCCCAAGCCACTGAGATTACATGTGTGTGCCACCAGGCCTCACCACTCATTTTTGGAAAGACTTTTTTCCCCCATTGAATTGTTCTGGCATCTTTGCCAACACTGATTTGCCATATGTATACAAGAGCCTATACTGGGCTCTCCATTCTGCTGCATTGATTTGTTTGTTTATTCTTTCATCATTACTAAACTGTCTTAGTTATTGTAGCTTTTAAAAAAATTCAAATCAGTAGACAAGTAGAAATCCTTTATCTCCTTTTTTATGATCATTTTGTTTCTTCTGAGTTCTCTTCTCATATAAATTTTAACCAACTTGTTAGTGTATAGAAAAAACCTTTTTTATTGCCAATAAAAGCATATTTGTGGGGGCTAAGATTGTGGCTCAGTGGTAGAGTGCTCGCCTAGCATGTGTGAGGCACTGGGTTCGATTCTCAACACCACATATAAATAAAATAAAGGTCTATCAACAACTATAAAAAATATTTAAAAAACACATTTGTGGTTTCATTGAATCTCTAGATCAATTTGGGGACAAATGGCATTTTCATAATATTGAATAATGAATGATATTAATATTAATATTTATTATAATCACATTATAATCAATTAATACTGTTGATAAAATATTGAATTTTTGAACCCAAGACTATATTATATCTCTTCATTCATTTAGCTTTTTTCACCAATATTTTGTGATTTGCAATATTGTGAGTGGTCTTGCACATCTTTTGTTAAATTCATTCCTAAGTATTTTAGTTTTAATGTTATTTTAGATGTAAAATTAAAATTGTATTTTCTATTTTTATGCTTCTGGTATATAAAAATCCAGCTGATTTTTATATGTTATTTTTCTTAAAGAGCTATTTTGAATGTGGACTTGGTTATGAAAATTTGACTTAGAAGAACCAGATGATGTTTAACACATGAGGAAAAAAAAAGTAATTGAGTTGCTCTTTAGAATTAGGCTGGATTAGCCTTGTGGTTCTTAAATGTTACAATTCCCAGGCATAGGGAATGGAGTTCAGGGTCTACTCTGACATCACTTTCAGGAGGCTCCTGTCCAAGATTGTGCTTCTGATAAACATTTAGGACAAAAAAGAAGGCTGTTATTTCATCAGTCACACATAGCTGTCCATGTGGGCAGCCGTCCAGTCCAGTGGTCCAGCTCTTTAACCAAAGATACCGCTGTGGTACTACATGTTTTTGTGACAGATTCCATTTTTAAGCATCAGAAAGCACACTGCATGCAGCCATTTAAAACTTTTCTAGTTCATGTCAATGGACATAAAGTTTCTGGGAAGTCAGTTTACGTAGCTATTCTTTTTAATTTTTTTAAATTGGCTAAATGCAGATTGGATAACCAATGAACCACAATAAGGAGAAAATTCAAAAAAACCCAACAACTCTTTATAGAATATTTAACTCTGTGGTCATGGTATTGCTGATATCTTTATCTTGGGCAACTTAGGAACTCCCTTGTAGAAGATAAAATTTTATAGGTTGTGTATGCCTTAAAGATACTCGGGCCTTCAAAAGCTTTGTTTGTTTATTTGTTTGGAATATAAATCTCTGGGTAAGAAATTGAAATTGTCTACTCCAAACAAGCTTTATTTTTTTTTTTTTTTTTTGGTTACATTCTTCTCTGAAATGTACTTGCACAGGTACTTGTGGTACAAAGGAAGACCAAGTTAGGAGCAATCAGAACTCTTTTGGGAGATATCGAATAGAAGCACTGAAAATTCAGATTCTCATCCCTTTGACACAGGGACAACTTTATTTAGGTAAACTCACATTATATCATCAAGTAAACTGTCCTTCTAAATACTAAAGACTCTAATTTGCATTATATTTGTGTGATGTGATTCTTATGGTCATAAAATAACTACATGAACACACCACAGAGGATTTATTACAATCTTCTGTGAAGTAATACCCAGTGATTCACTTTTCATTCTCGTAGTTTGTATTGTTACTGGATACCTCAGTAAACATAGAATTGCAATAGGCCATCCATTCAGTCTGGTGATGTTTATTTAGCTTCTTTTAGTTTATCCTCTGGAGAAGCTTTTGATTCCTAAGAGACAGGGGACATAAATCCATCAGCAAGGATTTAGGCGAATCAGGTTTAATAGCCATAGAGTTGAAATTTTGCCATTGTGCTTTCTAAATATCCATTCTAATTTGTTGATGCAGCATAGATTAGTTTGAGGATAATTTCAGACCCCTCTGTGGAGAGTTTTACATATGTAACATCTCTTTAAGGTCAGAAGTTAAGCGTGCATAGTCCAAAAGGCCTCTGACCTCATAGGATAATAATACAACTTTATGGTCTAGTTTAAGAATCCCCCCAGTTATTAAGACTGAGGAATGTACCTTGAACTCAAAGAAAACCTGCACTAAGAGTGAGAAATGTGGCTACTGTTCATATCCCAACAGCAGAGCTGTTATAGGGAAGGCAGAAGATAAAAGTAAGAACAAGAAAACAAAAAAGCTTCCAACAGACAATTCACACATGTCACAAAAATCCACCCTCCTGTGTCTGAAGTCACACATATGTCTCTGTATTTCTATATTTAGGCTTATCTTTGCAATATCTCTGATTGTAGAAACTATAGAGCTGTTTATTTAGATGGGCATTTGCAAATGACATGTTTTCATTTGCAGTACACATAATTTCAAATCATCCAGATAACACAAACCCTCACTTAGTCCAATAATTTATGTGATTTTAGAATTGTCAGATTAAAGCCTAATGTGATGACCAAATTTTCTTGTAAATGTAATTAGAAATACAAGGCATGAGGCAACCATACGGCAGCTCTGAGTTAAAACTATCTACACGTCCTAAAACTTTTACTCCTTTTTATTTGAATCATTCATGTCTTATATTTAAATATGTATTTAATTGCCACCAACAATAAAATTATTTTCATGTTGTGCTTGGCTCTCCTTAAAGATAATGTCACAAGCATATAGCTTTGATCAAGGTCTTAGAAGAATATCACATGTCGACTACAGATGGAAGAAAGACACAAGCATTTGCAAAATACAAGCATTTGCAAAAATATATACATTGTGCTTGAATTTGTACTTTAATGAAGGCAACATTAACTGACATAATGCACAGACTTCCTATATCTTTGTGGCTTATCATAAAGGGAATTTGTTTCTCTTGTGTAAGAAATCCAGACTGAGTGCTCATGTTGACTGGGACAGCCTTCTTCCATACTGAGGTTCAGGGTCCCTGACCCCTTCCATTTTGAGGTTCTAATCTCCTCAACTTATAATTGTTAGGTCACTGTTCTCATTTTCACCAAGCTAGTGAATATGGAAAGAATATGGTAGATAGCAAGAGGGAGGTTTTTCTAGGCGTGGTTGTGAACTGGCATGCTCCACTTTTGTTTCTATTTCATTGGTTGGAATCAATCATATAGGCACATGGTAACAGGAAAAGCCATCTAGCTTTGTGCCCAGGAGAACATAATTATTATTAAAGATAGCTATATTAATTTCTAGCGGTGTCAACTTAAATAACTGGAACTATTTAATGAAAAACTTTAATAGAAAAAATGGAGAATGAACATTTCTGTCTTTGTGGTTGCTACGGTTTGAATCTGGAAGAAGTGGTCCCTAGCTTAGCAATGTTCAGAGGTGGACTTTTAAGAAATGATTGGATCAGGAGGGCTACAACCTTATCAGTGGATTAATTCACTGATGGATTCATAATTTGATGGCATCCTTGGGAGGTGGTGGAAATTTTAGAAGATGGGACCTAGTTGAAGGGAATGGGTCTTTGGGGGTGTGCCCTTGAGGACTATATGTTGTCCTTGGTCTCTTCTGTTCTTTCTCTCTCTCCTTCCCAGCTGCTATGGAGGTTAGCATCTTTGCTCTGCCATGCCCTTCCTCTATGATATTTCTGTCTCTGCATAGACTTAAAAGCAATGGAGGCAGCTGACCATGGAGCCTCTAAAACCCATGAGTAAAAATAAATATTTCCTTCTTTATGTTGTTTATCTCAGGCATTTTATTGCAGTGCAGAAAGCTGACTAACACAGTGGTCATACCCAAATTTCATAGCTAAGCTTATTTCATTATGTTTTCTGACTCTTAAAAAGGAATGCTCCTTAAAGTGATGATAAAAAAAGAAATGGATCCAGATTCACAAAATATGAATTGTTTATCCTTTTCTATTAATTTATTGAGGGACCCTGGAGAAGTTAATCTCTGGGCTTTATTTTTTTGTCATCAGAAAAATTAGATTTTAAATCAGATAATTGCTAGTTTTCCATCCAAGTAATATTCTATGATTTATCAATATTGTTTTTCTCCCTATTTTCATGATATATATTATATCTATAAATACATATATGAATGATAAATAAAAATTTAGAATGTTACTTATACCCCATAACTGATATTTTTTCTTTCAAATTATAGTCTTTTTTGTTTGGTCAATGTTTTCTCACTTTACCTCCCTGAATATATCTATGATTTTAAATATTTACTCTCTTTCCAAAGATTCTTACTGCCTATTTTTTGTGGAAAAAAAGTTTAAGAAGAATATTACTTTTTCTAATATCTACTCATTAAATCATTGCAATCTTAGGTTTATAGGATACACTGGGTCATGGGGTTTATTGGCTATCATTAATGAAGACTCTGAGTGAGGAATTGAACTTGGGTCTTCTCAGTTCCCAGCTGTCAAATTGCTTTGAGACAATCAACACAATGTTGTTTAACATTAAAATTCTTCCCAAAGGTCCTAGCCTTCTATCCCTAAAGTTCATAGAAAACAGATTTTCACAGATTTTTCCCCTCTTCCTTAATTTATTTCCCTCTATCTCTGTGGGAATAAATATGCCTGTGTGTATATGATTTAAAATAGCCCACTTGCATTCCAATTTTCATTTCCCTTGAGCATATTTTTTCAGCCCCAATATTCAGTCCCAATATTTTCAGCAGGGAAATGTTGAGATTTTCTTTTGTCAACTTAATTTCTCCAGACCTTCTTTATCCGACCTAATTCTTTCCAAGAGTCTATGTTCCCATGTTAATAAATTTACATAAGAGAAGATCTGGAAAATTTCCCATGGAGTATCAGAAGATGATGTGCTATTGTGCTTCATCTCGGGGGCAGAGTATAAAATCTTCACTTATTAACCTCAGCATTTTTGTTTTTGTAAGTGGGGAGAAAACAAAAACAACAGCACACAAAGACTTAAGGGCCTTTTTCTTTTTATAGGATAAGTAGTATAATAAGAGTCTGAGGCCTCATCCTTCACGATTCTCCAAGAGCAGATATTTCTTTAATTCCCACTGGGCTTAAGGGAATGTAGATCTGGCCAAATACTTGATTCCATGTTACCTGTTTTCATCTGAGGATTTGAAAACATTTTGCCAGTTCAGATTCATTCTCATCATAATTAAAAGGAATATTGTTATCCTCACTTGCTGATGGGAAAACTGGGCACTGAGGATGTAAGTGAAAAGTCCAGAGCATGTGGTGAAGCAAGGGATTGTCCCAGGGCTTTGGAGAGCCCAGGCTCCTGCCCCAGTGACTACATGAAATCCCTCTGAGGCTGTGGACAGTACATATTTTATTTTAATTTATTTCAATTTCAAGGTACAGAGAGATTGCTGAAGAGACAGAAGGATGAAAAAAATTTTAATAAGAAGTCTTACTTAGAAGGTTGAATCATGCTTATTGTTTGAACTTGGAAATGTCTCTCGCCTGGAACAATCTAAGATGCTGAAAAGCTTTGAAACTATTAACAAACAACAAAATAGGAAATGAAAAATATTCATAGGGATTTTTAAAAATAGAAATATCTTGGTCTAAATGATAAATTTGAAAATGAAACTGTCCCAGGCTCTTTTAAATACACGTCTTCATTACTGATTCTTGCCAATGAAAACATATTTGGATGCTTTCAACTAGACACATTCTCTATGCATCTATCTCTCCATCAGTATATTCCCAGTGTGATCTTTGTCATTTGATACTTTCATTTGGACAAGATAGGCTTGTATATTAAACAAAAACCAAAATATGCCAAATGTGATGAACTGTTTTGGTTTTGAAAACATCAGCTTAGGTAAGCTTTTCAACAATAAAGCATTAATAACCTTCTGTGCATGATATGAAGCAACTTTTAATGATTGATAATAGCTCTCTGATGCAAACAGTGATAACAATAAATGTACATGTTCATTGTTGTGTAGGAAGATAGATTGTGATCCAAATAAAAAATTAGCCTTTAATTAATAAACAAGCACATGCAAAAGTCAAATATGAGTCTAGTCCTTTAGTCCAGTGAAAGTATAAAGTTTTTAAATTATTTTTAATTTTACTAAGAGAGAAATCACTCATGAGAGAAGAGAGACAAAAGGGTAGCTTTGTCGGGAAAGGATATACTTTTTAAAACTTGTTTAATAAAACCAGGAAAATAAGAAAGTTTCATGACAGACTGAAAAAAAAAATTCTGGGCTAAAAGAGAATTGGGCAATACACCTAGAAGAAATGTTACACCTTGCTTCTCTTATCTGTCTTCTCCTTCAGACGTCTATGTTGACTGAGAAGTTCTGAGTTAGTCTCCTGAAAGGCTATCTGTGCTGTATTGTTATAAGAATAGTTAAAGGAAGTAATATTTTAGGCCTGGGTGACCATGAGAAACGTGGGGTGGTGAAGGCCATACAAATATCGGGGCCAGTTAGACTTTAAGAATGTTTATGGGATTTTTCAAATCCACTGAGAAGGAAGAAAATACAGAACACAGCTGTTGGAATGATGTACAGAACTGTAAACCTTTTAGCAATTGTGTCATTGCCAAATTATATTTTCTCCTTGATTTACTCTGTAAAGTTCTACCCAGTCCAGAGAAACTTAATATGTAACAATGATAAAAATGATGGGAAGTTCATATGGACAATGAATTGTACTATGGTTTTTATCAAGCAGTGGTTCTCAAAGTGTGGTCCCTGGACCAACAGTATTAGTGTGGGAGAACTTAATCAGAAATGCCAATTCCTTGGGCCCTACTCCAGCTCTACTGAGTCAGCAATTTTCATTTTTACAAACCTTCCAGGTAGTTCTGACCCTCTTTAAAATTTGAAAACTACTACTACGAGAACCAGGCAAGACTCATGTGGTAAACTGACCTACAGGAGATCTCAGCTAAATGGAATTTTCTTCAGTGAGCATGTCTTGGGTCTGGGGAAATGTTGTATATTTGTGGACACAGGCAGGGTCTATGGATCAGGTAAAGTTCTAAATGGTCTTCAATTCATGTACAAGTTCGCACTGAGCCTACCACCTTGAAAGTTCTCAGTGTACCCTCTGGGATTGAGTGGTGGTGATCCAGAAGCAGCCCTAGCCAACTTCCCAGAGTATACTATGGAAAGACAACAATGGCATCCCTGTCAACTTTTTCTTGTTAAGGAGTCTCCTCTGTGCTGGGCATCAGTCTGTAGAGGGAAGGCCTGGTGATGCCTCAGGAAGGGGACGGCATGGCCAGGGCACTGGGGGGATCAGGGAGTGGATTTACCAATGGCATGACCATTTGGTGTATGTTACAGTCCTAATGAAAGAGGAAGAAAATAGGCACTATTTTTAAAAATGTACTGAAGGGAGCAGAGGATGGGGAATGGGAAGGGGAAGGAGAGGTATTGGGGTCTGAACTAGAACATGACATATTCCATACTTTTATTGTATCAGATTCTACTGTCATGTAGAACTGAAAAACAAAACAAAACAAAAAACAAAACGTAGAAAATGTACTCTGGGATGAAGAGACCCTATTAACATTGACATTTCAACCCCATAGGTCTCTTCTGAGTGGGACCTGAGTATGGCTTGGATGGTCTTCACATTTGTTTGGCATGTCGTATTTTTTATTATTATAGCACTAATTACCTGGAATGACAAACATCTGTTTATTCATCTTTGTTCTGTACTGGATTATAGAGCACAGGGCTGGCTTTTCCTTTTCCTCCGTTTCATCTTTTACTTTCCTAGCATCTAGAGTATCTGAGATGGGTAAATAAATGGTTTTGAATGAATGAATGCATAATAAACAATTGCAAACTGACCAACTCTGGCTGCTAAGAGCTAGTAGGCAACAGTCAGAGATGCCTCTGGTTTCATCACAAGATAGGCTGGCTCTAGGTTCTAGATAAAAACATAAAGAAAATGAAATAGTGCAGGGTCTCTGGGAGTCAGAGGCTAGTCACAGAAACCTAGAAGAGAGTTCCATAAGAGCTGGGACTAGAAATAACATCTTGTTCAGGATGTAAGGACATTTGAGGAAGATGGGGCTCAGTTGAGGTAGAATATGAGACTTGGTGAGAGGCAGCTCAGTGGTGGGCAGGAGAAAAGGCCACCTCTCTTTTCCTTAGGTGCCTTATAGAGTTTGGAAGCAGCTGATTTTGGATAAGGAATAGAGTAGTGGTATCACAGAGAAACTTGGGGAGAGACATCGTTGGACCAGGTGCGGAGAGTCAGATGGAATCTAAAGCAGAAAGACCCTGCAAAGGCATTTTAGTTGTAGCTGTGTACTATTGACCCATTAGTCCTTTACATGTCTGACACTGGGTTGTCTTGGAAATCATCCTGTTTGGGATTATATTTTGTTGTTTTATAAACAGCAGACCTAAGAGAAAGGTATTCATCAACTTTGAGTAGGAGTGACCCAAATTATTGGGTCTTTGTTCAAAGAACATTTAAATCATGGCTAAGGTCATGTGTGTACTGGGAAGAACCCAAGAATGTTGGAGTGGGAGTCTGTTTGGTCACCTATCAGAGTCCCTCCATGCCCCAGGTGATTAAGCCAGAGAAAACACAACACTAAAGCAAGGGACTTTTGAAGACAGGATGCCTATCCTCACCATTAGTTAGATAAAACATTGAGTCTGGCTACTGAGAGAGCTGGTGGCCACCATCTAAGTATATTTAAAGACAAAGGACCTCACTGATTCTGAGCAATTTTTTTTTTTTTTTTTTTATCATTGCAGCCAGGAGGCAGGATGAGGGTGTACTCCACCCGTGAGTCTAGACAATTTCACAAGACCTCTTGGATCACTCTGTGATTCATTCTATGGTTTCTTTCTCCTTGCCTCCTTCCTTGCTGACTTGCCTTCATTTCTGGCACTTTTTCTTCCCTCTTTCCTTTTCAATATTGGTTATGTCTCTGACCTTCAGGATTCTTTCTCACTGCCACCCTACATAAGGAAAGGTCCCCAGGCTGCTTCTTTGGAAGCTATTTTGGAGAACATGAAAACTGTTGTGCCCCTATGTCAGGTAGCTCATGAGATATACTTCAAAGAGCTTGCTCAGCTTGGGCCTGGAGGACAACATTGGCTTTGGCTTTGGAAGGTGCAGCCCAGAGCTGACTGGCAGCACAGGAAGCAACCTGCACTAACCAGCTAGGGAGTGGGTGGGGCCACGCCCCAAGCCACAGCCTCCCCAAAAGGGGACTTCTACCAACTCAGACAATCAAGTCTGGGTCTAGTCTGCAGAGGCAAAACAGGCTGCTTCCATTGTTTGCAAGCACAGCTGAGCAACAAGAATGAAGGGAGGCCCTAGGCAACAGGAGATGCAGGTGTTCAGTTAGTTCATTTTCCACTGGTGCTACTGGGCCCCTGATGGCACTCTCCACTCTTAAGAACCCAAGGTGGTCCAGCTTCTGGGTGCACATGGGGTCCACATCCCTCCCCATCACTTTGGCTTTTCTTCTTGGGAAGCCCTGTGTGTCTGTGTAACTGTGTAACTTCCACTGGTTACTCCTCCTCCTTCCCACCTACTTTTGTCCTCTTTCCATAGTGCCTGACTTTCGGTTAAATTACTTTGAGGATCGGGGTAATGAATCTCTTACTTTTGTATTCCTTACCATATCTGGAAACTGGGATGCTGAAAGTGCTTTTTAAATTTGAGATTATTGACATACATTGCAGTCCTATCCCCAGCTTTATCTCCTCACTTTTTCTCTCTGAGATACATAAGAAAGCTAACAGGCCACACCCTCAGAATCCTGTGGCCCTCAAGTTCCATAAATACTGTCTGGGAGTCTTTGAGCAAGTGGCCTAACCTCTCTGAATCTGTTTTCTGACTGCAGCATGAAAAATTCTAGCAATTTTCTGTTTTATACTTTCATACTGTTGTTAGGATGAAATGAGAAAATGTGGGTGAAAGCATTTTAAGAATTCAAAAGTGTTATATGTTTGGAGTACTTCTCATAGTAAAGTCAGTTTGAGTCAATGACTGAAGATAACTTAAATTAATGCTATTCTCAGATAACTTGCATGTTTGCATTATGAGAGAGGACATCATTTTAAAAGTCTAATTCTGTTCAGCAAGGAATTACTACAATGCCTATTATTTGTCTAGCAATTTCACAGACATGAGGGAAGTTTAGAAAGAGGTATAACAAATGGCTGCTCTCTGAGAAATTGTGATATGATTGGAAGAGACGCCACTAAACTCAGATGAGCTTCTTACATGGGATTTAAAACATGATTCTAAGATTTTGGAATTAGATTTCTTAGACCAGTGAAATTTAAAAAAAAATTAATTGAGAGATAAACATTGAACTGTCACTACTTTTCTATTTAGTAGTTTTAAAAGTATATTTGGAAATTGCATATAATAGCATAGAAAATTATAACACCAATAAAATTCCATAAAAAGTTACAGCTTGACTCTTTTAAGTGTTATGAAAAATACAAGATGCTGTCATGATTTTTCTCTGTACTTCATTGGGGAACAAGAACTGGATGTCACTGCTTGAGTATGGCCCCATGCTCTTATACTATTTATTTTTCATTGAGTGGATGTGAGACTTTGCATAAGGCTCTGAACCTTACTGGGCTCTCTTTCCTCTTTGGTAAAATAGGACTGGGACTAGACTCGATGCATCCCAATACAGTAGATTTTAGCCATATACGATTATTTAAATTAAAATCAATTAAAATTATATCAAATTCAAATTTTAATTCCTTAGCTGAATTAGTCATATTTCAAATGCCTACTAGCAACAGGTGACTAACAGCAATCATATTGGATAGCACAGATTTAGACCATATCCAGTATTGCAGAAAGTTCAATGGTTATCTGAACTAGATAGTTTTTAAAGCTTTTCTTTTTAGTGTGAATTTTTGTGATTACATATAAGACTTGCATAGGTTCTGAGTCACAGTGTGGCTCAACTCTTAGTAAAATTATTAAATGGCCAATTGTCTCTTAAATTGTAATGGTGATGATAATTATAATTCTTAGCTAACTCTGACAAATGACATGAACCTTACTAGGCTTTCTTTCCTCTTTGGTAAAATAGGACTTGGACTAGACTCTATGCTTCCCAATACAGTAGACTGTATACCAGTTGCTACCCCCAAAATACTGATTTTAATTAAATGCAGTTTGGGTAAGCCAAAGTCTCATATTTGAACATCTTTATCTATCTATAAGGTTGGGCTCCATCCAAATATCCACTTTTTCTAATGCATACCAGGTATTTCTTTCTTTGTTTCTTTCTTTTTTCCCTTTTGGTCTAAGATTAATCTCCCTTAACATTTTCACAATCTTATGGGAAAAACTAATCTAAATGATAAGTAGTTTCTTTTTTCTTCTTCAATCTACCATAAAATTGCCAATGTGTTTTTTAAACCACTATTTTTACAGAACTTGAGTAAACACTGCTTTGGACTCCATCTGTTGAATCGGTTCCACTGCTAACAAGTATTGTCGTGAGATGCGCCACGACATCTCAGTTGGTGATGTGGATGGGGTCTGAACTAAGATGGCTTGGCAACAAGCAGGGCCACATAAATGAAGCCATTGTTATTGCTGCTGAAGGAAAGTACCAATGTCATTTCACCTCCATGCCAAGTCAAAGGTGCGGAAAGAACCCAGCACTGTTTCTGAAGAGCAAAATCATTAACAAATATATAAATGGTTCCAAATTTCCAAGGTAAAAAAGTAGCAAATAAATTAAAGAGGGAAATTTAATAGAGAGAGGGTAGAGCGAGAAACACAGTGGCCCCTAAAAATGACTCCACAAACTCTGCCACCAAGATAATGAGAACTTCTGTACATTAGAGCCTATCTGCTCAGCATCCTTTCTGAGAAAGCAGGGGTTACAGAGCCCATCACTATTCTCTTTTGCACCTTGAAGTAAATATAATAAAACAAGTAAAATCTGCATCAGTTGGCCAACAGAATTGGCAGGAACACTCAGTGAAGTCCAATGACATAATCCATCCCAGCTTCACAAACTCTCAAACTCTGACCTCCAAACCTGCTCAGGGACTCTGCTTCTTGTCAGTTTCAGGTTGCTGCTCTGATTACCATATTGCCCACGTGCTGTGCTGAGAGCAGAGAAACTCTGCCCCTGGAGTAGGCTTGTGTCAACATTTTTATTGCAAATTCCCATTTTCTGATCATTAAAAAGCTTTCGGCACAGAAGTAACTTTGCAAAAGTTCAAACTTTGAAAGGATTCATTTAATGGCTTAAAAATAACACTTGGGCCGCACCCATAATTTAAAATGTTCTAGCTGGCTTTGTGGCCTGGGTTTTTTCAAAATGCATAAAGTTAAAATATGAAGGGACTCAGGACTTGGAGCAGTTCCAAAGGTTGGTTTTTAGTGTTTGGTGAACTGGAATGAAGCTCTTTACTGGTAAGCCTTACTTGCAGAAGTGAAATTGTAGGATCAATTTAGTTGGAATGTTGTCTAACTTCAGCTGGAAGTTCTCAATAACTTCCTTACAGGGTTATGAGGGAAGAAGGGTTTGGCCTGGGATGGGCTACATAATTTCAGAGGCTCTGTGCAAAGTGAATATGCAAACTCCCTTGTTCAAAAATTACTAAGCATTTCAAAATGGTGATAGCAGAAGACTGAATCATATGTCAGCCTGTCTAAACGTGGGTCACATGAAGAGGTTGACCCCAGCTGGGCCATTCCCCAATCGCCACCCTCCCACTCCATTTTAGAATTTCCAGGATACTGAGGATTTAGCTGTTTCTAAAGCATTATTAATGAGCATTATAGACTGAAGTGTAATTTACACCCCAGTGCTGTTATTTTAATAGGTTCTGTCTTTATTCTTTCAGAAAATACTAATATCTTCAAATTTCTTTCCAAATGCTGCTTAATAGCAAATAAAATATTTAAGATAGTTTTTAAAAGCATATGAAAAGTTTTCACATATATTTTCAAAATAACCCCACGACATTATTAGGCGAAAATAAACCCATTTTTCAGATTAGGGAACTGAGGTTCTACTTTAAGGGTAAGTGATTTTCATGAAGCACTATAAATAGGTATTTATTGGTAGAACGAGGATCAAAACTTCAGCCTCTTGACATTTAATCTTGTTTTAAGTGAAAGGATGCCAGATAACACAAAGCTTAAATACCAAATGGGAGGAAACTTTGGACCAAGAAATAAAGGAAATACTGTGAAAGAATTTTTTTTTTCTCAAAATGCTGGAATTGGACAAAACTAACAGTCCCTGCAAAGAGTTTAAAAAGTGTGTTTTTCTAAAATGTGTGCTGCTTCAGGAGACCAGTCCTATAGTTGGGCTTAATTCCTGTGATATGAGCTTGTGCTATAATTGTACTTGTTTATGGCTTGGTAAACAAGAGGTGGAAGAGGCTATCCATGGACTACTATTGAATACAAAGAAAAACTTCAGGAAAGACTAGATGATAGATACTGGAGGCTAGAGGCTCTTATTTGTTTATTGAAATATGGTAGATCCTGTATTTCCCAGTGCATTCCATGGATTGTTAATAATGTGTTACTTAAAAAAAAGAAGAAGGAGCTCTTTTTGGTCAATTAAGTTTGGAAAAACAATGACTTTGACAAAGTTAAACAGTTTCCTAACTGCAGGTCATCTCAAACCTTTAATGAGCGACTGTGATTCATGACTCCCCAAAGAGCAGTACAGCTTTTCCAAGCTCATTTGGCTATAGAACATCTTACCTTTCTCTTGTTCGGTCCAAGGAATCTCCATGGGCTAGTGCTTGACAGAACATACTTAGTGAAATGATACCTTGGATTAAAGAAGCAACATTATTAATTATAGTCCTGTAATGGGTTGCACTGTGACTCTCAAAAGATACATCCTTCAGGAACTTTAGCGGGTGACTTTACTTGGAAATAGGACTCAAATATAGATGTCATTAAGGTAAGGATCTCAGGATGAGATCATTCTAGATTTAAAACACTTAGAGCCAGGTTATATTCAATGACTGGTGCCTTTATAAGAGAAAGAAGATTGAGACACAGAGACACATGGATAAAAAGGCCATGTGGAGATGGAAACAGATTGCCGACTTGTTACCACAAGCCAAGGAATACCAAAAGGCAAAGGAAGCTGGGAAAGGCAAGGAAAGATGCTCCATCAGACCCCATGGACTTCTCATCTTCAGAAGAGGTTCTTTAATTCAAAGCATTATTCAAGCCTTTGAACTTTCAGGACTGTGACAATAGATTTCTGTTCTTTGAAGCCACCAAGTTTGTGGTGATTTGTTACAGTCGCCCCCAGGAAATGAATATAACTCAATAAGTAAGCGAGAACAGAGTAGTACACTCCATCTTAGGTATATGGAAATGCTGCTGTCTTCGCTTGGACTGTTCTGGGGGAATGGGGATCCGCTCACAAGAGAGTTTAAGACCTAGATAAGTTGAAGTCATTGAACTCTATAGAAAAGGCCAAAGCCGTCAGCAGTCTAGCAGCTGCATAAAGGCAAATGGCAAGATGGGACAAAGAGTCATTGGTGGGGCCCCTAACAAAGCCACTCCTGTCTTAAGGGGATTCTCCCACGGGTTGCCAAGTTGCCTGTGGGGTGAGAACCCCAAATGCTCTCAACCGTCTCGCCTTTGCCGCCTGGCTCTCAAATAAGACTGGGAAAATTTCCAAGCATGCTTTGTATTATGACCTCTGTAAGCATGTTCATGGCTTGTTCTCTTCGCTCTTAGTTGAAGAGGGCATTTCTTTTCTTTGTCTCTCTGCAGCCTTTACCCCACATTGTTGCCTTAGTCATTTATTTCTGACCTATAATTGGGCAGCATCATAAGGGCTTTCTTTGGCTCAGAGCAAGGAGGAGTTGTGTTAAATAAACTAAACTAGTTCTCTAATTACTTGTGTGCTTATTGTGTATTAGCAGAAGTGGCTGAAATGTCAAAGAAACTTTCACTCAATAGCTTTCACTCTGGAGGTTTAGAGGTTATGGCGGCCTGGGAGGGCCCTTGAGTTACACTGGGTTTTGTAACTGTTGTTAGCACAGCATAATGCAAGTGGAAGGCTACAGTTCATACACTCATGGCCCTCCCCTTCTGGAGACACAGAGCAGTGAATCTAACTGACCCCACCCTTCTCTGAAGGTGAGCAGACCACTCATCCAATTGCATTTAGCAACTGCTTGCACTTCGTTGAGAGTCTGTCCCCTACCTTTTGTCACACTGGTAGAGAGACCCTGGCAGGGACAAAAATGTTGAGTAAGGGATTTAGGAGCAGTTAGGGACTCTCATTTGCCTGCTCTGTCCTCTGCCCTTCTGACAAGAAAGAAACTTGAAAGAGGCTGGAGCCCAAACAACTTCCTGGTGCCACTGCAAAAGAGCAACCCGATGGCAGTGGGGAAGTGATTAAGAGGTGGTGAAAGGGGGGACTAGTAGAAATTTTCCCCCTGTGACTGACCCATAAATTTTGGAAACCCTGGTGATCACCCCTATTAAAAAAGCAAAAATATGGGCCACAGAGAGGTTATTCCAAGTTCATCCTGAGACACTGGGGCAGAACTAGAAAATAAACCTCTGCCTCCTGATTCTTGTACTTTGCCACCATTCCCAGAGAACCACATCACCCCCAGCCTGTCACCCCCCTCATAAATATAAGCAGACAAATCCACTTCCAGAATTCCTTTGCCTACTCCTCCCACTTGAACTAAATGTCCATCCCCAACTAGAATGCAGAAGCAGATATGTCAGACGGTGAAAGCTTTCAGGGGCTTTGTGTAAGAGAGTGAGAAAGCCAAAACACATAGGTAGAAAAAGACCAGAGAAACATCTGGAAAAAATAACAGGGTGCATAATTGTGATAGCAGCTCCCAGAAAGCTGAAGATTGCTAAGGATTCTCTTTCCCTATCTGCTGTGCATCCACCAGCAAAGCAGACCTCCTTGCCTGGGAGCCTCCCTGCACCCGCACTCCCAACTCTCTGTGGCTTTAAAAAAACTGCCCTATAAATCTTTCTAGAGTTACCTTCCTATTTTTAATATTTATCTGCCTCCAACATGCAGGCACCATAGACTGTCTTTTAATGATTTAAGATTGAATAATTAGGAAACAGACATATCTGAAAAAGATACCCTTTAAGGTGCAGTTTCTTTTTTTGGAAATGGCCAGGAAAATCTTCTCTGGCTGTTTTTAAACAAGACTTCTTCTCAAGGGGGTTCCTAGCACTGCTGTTGCCCCTCTTGAGCCAGCATTTGCTAAAACCCTGCCACAGTGAAACTGCCCATACTTAGATCAAACATCCAAGTTAAAATCTGAAGGAATGGAGGCTAACCAGGGAATGTAAGATCCATTAAACTATGCAAGTATGCATGAACTGGAAAAAGTGGATCCCATACATAGCGCTATAGCCCTTAGCTGTTAGCAGGTGTGAGTCAGTCAGTTGTACAATTCATTTGTCTACCTAATTGCACTGAAGATAGGCTTTTACTTTGCCTATAACATCTCTAATGAGTAGGTTTTCAGTTCGATCTAACTAATTAATTCTTGTTAACTTCCTTTGCATTGCTGTTCTTTTAATTTAACCAGAGACAGCCCAGAGTTGCGACTAGTGTTTAGTCTCAACTAGATTACTCCAATTCATTAAGGGCTGTAATTGTTGGTCATACCCTTCCAAGCGGTCATTACAACCTCTGGCTTGCATATTGAATAACAGCAATTTCCTGACTCCGACAGACTCTTGTGTGAGGGAGGAGAAAATGCTAATAAAGAAAGAATAAATGATTCTCGACTCCATTCAGGGCTG
Source organism: Geosciurus inauris (assembly GCA_004024805.1). Taxonomy (NCBI): domain Eukaryota; kingdom Metazoa; phylum Chordata; class Mammalia; order Rodentia; family Sciuridae; genus Geosciurus; species Geosciurus inauris. Next base: position 21,494 of record PVHX01001648.1, read on the forward strand.
TGTAGATTTCTTTTGCAGCAGAAATTGTACCGAGGTGGTGAAACAGGCCCCCTACCTCCACCCTGAGCGAAAACAATAAGAACCAAGTGAAGCATTCCCTGCTACTGTGATTACAGCATCCGTAAAAGTGATTATATGGCTGCTGTAATCAACTTCAATGAAAGCTGCCTGTTAGAGCTTCAATAATTACTCATTTCTGTTAACAGCTTGCTTTCAGTTTAGCACTTTGAGGCCAAGAGGAAAAAACAAAAAAACAAAACAAAACAAAATTAAAAAAAAAACTTGGGGCATTTTAATAAAGGATCCCACTTGCGTAGTATTTTTGGGGGGTAAGTGCTTGTGTGTGGGCAAAAAAAAAAAAATGCACATGTAAGTTTTTTGTCCCTTTCTCAATAGCAGCCCCCTTTCATTTTAAGCTTAGATTCTATTTAACCAGCAAAAGCACAAGTTCATACAGGGTTCAATCATGTACTGAATGTTTACTGAAGGAGGCACAATAGTTTAAATAAAGTGGTGGTTTTAAATATTTTACCCATTTCTTTAAACAAATTGCCTATCCTTAAAGTCTGTGCTAAACACATTTCAAAAGCAAAATACCACAAGGATCTTTCAATAAAACCTCCACACTGAGTGTTTTATTTGCTCTCATACAGTGCCTCTTTCTCCCTTGCTTTGGATGGATGGATGGATGGAAAGATTTATTTATTTATTTATTTATTTGCTTTAGAAGAGGGCAAGTTTGGGAGAATAAAATGTTTTTTTCAAAAGTGCTTCAAATAGTTATTCTAAATGCTTTTGTTGAGTAAAATAAAACAAAAGAATAGATTATTCTAAGCTCAAGATTATTCTAAACACCCGAGATTCAGGTGGTCAAGTTTTGGTGTTTTTGAAGAAGATGTGATTAGATAGACAAAGAGATAAATCAGACCACTAGAACATGACCCAGATGCTTCTCACAGATCTCATTTTCAGCATTTCTAAAAGGCAAACAAGTCACATAAACATCAGATTTAAAAACCAACAACAATAAAGATCTTGTTTACATCAAAGACAGAAAGCAAGACTACTAAAGTTCAAAAGTTCTTTGAGCTCAGTTTCTATGGATCAAACCTTCCTCCTACCCTCCCCCCACTGTCCAAAATCAACACTCCAAACAGAAAATATTATAAACCTTACATGAAAGTTGGATTCTGTTAACTTTCAGAGTTCAGTTGTCCTCTTCCTTGAAATTCAGATAATTTGGGAAATCCTCAAAATTTGGACACTGTTTCATACCAAAGCTAAATTTATTTTTGTTTCTCCAAAACGCATAAAATCCAAAGCATATCAAATTCAAATTGTGATACTTTTCAAATTGCTTAGGGAAAAAAATCATTCAGCTTTATTATTTTATTTTATTTATCTCAAATGACTAAATGACTAGTGAGGAAAGTTTACCCATTTTCTGAAAACTTTGATATGAAAACAAAAATTATTTAAAAACATATAATTGTTTTATAAATATTACTATTGACTATGATTTTAACTTTTTCTTCAAATGGTCAAATATCACACATTTCAAAATTTCACTGCACTGATATAGAGAACATAATGCAAAAGGGTAGGTTGTGTAGGATATGAATATTCTTCATGGGTACCTGTTATAATATTTAGTAGATGAACAACAGGGTCCACATTTTTGGAGCATACTGATGTACTGAAGTGAGGAAATATGTTTTCCTTCATAGCTGTTCCACTGACACATTTCAAATATACTTTCACCTAAATTATGTTTTTCTGGATGATATATCTTCCTCTCTTCTCTCCCGTTACCACCATTTTGTCTCATGGTGAAGCCTCCTTCATTGGACAATGGATCTTCATCAATGCTCAGAGTTCAGTTGCCCTCTCCCTTGAAGTCTGGCTGTGTGTGAGTGATTGGGCTGGGGCTAGGTCCCCGGAGGTGGAGGGCGCGGAACAGAGATGTTCCCATTTGTAGTTTGAGGCTATTGTTGAAATAACTGTCATAGGTCTCTGCCTTAGGAAGGCTATGAGACTCCAAACCCATGTTTTTCATGCAGATCTTTTCTCTTTACATTTCCTTCCTTATTATCAAGACATGATAATATCATTCCAGTTTAGAACTTTCTATCACACTAGACATTTGTCTGTCCTTTTATAAAGAGAGAAAGATAAATCTATATATTTGGGACTCAAATGAAAATTAAACGGTCCCCTTTTCAGGTACTTGAAGTTTCTGAGAAGTAAGAATGTAATATTTCTAGAGCTTTAACAATATTTTAATATGCATTTATCTATGTAAAATTACAACTAACATGAAATAGAGAACCTAGATTTTTTTATTAGCATGTCTATGAAATGCACTATGTATGAAATATGATCAGAATCATTGAGGAGGATTTAAGTGGTTTTGTTTTTGGCTTTCCATTTTAACCAGCACCTTCTATTAAAAATCTTAAAGGGTTGCTATCAGTGTATACAATGTGGGTACATGCCACATGGCTCATGCATTCTGTGAAATTTTGTGTTCTCTTAGTGAGAATAAAAGTAAGAAATAAGATGACCCCTTGAAGTCAAAAGGAAGAAGAGAATAGACAGAGTGGTTCTGCTAGGAATTTCTAGTTTTGTGTTTCTTTTGGTTTCTAAACCCCAGTGCATCTGAGGTCTTTTATTGGTGTGAACTAGTATCACCTAGCTGTCTATCATAAATGACCAAATTTGATGGGATTCAGATCTTTGAAGCTTGAGCATCAAGGAAGACAACTAAATGGGTAATGTTCTGACACTTGTATTTTTAAGACATGGAGATTGACTTAAGTCTTTAGCAGAAAGAGATGATTAAGAAACACTAGCTGGGTAGGTACTAAGAAAAAGTGATGTGTACATGAGTAGCTCTGGCTACCTCATTGAATTACAACAGCAGATAAGCATGGGCCTCCCCTTTGCCTGCTCTGCCAAATACCAGGATTCCACAGTTCTGGAGAAGTAGAGGTGGGGAGAAATGCCTCAAAGCTTTCAAGCATGTGTTCACAATTAGTCATTTCATTTGCAAATGCAAGGGACTGAAGTTCAATAGCATAATCCTTGCTTAGAGGAAAAATATTGTCTTTTAGATACCTTTCTGATTCTCATTGCTGCCCTGAGAATTAGTGAACTATAGGGTGCTCCCAGTTTAGAGCACCTATCAGTGCATTGTGCTTCTAAAACACTTTCAATAAATATTTGCTTGAGGTGTGATTGATTTTTTAAAAAATCAGAATAGAACTGGTTTTTTTTATTTAGTTATTTTATTTAAATGCATTTCAAGTCATAGTGCATAACGAGAGCTCAGTTTTTCCATTTCTCTGGTTGCAAACCAGATAAAGTCACACCATTTGTGTCTTCATACATGCACCAGGGGTAGTAATGACCATCTCAATCAACCATCATTACTATGCCCATTCCCCTTTCCTTCCTCCCTCCCACCTCCCCCTGCCACGTCTAGAGTTCCTGTATTTCTCCTATGTTTCCCGTTCCCACCCCCCTTATGTATCCTTATCCACTAATCAGTGAGAACATTCAGCATTTGGTTTTTTGGGATTGGCTTACTTCACTAAGCATAATGTTCTCCAATTCCATCCATTTGCCTGCAAATGCCATAATTTTATTCTGTCTTATTGCTGAATAATATTCCATTGTGTATATGTACCACAGTTTGTTTATCCATTCATCTATTGAAGGGCATCTGGGTTGCTTCCATAGTTTTGCAATTGTGAATTGTGCTGCTATAAACATTGAGGTGACTGCTGTATTGTAGTGTGCTGTTTTTAAATCTTTAGGGTATAAGCTAAGGAGTGGGATAGCTGGATCGAATGGTAGTTCCATTCCAAGTTTTTTAAGAAATCTCCAAACTGCTTTCCAGATTGGTTGCACCAATTTGCAGTCCCACCAGCAATGCTTGAGTGTACCTTTTTCACCGCATCCTCGCCAGCACTTATTGTTGCTGGTATTTTGGATAGCTGCCATTCTGACTGGTATAAGATGAAATCTGAGTGTAGTTTTGATTTGCACTTCTCTAATAGCTAGAGATGATGAACATTTCTTCATATATATATTTATTGATTGTATTTCTTCTTCTGAGAAGTTTCTATTCAGCTCCTTAGCCCATTTATTAATTGGGTTATTTAATGTTATGAATTATGATCACCTTATTGTGTAAGAAGTCTCTTAAATATATTCCTCTTGTCTGACTGTAACTGTATGCTTTAATGAACATCTCCCTATCCCCACCCCTACTCTCTACTCTAGAGAACTCTCAGACATTCCACTCTCAACTTGAGTGAGATCAACTTTTTTAGATTCTACATATAAGTCATATTTGTCTTTTTGTGCCTGGCCTATTTAATTTAATATAATGTCCTCCAGAATTATCTATGTTGTTGCAAATAACATTTCTTCCTTTTGAAGGCTGAATGGCATTCCATTGTGTATATGCACAATACACCACATTTTCTTTATTTATTCATTGATGGACACAGGTTGATTTCATAGCTTGGCTATCACAAATAATGCTGTTATAAACATGGGAGTGCAGATATCTCTTCAACATACTGATTTCTTTTTCTTTAAATATATGTCAAGTAGTGGAATTGTTGGATCATATAGTAGTTCTACTGTTTTAACTTTTTTTTCTGTTGCAAATGGACAATATACAGTTGCATATATTTATGGGACACAAAGTGATCTCATGACTTATAAATACAATGTAGAATAATTAAATCAAGCTAGTAAACATGTCCATCACATTAAATAACATTTTTGTGGTGAGAACATTTGAAATTTATTTTCTTACCAATTTTGAAATGTACAATACTACATTATTAATTATATTTACCATGCTGTGCTATAAAGCTAAAAAAAATTTCTCCTAATTTTTTTGAAAAACCTCTACACTGTTTATCTTCCACAATGACTGTACTAACCTACATTGCCACCAACTGTATGCAAGCTTTTCTGTTTCTCCATGTCCTCAGTGGCATTATATTTTGTCATTTTGATAACAGCCATTCCAACATGTGTGAGGAGATACTTTATTGTGGTTTTAATGTGCATCTCCCTGACGAATTTGTTTTCATATACAAAATATACATATGTTTTCATATTGGCCATTTGTATGCCTTTCTTTGAGAACAATCTATTCTGATTCTTTGCCTATTTTTTTAAATTAGGTTATTTGTTTTCTTGCTATTGAGTTGACTTACTTACATATTTTGGATATTAACACTTTATCAGATGTATAGTTTGCGAATATTTTCTCCCATTCTGTGGATTGTCTCTGTCCTATTGATGGTTTCCTTTGCTGTGAAGATTTTTAGTTTGATATAATCCCATTTATCTATTTTTGCCTTTAGTACCATGCACTTTTTAGGTTTTGGTTTTGGTTTGGAGTGGCTTAAAGAAGAGAACTTTATTTTCCCTTAGTTCTAGATATTACCTGTGCTTTTGAGGCCATAGTAGTTTCATAGGTACAGGTAGTATGTTTAAGCCTTTAATCCATATTGAGCTGGCTTTTGGATATGGTGTAAGATAAGGAGCTAATGACATTCTTCTGCATGTAGATACATAGTTTTCCAACATTAATGGATCCTTTCCCCATTGTGCATTCTTGGCAGGCTTTTTGGTCTAGCTTGGGTCACTATTTTATTCTGGTGAACATGGCAGTGTGGGTGAAAGCACACGGTTGCCCAAATACAAACTGAGGTTGCTGTGCACAGAATCGATGCAGGAGAGGCAGACTTGACATGTCCACTGTGGTCTCCTAAAGCACCCTTTCTTTTTCTTGCTCATCTGCTCCATTCTTCTGCATTTATTGGCCTGATTCTCCTGTTTGTCCTAATTTCCGTTCCTTCATAAACTTTGATTTATACTTGGTAATCACGGCCTCTCTGATTACTCCCCACTTCCATTTATTCTTCTATGACTTTTCAATTTCTGCTCCAATAGGACTGTAAAATTTTTTTTATCTCTTAATTGTTATCTCAAAACTGGGATTCTGATTGGTTCAGTTCATCTTTGGAAACAGGCTATATAGACTGGCCAGCTTGCAGACTGGCTGTCTGGAATTAGACATCCAACCTGATCCAGTGATCTGTAAATGAGAGGTGAAGTTTGGGGAAGTCCAGTGACATGATCCAAAACGTGGCAGCCTGGGTAAAAAGGTATCCTTAGTTCATTAGTACCACTATAACAAAATACCTGATACCGAATAATTTATAAAGAACAGAAATATATTTCTTATGGTTCTGGAGGCTAGAAGTTGACATGTACTTCAGAGGGGATGGACAGTATGTCCTCACATAACAAAAGACAAAAGAGTAAAAGGACCTCATTTGTTCCCTTGGGCCTTTTATAAAAGCACTGATCCGGGGCTGGGATTGTAGCTCAGCGGTAGAGCGCTTGCCTTTCATGCATGAGGCCCTGGGTTCGATCCTCAGCACCACGTACAAAGCAATAAAATAAAGACATTGTGTCCATCTACAACTAAAAAAAATATTAAAAAAAAAAAAAAAAAAGCACTGATCCATTCATTCCTTTGACATAATCACCTCCCAAAATTTCCACTTCTTACTACTACTGCACTGGGATTTACTTTCGGCATAAATCTTGAAAGGACACAAACATTTAAAACATAGCAAGCGACTGTGGGCAGCCTACTTCCTGAGGACAGGAATGTGCAAGAGGCACCACAGCTCAAAGGCTGAGCAAGAAAAGAAGCAATTTTTTTCTTAGAGGACTTTTGCTATATCTACTATATCTTCAGTTAAAAAAATCAACCCAATTTTATATGAAAAATTGAGATTTCATTCTTTTTCTCCCCATAACTTATATCATATTTATTTGCCTGTATTTAATTAGGACGAATCTTTGCCTTTTAAAAGTAGACTTGATTTTTTAAAATAGCCAGAAGTTATTTTGAATTATTTCTGATTAAGGATAATGAAGGTAGGCATTATAAATTTGTCAAAAATGAGGTGTGACTATAAAAAAGAAAGACAAATTATCTTTTGTGGTTCATAAACTGACCCTGAAGGCAATTCCAAGAGAATTTTTAGAAGTGTTTTGGACAGTGACAGAACATTAAATAAATGTATTATTCTCCTTAGGTGATTGCTTCATTTGAAGGACAAAATTTAGGTGTTTGTTTAAGCTGGTGAGTGTGCATGTGTGTGTGTGCGTGCCTGTGTGTGCATTCTTATGTCTTATTACATCATGATTCAACTTCATTCTATAGAAATGAGAAGCACTAATCTGAATCTGAGTTCAGGAAGTACTAATATTCAGTAGGTAGACCCTGTATAGTCCTTCCAGATGTTCATACCTGTGGTCCATTCTAATTGCATCTGATGTATGTTGGTTGATGAACATTTTGAATATCACTTGGTTGGGGCTTCTACCATCAAACACTCACTCCCTCTGGTCAAGGGGGTAACTGGTGAACTGGGTCTATCTGTGGAACACAGAAACTCCACAGGACACTCAAAGGCAAGGATAGGATCATGATGAACCAGAAAAGGCATGATGAGGGTGAATGCAGCTCACTACTGTGTCTGTTCTCTAATCCTACTATTGTTACTTTTGATGTGCTTCCAGGAAACCTGGGATTTCTAAGATTCCCATTAAGAATTAAAGATAGTTGCCAGGTATGATGGTGCATGCCTATATTCCCAGCAACTCAGGAAGCTGCGACAGGAGGATCACAAATTTGAGGCCAGCCTCAGCAACTTAGTGAGGCCCTAAGCAACTTTGCAAGGCCCTGTCTCAAAATAAAAAAATTAAAAGTGCTGGGGATGTGGTTCAGTGGCTGAGTGCCCCTGGGTTCAATCCCTGGTATCAAGGGAGGAAAAAATTGAAGACAGTTGAAAACAATGATTTAAACCATGTATCTTTGACTAATGGGCAACCAGCATCCACTCTTTGCTGAGTTCTTTCTACAGGAATATAGAGATGAGGAAAGTGCAATATTAGCATCAAGGAGCTCACCATCTGGGGGAGGAAGTGTTTTATTTCTTGTGAACTATGTTATTTGCCCCAATTATCTTGAATGAGACCTTCTTTCTTCCTCACATACTGATATCCATTCTCTCCTACACTCTTTCATTGTTTATGCATTAACATCAGGCAGAAAAGGGTGCTCAGACACTAGGTCATTTTATCTACAGGACATATATAAGTGGTGAGATGTTGGCATGATTAGCATAAATATCAGGAAAAAAACCAATCGATCCATACCTGAGGCTGAATTCTGGCTCTGGTCCCCACTAATTGTGTTGCCTGAGGGAAGCACTTGGAAAGTCTTAAAACTTCTTTTCAACGGTGGCGGTTCCCTTAGCTGTACAAAATTGACACTATTAAGTGAGATATTGCTCCAAGGTACTCTTGCATTTTACATTTTAGAGAGCCAGTAAAACCTAAGTAAGGAAAAGCAACTCTTCCACTCATCCTCAGCCTTGTCCATGTTTGCCATCCTCACCCATTCAATATTTGTTTAGGTTCTTCAGTGTGCCAGGGGCTCTGTTACTCTCATCAAAGTAATAACAAATAATATGCTTTTACAACCTATGTCACTTCTACCCACATCAATATTTACACTTCAACAGTATCTCTAATTTTTTCTTTTACCTGTATAAAAACTGTGCTGATTTTCCTCAGGACTCCACCTTTCCATAGGAATGCACTTGAGTCTAGCAGAAGCAGTTAGCATTGGAGATCGTGCATGTTTGTGGGGTGAGAGAATGAGGTAGCTACAGGACACGGAGACCAAAGAACTGGGCAAGTTGTTTACTTATAATTGATCCAGGAGTCTCATTCGATACTTATCCTGAAGTCATCCTATATGATCTATTGTTTAATGAAAGAAGAAATTAATTAATTAAGAATATGTGCAAGGAAGCCCAGGGGTTCAATTTCAATGTAGAATAAGTAGCTTACATCTTGTGAGTAGTTTTACAATGTAGTTCAACCACAGGCAAGGCAACTTTGAAAAGCAAGGCCTGGACCAAAGAACCGTGTCTGGAGACTTTTTTTCTTTTACTGGATAGATCGTTTTCTCGGTGGTTAGCTATGTATTCTACCTCTGAGGTCATGGTCTTTAGTTCAATCACATTGGAAGTCTATAGCATCACTCAGATTCAAGATCACAGTTTGCATTCTGAAGCCCAAATGTATTGCAAATCCTGCCACTGGTCAGGAGGCTACTACTTCTGTCCTACAGCTCTCGTCTCATTGCCAAGCTTTCATGTTCATGACTACTTTATTTCCTGGCCTATGAACTCCTTGGAAATGTGTATCACTCATTGTTACTCCTCTAGAACCTAGTATAGTGTTTGGATGGTCAATAACTATTTATTGAATAAGTGAATTAATTTAAAAAAAGAGAGAGAAGAGACAAAACAAGAGCAACAACAATAATAGAAACAAAAAGCAGTTTCTGGCTCAGGCTGTAATTGTTACCCAAAGCCATTCTCCTTTCCATAGTTGTGGGTACCAGCCTCACCTCCAGCGATGAAGGGTGATCTCCTTGACGTGGAGTTGTTCTGGCTTCCTGTTTGTTCTTCGGTTTCCAGGTGAATCTTCTGGAAGCCCCTTTAAGGCTGCCTCTAGCTCATAGAGCCCCCAGGTCATTCCCCTGCATAGTGATACCATCTCATTAGTTCTACAGAAAGGTGAGATTTACAACTTCTGTAGGAGTTTCCTGTACAGAGTAACAGGGAAGGAAGCTGTAACTGCTTGAATTAGCACAACATATTTGCTTTCCTTCCGGCTGCCATAAATTCTTAGGATGACACAGAATCAACATTTCAGATGATTATGTCTGGCTTGTAAATTGTCCTCCAAATTGTCACCTTTTCCCCCAGCCCTACACCTGGAGTACAAAGCTCTAGGAACAGTCCTGACCTCTGGCCTTAGAGTCAAGGTTAATTGGCAGCAAGATCATGTGACTTGCCACTCCTTTTAAGTCAAGCTTAGGAATTCCACCAGGTTCTTTTTTCAGAAGTATTTGATTTTTTTTTTTTTTTAAGCCAGAAAGCTTTATATTGGCCAAACCTCTGTCACAAGACTCTACCTAAGATTCTTCAAAAGATGTCAAAGCCACACTTGATTCCTTGGAAATGAGACTACCTAACAAAGGATTTGCCAGTGATCATTAACAAAAGGAATGTCGCACCTGGTCTTATGACTCATTAAAAACTTAAGCACTGCACTCTGAATAGTATATATAATATATTCAGAACAAGTATTTATTTATTAGCTAACTTAGTCATAGTTACCAGCCAAGAAAAAAAGATACACTTTATTTTTAGTACTAAGACAGAAAAGTAAACAGATTCCTAAATATTACTTTTCTCTGGACATTCAGAATTCCAAAGCAGCAAGCTTTTTGGCTTGTCTAAGTTTTGAAACATGATGGGAAACCAAAGGCAAAATTTTTAATATTAGTATATATTTGAAAAAAAACTAGGAGAATGAAATTGACACTTGCAATTGATCTTGAATTATTTTAAAAGCACAAAGGAAAATACAGGTAACTTCTCAAAACCATTAGCTACTTCTGTTTTGTCTTAACCTTGTTCCTCCAATAGGAACACTTCATAATAAGCTTTTGAAGAAAAGTAAAATGTTGGCAGTAATGCTTCCAATGAGAGACTTTAAAGAGGTTACCAAACCAAAGAGCATTTCCCAGGTTCCTTCCTTCATGCTGTAAGATGACCATGCACAGCTTCTTGTCAATTACATGTTTGCTCATGGACACCAAACTGGAAAAACAGCAGATGACATCCTGAACAATGTTTTTTTGTTTTGTTTTGTCACCTGTCTCATAAGTTTCAACAAGAATTGTGATGTCAATGGGAGCCCAGAGATATTTCTCCTGGAGCACAGTCTGAAGTCAGGAGTTTAAAGTCAGTCTTACTTGAGGACCTTGCCAAGTCCTTTCACTTTTCTGAACCTCAGTTGACCCTGGAAAGTCTCCAAGGCCCAGTCCAGCTCAGTCTGGGACTTGAATTGTCATACTCTTACTGGATTCCAAATAGCTGAGGTAAGACAGAGTAATGCAGAGAAGAAAGGGAAGTTGAACTCTGCCAGTTAAATAGCTGGAGTGGGGAGGAAAGAGAGAAGGAAGGAGTAAAGAGAGGAAGGAAGGGGGGGCTTGTGGGATTGGGAGGAAAGGAGAGGAAGAGTTGCTAATTTATAGACTCCCTGGGGCTACACTTTGTGTCTGTGTTCCCAGCAATGATCCTGCTGATGAGGAGTGACTCAAGGGACCCTATTCTACCTTCTCACCCAAGCTCTCTCTTCTTTGGCAGGGATCCCAGAGGATCCATCTCCTGAAACTGGACTTCAAAGAACTAACAATCCAAGGCAAAGACAAACAGGTCAGGTTCTGCTTCTTAACTCCTTGACTGATGCGCATTTAAATGTTTGGTATCTCAAAGAAGTGTGTTAGCTCATTGTAGCAGCAAAACATTTGTCTCCATCCTCATGCATAGATTCTTTCTATTCTGACCATAATATTTAGGAATTGTTTTCTTTTTGTTGACATAGAAGTTAGTTTTTAAGAAAATCTGACCAAATAGATCCAATTGAACAACTTTTAGTATCTACTGGATATGTCCCTAAAACAATGTTCGCTCTCAGAGAAATAGAAACAGAGAGACTAAGTCACCTGCCCAAGCACCAACATTCCTTCTTAATGGAAGGCAGGAGGTGTCTTTTACTCTGTGTGTGTACATGTGTGTGTACGTGTTGTGTGCATGAGGGTTCTTTTTAAGGTGAGAGCAGCCATCAGGAAGGGCTAGTATTGCAAAAGTGTTGCCACGTAGATGGAGTAAACTCAACATGCCTAGGGCCAGGGGTTTTGTAGTTCACCAGTTTGTGTTATTTTCAGAATGCATCCTCCTCTTGCCCCTTGCTAGTAGCTATAATTTCCATTTTGTAAAACACGCACTTCTTGGGAAGCATATTCCTTTTCAGATAGTGACCCAGGCCAAACTCATGGATAGGTCCCTCCACTAGCCTCAGTGGTTCTGGAAGGACCATGTGACCAAAGCTGGTCTAGTTGGAAGAACATCCAGACTCACCAGCAGTGCTGAAATAAGGTTCTCTTCCTTCTTGGATGGGAGAAGCTCCAGGTGGTGGGTGACATCACTTAAGCACATGGTAAGAGTCATTTTTAGAATGAATAAGCATCAAGGAAGGCAGAGCAAAGGAAAAGAGGTACTTGGTGACAGTGTTGGGTGGCTGGAATAAGCCTCCCTTTGTATGTGCCATATTTCCGAAGTTTTCACTCATAGAAAGAAGGCCATAAGTTTCTTTTTATTATTTAAATCAGTTGAAGTTAGGTTTTCTGTAAGGGCAATCGAATGCATTCCAAGGATAAAGTAATAACCAGAGAGCAGAGGGCATATAGGATAAGAGTGGGGACTGAGAGCCAACCATGGATTTACCAGGAGCCAGAGATTGACTGGGTGTATCTCCCTCACCCAAGGGCAGACATCCTAAGCCCCAACCCTCAGAGATAAACAAGGAGTCTCTGAACTCTTTACCCTTGTAAAATGTAGTATAAATATTTCTTTCTTGTACTGAGATGATTAAAGCCACTGCTCTTGTGGGAAAGAAGAGGTACCTTCTGTGGGGGATGTGTGTGAGCGTGTGTCACCATGTGCTTGTGTGCAGGTACCTTTTCAGAGTGGCCCAATCACCTGGGGTAAACACATACCATTGGCCTGGGCACCTTCCTCACCATGTGAAATCCCTATCAGAGCAGAGAGAAAGCACAGAAGAGACAAGCATTGGCCAAAGTTTAAGACCAACTAATTGGGCATCTGAATTATGCTGCAGAGTTGAGTAAAAACTAGTATAAACAGTTAAAAAGCCATATTTAAAGGTACATGGTTATTTTTTTAAAATTTAGGGTAAAAAGTGGCAGGTGGTATCCAATATCTGAAACAATGTTTCCCTCTTCTGTGAGGGAAGGGTCTGCTATGACGATTTCAGTAGGAGGCAAGCAAAGCTTGAGGCCTGAGAGGAGCCTGGGAAGGAGGAGAGCAATCCCAGGGAGGCAGAAGCGCGGAATGCCTCTCCTCCTTGGCATTTCCCAAACCTGGTGGGATCCAGTTCATAACCGGAATGCGAGCAGTTCTATCAGGGCATTAGAATTCAAGAGAGCTAATTTGGGGGAATTAAAAAAAGAATAGCACGGATAGTATTGAAGGAGGGAATACTAAAACCCAAGAGAAGAGCAGGCTGCTGGAGTATCCACCATAATTAAAGCAGATTACAATTGCTCTGAGAAAAGAAGAACGCGAATAGGAAGAATATCCACCGCGCCGATCAAGACTGATGGGACAGCGGCTCTGTGATGGCAGTGAGGAAATTGGGAGGGAGCCCTAGAGAAATTTCTCATAATACCTATTCTTTTTTTTAAAAGAGGAAATGATAATTATGACAAAACCCGGAATGAATAAGCAGAATAAAGTAGCTACATTGAAGAAGAGGCGTTTGCACCACATCCGGGAAACAAAGCAAGCAAGAACACTAATAATAATCAGAATATATGAAGTAATACTCTGCTTTTAAACTTTTTGAAAATGAGGGTCACGAAAAAGACAAAGAAAGCAAACATAAAATTACTGACACCCCCCTTAAAGTATTTAGGCGGGAAGAAATAATTTTAAACAGGTACATTGACATAAATGGAAATCAACAGATCTAGAGGACAGACATGGGATAGCTGTTAAAGAAGACAGATGACAAATTTAGACTAGATGAAGTTTTTTCTTTCCCTATGGGTGAGACAGGGAGAGTGAAGAAAGCTTTGAATCTATTTGATACTTTCCCTTCTCTTTAAATCTTTTTTTCTTTTTTAAGGAAGCTGCTTGGAAAAGTTAATTTCTTTCCACAGTAATGATAAAATAAAACAGATTGATTAGGCCTTTAAGGAATACTGAGAAATGTCAACAAATAAGCACAAATGTGAAATGTGAAAAAAAGTATTTATAAAATGTTGGAGATAATACTGGAAAGTGCCTCCCCCAAAAGCTTGAGGATACTACTTTAACAAAATTAAAAACTGTCCCCCTCCAGCTGGGCGTGGTGGCACACGTCTATAATCCCAGTGGCTCCGGAGGTTGAGGCAGGAGGATCTTGGGTTCAAAGCCATCCTCAGCAACTTAGGCCCTAAGCAACTCCGCAAGTACACTGTCTCTAAATAAAAAGCCAAAAAGAGCTGGGGATGTGGCTCAGTGGTTAAGCACCCCTAGATTTACTCCCCAGTACCAAAAACAAAAACAAAACCAAAAACAAACCCTGTCCTTTCTAACCCAAGACAGTTGTCAGCAGACAGTGGCATTGCTCAGGAGTGGCTGTGGAGCAGACAGACCTTGGTAGTTCCACCTGATGGTCCAGGAAAGAAGCACACGTCAATCAGCAAGCACGCCATATTTGTGGAAGAGCCTTGATGAGCAGAGCATTGGTTAACCTTTGTGGGGAATTCCAACCTTCAAGTGTGAGTGGAGGTGGAAACAAGGTAACTCACATAGCACAAAAAAGGGAAAACCATTGGACCACCAATAGAAGAATACATAAGTTATACATAAGTTATGGTATATTCACAAGATAGAATACTGCAAGTATGAAAAGGAACAAACAACTCTATAATGAGGTCTCATTATGTTGAGGGAAAGAAGAATGTTGAGTGAAGGACCCCATCACAAATGAGTCAGCATAGTATCTTCAGTTGCATTTATCTTCAGTTCCGAACAGGCAAAGCCAAACTCTAGTGATAATGGTCACTTCTGGGGGAATTCTCTAGAAGGAGAGTGAGGGAACTTTCTAGGGGGACTGAAAAATAATTTTCTGTAACTCGACGAAACTGTTCTTTGGGTGAGTAACATACAGAAAAATTCACTGAGTAGTACCTTTTAGATATGTGCAACTTACAGTATGTAATTTAAACCTGGACTAAAATAGGGATAGTAGAAAACAAAATCAAGGAGGAAATTAAAAGGTAAAAACATATACAAATACTTATTTCTTTCTATCCCATTAGGAATCAGGTGTCAGATTGCAGAGAATGTCAAATGATAAATTGAAGATTGTTTTGGAGGCAATTATAAGCCATGGCAGACATTTTGGACAAAGTTGATACTTTGGAAGATTAACTTGGTAGATATATGCAGAAAAAAAATTGGAAAAGAAGGGGGACAAAGAAACTCATTAAGAAACAGTTATAAAAATCCAGCAAGAGAACAATCGGTGTGTGCATGAAACAATCTGTTTTCCCAGCTTAGGGTACAACAAAATATCAATAAAATTGAAAATAGTTTCAATTTTTCAGTTAATTCTTGAATTTCCATTTGCATTTATTTTCAAGAAGTTCTGTACTTTACTTTTGAAGTTCACCCAGTTCTGAACTGTCCAAGAATGCTGGGGGATTGTACAGTCCAAAGGACAATAGAACAATTCCACATTTCAGCCACCAGATGCCACTGTTGAAGATGGTCCTGTGCTTGCAGGGATGCAGTGGAGTGAGTCCAAATCTTGTCTTTGCTACTTAGTAGCTGTGTGACTTTGTGTAGGTTATGAATCTCTCTGAGCTTCAATATTCACATAGGAATACCAAAATATCTTCAAATAATTTCTGTGAGAATTTGATAAGACAATGTATATAAAAGCATTTAGCACACAGCTTGTCCTACAGCAAAATGTGTGTTTGTAAACTAAAATCTGACTGGGGGTAGAGGGAGAGCTTGTTTTATAAATGGTTTTCAAAATCAATAGTAAGCCCTCATTTATTTTTTCATTTCCCTTCATTAGTTATTTGGAAACTGAGGTAAACCAGATAAAAGTGAAAGTAAATTGTGAGGTGGAAATTGCAGAATAAATAGTATGGCATAATTTAAAAAGAACATAAATTGCTTCCAATAGGTGATCATTTGCTTATTCTATCACAGGTAAATTTGATGTGGTGGCAGAAAATGCCTCAGAGAGAATTAGAAGCAGACCTATAGTCTTGTGGCAGGAATCAGAGCTCTCTATCTTGAAAAGGCTGGGTTACCATATTTGCATCCACCTCAACATCATAAGGAAAAGGAAAATATGGGCTTGATTCTGAGCAGGACAGTTCCATATGGTGACTGTAAAGAATTCATTAAGAAGAGATTGAAAAAGAGTCTGTGCTTCTGTGTTCAGTAATAGCAGGGGTCTGAGAAGAGCAAATGATAAAGTCTGCAAGTGGGATAGGGACCAGGAAATTAACCAGAACAGGAACAACAATAAAATTAACCCGGTACCCAGGCATGGTGGTACAAGCCTGTAATCCCAGGATTTAGGGAGGCTGAGACAGGAGAATCGCGAGTTCAAAGCCAGCTTCAGCAAAGGCGAGGAGCTAAGCAATTCAGTGAGACCCTGTCTCTACATAAAACACAAAATAGGGCTGGGGATGTGGCTCAGTGGTCGATTGCCCCTGAGTTCAATCTCCAGTACCGAAAAAAAAAAAAAAAATTAACCCGGTATCAAAGAGCATTATTTAGGGCAAAGAGCTAAATTTAAATAAGGTGTCACCAGAAAGCCTGAGACTCTCAGAAGTGGGGTGTGTAGCATTTGTTTCACCTTGACTCTAAGAAAGAAAATTATAAGCATCATTCTCTCCTTTTCCCAATGGTGTGCTCTTCTTTCTTTCATGGTCTGTACATGTCAAGGATAAGAAAGAAGTTTCTCTTTTCTTGCTTTAATTCTTGGAGCTTTCATCATACATATAGATGACCTTATAACACACAGGCCTCACCAACCCTTGATCTGTCCTTTTCCAATACTGTTGACCTCTAACTTTCCTCAGTCACTCACTCCCACAAGGATTGTGGATCTCATCATAACCAGTGACCAGAACCCCTGGATACCTCATTTGCATGCCTTTCGTAATCTGTCACTTCTTACCTGTGCGGCTGTCTCCCGTCTCATCTCCGACATGCTTTTAAGCCTAGTGGGATCCCAGCCCACTGATCCTACCATCTTTTCAGTATCCCTCTACCCTTGATGACCCCACTTGCCTCACTTCTTAGCTTAAACTCCATGTTCAGTTACCATAACCACTCCATGGCTTAGGCCTTCTCCTCTCCTGCCCCTTTCTAGCAGTTTCCCTGTAGTCTTATTTTCATTGTGAAATCAGAGTGATCTATTTAAGTCTTAGGTGAGGTAAGCCAGTTCCTTGCTAAAATACTTTATTGCTCCTCATTTTTTTTTTCACATCAAAAAGTCAATACTATAGTGGGAATGCTTAACATGGTATTTTCACATTAATCTAGCACCTCTATATAGGAATGAATGGTCTCTGCTTGGTAGTTTTCCAGCAGAAGCAAATAAAAGCCTTCTTTAGAGGAAAGCATCCCCAATTTAGAGCTTTGTGATTCCCATAGAAGAGAATCATTTACATATGAGCCCAATTAAAATACAAAATGAACAAACTCCAAATATACAAGGAAATAACCATCATGGATGAACATTGACTGAAACAGTAAGCAAAGATCTAGACCCACAAAGACTTCTGGTATTAAGATGATAGGTAAACAATACAAAATAAATATACATATAATATTTCAGAAAATAAAAAGAGTAAAAATGAATGACTTTCCAAGAGACCTTAAAAATCCTTGAAGGAGTTAGGGGTGGAGAAAAAACACAAACTGAATATTTAAGGATAAAAATATTAGTGCAATTAGAGAGATACTAATGGAGAAAGAAGTAAACTTAAAGGCATATCTGAATAAATTATTGAAAATGTCACACCTAAAAAGACAGGAAAACAGAAAGTATGAAAGAACATTTAAGAAATATGGAAAACAGAATGAGAATTCCTCATAGACGTCTAGCAAGAGTCATAGAGAGAAAAGAGAATGAAAGAGTTGTAGACATCAAGGCATTTATAATCTGAAATTTCCTGCAACTGGTAAAAGAGATTAATCCAGAAACAAAGTAAACATAATTGAACCAAGCACTACAACTAAGAAGAGAGCACAACTAAATATATTTGAACGAATCTGCAGATCACTGGGGACAAAGAGGAATCTTAGTAGCAGCCAGAGAGAAAAGATCATCTGCAAATGAATAACAATTTTACTGGTGGCAGATTTTGCAATAATAAGTGACACAAAAAAATGCAAAAAACAGAACAAAACAGCAACAAAGAAAAAAATCTTCCAAGGGTGGAAAGAAAACAACTACATACCTACATTGTGTACCTAACAAAGTATCTTTAACAATGAGGAAGAAATAAAGGATTTTTAGGATGAACAGGAACTTGTTAATCATTGGGTTTATCACTAACAAATCAGTAAAGGAACTTCTAAAGAATATATTTAATAAAAATGAGGTCAAGAGGAAGAGCTGTATTGAGATAAAAAGGTATAGAAATATTTTATTAAATTCAAATAATTTAATACTATGTTGTCTATATAAGTTAATTTAAAAATAATATTTAATTTGTTAAGTTTAAAGGAGATAGAATTAAAATACTAGGCAACACTGGCATGTAAGGCAGGAAGGAGGTGAGTTAGAGTAAGTGCTCTGGGACCTTCATACTATTCAGGAGAAGACATCAAATTTGTACTTCAGTAAGTTAGCATATGCTGTAGAAATTTCAAGAGTGACTTCTAAATTACAGAAATAGAATGCACAACTTTAAACCAGTAAAAAGTAGACTAATAAGAAAATAAGTTATCAGTTACCTATAAGAAAAAAGAATAAAAATGCAGAATGGTAGAAATGAATCTAAAAATATTACTTATAATAAACACAAATAGGTCAAAGGGGCAAATTAAATCACAGAATTTGTCATATTGGATAAAAAATAAAATGTAGTGGTATGCTGGTAACAAGATGTGACCAAAGTTTTAAGAACTAGAAAATATGAAATTAAAGGCATGAAAAAATAATAAGCAAATGCTATCCTCAATAAATGTAAAGTAACTGTATTGACAGCAAACAAAACACATTTCTAAGACACAAAGCATTACTTGGAAAGATTACTTATGTAATTACAATAATTTCAATTGGTCAGGAATATATCACTGGTCTAAGCTTGGGTTGACTTAGTTAAAAATACCATAAAATATGATAAGGAATAATTCTAGAGTTACAAGGAGAAATGGACAAAATCCCTATTTTAGTAGATTTTTAACATCCTCCTTTATTGAGAAATCAAGAGATAATACATTAATAATGATATAGATAAATTGAGCTTTATTATTAACAAATATGATTAAATTAGTTTCTATAAAACCCATTCTCAAAAATAAACGATTCATATTATATACCAATACATGTGTGATCTTCACAACTCTTACCACATTTTAGAGATCTGGTATTATGCAGATCATATTCTCTTTCTAGAGTGCAATTAAATTAAAGGTCAATAACGAAGATAAATTAAAATTCTTACATTTTTGGAAATTAGTAATACACACTTCTCATTTCTCATGAATCAAAGCAAACATCATAATTAAAATAGAATACTCACTTGTAACTGAGTGATAATGATAATATAACATACCAAAACTTTTGGGATATGATTGAAAACAGACATTTATAAATTAAAATGATTATATTAGAAAAGAAGGAAGACTAAAAATTTAATGAGATGAGTATCTGATTTAATAATCTATACCAGTTGTTCTCACACATTAAAGTCTCAAGACTACGTGATACTCTTAAAAATTATCAGGGGCCCCCAGAAGCTTTTACTTATGTGAGCTATAACTATTAATATTCATAGAATAAGAAATTATAATCCTAAGACATTTATTAACTCATTTAAAAATAATAACCTTATTATATATTAACCATATGTTTTAATGAAGACTATTTTCCCAAACAAAATTTAGTGAGAAAATGGAGTTGTTTCACATTATCATAAATCTCTTTAATGTCTGATTTAATACTAGAGGACTGGATTCTCAATATCTGCTTCTGCATTCAATCTACTGTGTTATGTTAGTTTGATTGAAGTGTATGAGGACTATATTGGGAAAAACAGAGTGTTTTAAATAGCCTTTTCATATTATTGAGAATTCTCTTCTTTGATACTATGCCAAATCTCCACTAGTGGTAATCTCTCAAAGGTTAGTTGCAATGTGGAATCTGAAACCACATCAATGAATCTTTCATGGTCTGTTACATTAAGATCCTTTGGTATGTTGTGCACTTTGCATGAATCTTTTGCCCATGCAGGATTTTGCAATATCATTTATTGATCATCTGGAAAATAGTGGTGGACTGAATTACACAGATCCTGAATGTTGACATATTTCATTGTACCACTTGGAAGAAAATATACACTTATTAATGTCACCACTGATTTCATAAAATGGCCTTTATATATTGAGTGGTACTCAACCATTGAGCCGCACTCCTAAGCTCACAGTGACAGATACAGTACAAATCCTAATTTTTACTTAAAATCTCAAATTTTAACATTGGTAGTAAATATTTTCAGTTGTTTGTCTTGAAGTGACAATCTTGCTTTGTTCATTTTTTGAGAAAATGTCTGATGAATACACAAAGCTGAGTATCCAGTTTGTCTGCTTTGTTCTTTCAAGTACAAATGGTGTCTCATGAAAACAGCTAGTTCAGCTTGCAACTCTAATAGTCACGTAAGTGCTTTTCTGTGAAATAATCATCTTACCTGAAAATATAGCAGACGTGCTTTCTATCTAAATTTCAACTCATCAGATAATATTAAAAAGATGTGTTCTTAAGGATCAAGTTGTAATAAAATAATCATTTTTACTGTTTCATTAGGACTTTAAGTGAGGGTATAGTGGTGAGAAATGACCACCACCTTGATTTGTTCTAGGGTGCCATCAGTTTAATCCATGTTTGTTTTTAGGTTTGTTTTTTCTCTTGGTACCCGGGATTGAACTAAGGGGTACTCAAGCATTGAGCCACACCCCAAGCCCTATTTTGTGTTTTATGTAGAGATAGGGTCTCACTGAGTTACTTAGCGCCTCACCATTGCTGAGGCTGGCTTTGAACTTGTGACTTTCCTGTCTCAGCCTCCCAAAGTGCTGGGATTACAGGTGTGCACCATCACACCTGACTCATCCCTGTTTTTGCACTAACTGTTTCATGGAATGTAGTGAAAAAGTCAAATAACATCTAAGCATTGTAATAGAAAGAGTTTTGCTCTCATCTCTTTAAAAGCCCTCAGGGTTGCCACAGTGGTGTATAGACTACATAGTGAGACCTCAAGTTAAGCCAAGAGTCAGTAAACTACCATCCCAGGGATGAAATTTGTCCCTGTGGTTGTAAATAAAGTTTTATTGGAATATGGCCATTCCTGTTCATGTATGTACATGTTGTCTGTGACAAATTCTATGCTCAGTGACATGTACTGAGAAGCAACAAAAAATGTTACGTAGCCCACAAAGCCTTAAGTAGTTACTACTTGCCCCTTCTGAAGTTTGCCAATGCCTGAATTAGTCTGTAACAACAGAATAAGTCCAGTGAATGTATTTGTAGGGGATAGTGAAAATAAAAAGTTAATGTAAAAAGTGATAATTAATATAAAGGGTGCATGAAGACAAATGCTAATTCTGTAAGATGACTAGCAATATATAAAACCTCTGGCAAGATTGACTGGAAAAAGTGAAAAGATGCTTATAAACAATATTAATAATGATAAAAGGGAGCTAAAGATGTGGTAGGGATTTAAAAAAAAGAAAAATATGAACAGTTTTATGTTAACAAAATTTAAACAATTAACATATCATAAAAAATGATAAAAATATGAATTACAAAATTACAAAATGGACAATCATCCTTCTTAACACATTTAGTGTTAAAAATCTCACTGAGAAAAGACTGGGAACAGGTGGTTTTACAAACAAGTTCTGCAAAATATCCAAAGGATAAGTTCTTCCAACCATATACATTTTTCTAGGAAACAGAAAAAAACATGAACTATCTTCAATTACTATTATATGATGCTAGTATTACCTAATTTATGAAACAAGACAAGGACAAAATAAAGAAGGTAAATTGCAGTCCAATTTCATTTATAGATGAGTTTGATTACACTAAAAATTTGTTAGAAAACTGCATACAGTAGTATGTGAGAAAAATAATGCAGCATGGCCAATTTTAGTTTATCCAAGGAATGCAAAGAAGGTTTAGGTTTAGACACTTGAGCAATATACTTACTCCAGAGGAGATGAAACAATATATACATATTTTTTTTCAGTAGAGGCAGACAAAGCATTTGATAAAATCAGGGAGAAAAAAAGTTGCTAACTGTTTACTCACTGTTACTAGTTCTATTTAACATTCTCCTGGAGGATTTAGTGCAATAATCTCTCCTCCCTTCAAATAAACTAATGAAATGAAATTAAGATTTGAAAAGAGAAGAAGTTCCATTATTCTCAAAAAATATTACTTTCTACATAAAACATATAAATACAAAAGAATCTATAGAGACATTTAAAATAAATATTACAGTTTAGCAGGATGGCTGCTTATACAACCATATGTAAAAATAAACTAAATTTCTATATACAGACAGCAAAACAGAAAATGTTAAAAAGTACCTTTTATAATTTAAATATAAAATATAAGATGCCTATTAATAAGTGTAACAGAAACGTTAAGACTTTTTTGGGAAAAATTTAAAACTTCATTGACAGATCTATATGATCTACTTTTGTGTGTGTATCTGGAGGCTAATGGGTATCAAACCCAGCACCTCGCGCATGCTAGGCAAGCTCTATAGCACTGAGCTACCTCTCTAGTCTAGTCAGCTTTTTCACTACTGTGACTAAATGATCTAACCAGAAAAACTGTAGAGGAAGGAAAGTTTATTTGAGGATTCATGGTTTCAGAGGTCTCAGTCCATAGACAGTAGGCTCCATTCCTCAGGGCTCAAGGTAAGGCTAAACATCGTAATGGAAGAGTGTGGCAGACGGAAGTGGCTCACAGGATGATCAGGCAGCAGAGAGAGATTCTACTCACCAGATAACAAATATATACCCCAAAGGCATGCCCCTAGGGACCCACCTCTTCTAGCCACACTCTACCTGCCTTCAGTTACCATTCAACTAATCCCATTAGGGGATTAACCCACTGATTGCATTAAGGCTTCCATAACCTTTTGGGGGATGGATACCTCATATCAAACCATAACACTAGCCCTTTTGGAGGACACGTCATATCCAACTATAACATTAGCCCTTGAAACATATAGAGGAAATCTAGTAAATGAGAAGTTGACTAGATCTTGGATGGGAAATTTCAGTATTATAAGAATTTCAGTTATTCCCAATTTTAACTATAGATTTATTGTATTTTCATACAAAATTCCAAGAACTTGATAAGGTGGTTCTAACATTTACATGCAACAGCAAAGACCCAAGAATTGTTAAGACTGTTCTGAAGAATAGTAAGAAGTTAGAGGATTTTGTCTTTTCATATACTCTATAGTATCTCACACAGTACACTAGCATAGGGACAATCGCCCGGGCTCAAAGACAAAGCCATATTTACACAGAAGTCTAACAAAGTCTACCATGAATGACTCTATGACACCAGTTCCCCAGCAGCTCCCCAGGGAAGTATGAACCATATAGTAATGGTATTTGCACTATTAATTATCCATATGGACAAAAATGAAATTGAGTCTCTGCTTTGCTCACAAAAATAAATTCCAGATGGAGAATCTATAATAAAACACTCTTGTTGCCAGGCACGGTGGTGCACTCCTGTAATCCCAGCACTTTGGGAAGCTGAAACAGGAGAATTGCGAGTTCAAAGCCAGCCTCAGCAATGGTGAAGTGCTAAGCAATTCAGTGAGACCCTGTCTCTAAATAAAACACAAAATAGGGCTGGGGATGTGGCTTAGTGTTCGAGTGCCCCGGTACTGGTACCAAAAACAAACAAACAAACAAACAAAAGACACTCTCTTGTTGCTATAAAAGCAAGTTTATGAGCTTAACATTGGTCACAAAATGCACCATAACAAAAGTGATAATACAAAAAAGAAATTAGAAGATATTTGTAATACATATACTATGGACTGTATCATGCCCCCTCCCCAAATTCATATGCTGAAGCCTAATCCCCAATAGGATGGCATTTAGAGGTGGGGACTTAGGAAGATGAGGTCATGGGGAAGGGGGCTCTTGATGGGCTCAGTGCCTCCATAAGAAGGCACCAGAGAGCTTTCAATACATAAACATGGCTAAAGTTCAGTTGTGGATGAAGAAAGAAGGAAAAAAGAAGAAGGAGAAAGAGAAGAGAAGAAAAAAAAAAAAAAAGAAAGGCATCTGTGCTCTTCAGAAGAAAGATAAGATTATAGAATTATTATTTATAATTATTATTTATAATGCAGTTCCAATGTGATTAGACCTCACACCAGCTCTGTTTCTAAAGCTTATAATGCAAAATTAGTTTTTTCTAATTGCTCATGAGTTGGGATAAAGTCCAAATAGTCTGTTTTCCTTATGGTATTATAAAAGAGTACTGGTTTTGCTGAGTGCAATGGTGTATTCCTATAATCCCAACAGCTTGCTGAGGCAGGAGCATCACAAGTTCAAAGCCAGCCTCAGCAATTGAGCAAGGTTCTAAACAACTTAGTGAGACTCTGTCTCAAAATATAAAATAAAAAGGGCTAGGGTGTGGCTTAGTGGTTAAGCACCCCTGGGTTCAATCCCCAGTACAAAGAAAAAGAAAAGAGTACTGGTTTTGTTTTTGTTTTTCAGAAGAGCACCAAATAAGTGTTTTTGTTTGTTTGCATTTAGGAGCCAAAGTATTTTAAATAAATGTTATTCAGTTTGGTTGCTAAACACATATGGGTAAACCTATGAAAATTAACTACACTTATGTGATTCATCTGTGCTTTATTGTTATAAGAATAGACAAGATAGAATTCTAATCTATCAAACTGATAATTTCAGTTTTATATGTTACTGTTCATTGGTTGCCCTGATCTCTCTTTGGAGTATGAAATGTTAGAGCCAGAAGGGACTCCAAACACAAGGTATGTGTAAAAAGTGTTTGCTGAGGGGAGAAAACGATTAAGATGGAATCAGAGATACCATCAAGTTCAGTGGCTTTTGAATGTTTTTGACTTGAACTTACAGAAATACATTTCATATTGTGTCCTACTAAACACAGAGACATACACACACATATATGTACACAGTCGAAACCAAAGTTATACAAAACAGTACCTACCCTTATTACTTGCAAGTACCGCTTACTGTTTCTATTCAATTCTATTTCATGTTAGTTGTTACCTACTAGATTAATCTCCTGACCCTCAGAGAGGACATGACATGTAATTTAAAAACCACCTATTATTGTCCACGTATTATGGATGCCACTGAGCCTCCAAGGGGGCTAGAGAGAGAATGATTTTGAAAAGTAGTATGTGTTCATGGTCTAGAATAAGCTCCTATAAAGCCAGTTTTAATAGACCCTGGTCATTGACATATCCTTATACATTTTTATCTTTGCTGCCTCTTCTAATATACCTGCAGCCCATCATTTGTCAGGTCGGTTGCTCTGTCTAACAAGATCAGATTAATACAGTGAAATTTGTTCTGAATAAGCCATGCTGAGCATTATTACCTGGTGTCTTCTTCTTGTTTGCAAATCAATCTCTTGATGACTCTAAATTTCTAGGCATTAAAGTTAAATCTACGGAGATATTTAGAAACAATGTTGTGCCAAGCATTGTGGTAATCCTGTAATCCCAGGAGGCTGAGGCAGTAGGATTGTAAATTCAAAACCAGTCCCAGCAACTTAGTGAGGACCTAAGCAACTTAAGGAGAGCCTGTCTCAAACTAAAAATTAAAAAAAAAAAAAGGTGAGGATATGGTTCGGTGGTTAAACATTCCTGCAACAACAACCACCACAACAATAATGTTGTGATAAAACAACTAGCTACACAAAGCAGTCCCTGAATCTGTGACTTTACACATTTATTTCATTACCTAAGTTGAAGTTGAAAAATGCTTTGATGTCCAAACAAAAGTTTGTGTTTGCCTTCTCTGATGAAGCCCATAACATCCTGGCAAAACATCAGTTAGAAGAATAAAAGACTGAAGCTTAATTTTTATATATTTATTTCTTCCCACATCATCTTCCCATATCTGTGTCTAGATGGTTAGATTAACAGGTCACCATTCTTTCTAAAGAATATCTAAAACACATTTCTCTGTGCTTAGTTTCTGAGATGATTTTTAGTTTAAATTCATGTGCAAATTGAAATAACTCACAGGTGGATTCCTTTTTTTGTTACTGTTCTCATTATCATGATTATTATCAGCAATTATACTGTTATTTTTAATCAAATATAGATTAATTCTTTGCTTTCCAACTGCTTAGAGGAGTCCAGAGCAAATTTGTGATTTTGTCACAGAGAAGGGAAGTGAATGCTCTCTCTCTCTGAAGACCTTAATGGACATCGGTGGCCCAGTCATCCAGGGAAATGGGGTCACTGCCTCTCAACGTGCCTGCATCAGATGGAATGGCCACTTGTGAAGGAAACAGTGTATGACTTAGAAACCTCTACAAGTTTCATTCACTGGCTTTGAACTTAGCATTTCTGTATCCTCTAAGATAACATGATGTTTTCCCCATAGTAAATTTTCAATAAATGTATAGTTAATTTTGCAAGATATTCTCAGAATATTGTTCTAGAGAAGACCCTGGGAACCTACAACTCATTCCACAGGATAGTGAGGGCACTGAGGTCAGATTTCTCTGCTATGGAACAGCAGAGCAGAACCCAAAACTCTGTATATCCTAAGTCATGTTACCTCTTTGAAACCTTTCCATATTCTCAAAGGATTTCCCAGAAACAATGAAATCTTTCCTCTGATCATTGTCTTTTGTTAATTTTCACAATAAACTTTGAAAACTCTTTATCTATATGTAGCAAAATCCCACCCTCCTGCCGGGGAGTGATTCTACTTGAGAGTATACCTTATTAACAATTCCTTCTCCCTTCCAGCAAATCACATCCATTTCCCCCATAAAAGACAATACAAAAAATTACTCATATTCGTGATGACCTCTTTAAAAGTTAGAATGTACTTAGAGCAGTCTCTCATACTTTTTCCGTTTCTATCTGTCCTGTATTTATAATTGTTCAGCATGATGGCCAGATACATGGAAAAGTCCTTTTTCATTGAATAAGAATTGATACAACTGCATGTCCTTAATTAAGATGAGAAATTTTGTAGTAATACGTTTCTAAAGTCTTTAATAGAAAGCTTCAAAATAGTTTTCCTCATCTAATCTGAAATTCAATTTATCAAAATTCTATGTTCTGTACAATTTGTAATTAACCATATTTTCAACTAGGGTTTCTTTTGCCACATTTGAATGTCTTTTACTTTGATTTTAGAGTTAATGCACATTAAAAAAACATATTAAGCATTACTATTTTTTTTTCATGCTCAGAATTGAACCCAGGGGTGCTCAAACACTGAGCCACATCCTCCATCCCTTTTTTTATATTTTATTTAGAGACAGGGTCTCGCTAAATTGCTTAGGGCCTAAGTTGCTGAGGCTGGCTTTGAACTTGCAATCCTCCTGCCTCAGCCTCCCAAGCTGCAGGCACACCTCATAGCATTACTATTTACTCCAATCTAAAAGGGTCACAACAAGCTGAATGTCATAATAAGGCTTCACACTGCGTGTAAGAAAGTAAAATGAAGTTTCCAGGATTAGACACACAAGTCAGGGAAAGTAAGACAGGTGGACCCTCATTTCAGATAAGAATTGTATAGGGAGACTCCAGGATGGGCAAATGGTTTGGACAAGAACTTTAAGGATTGCAAGCATGAAAGATGTATAGATATAGGTGTGGTCTCTGCTGTCATCAGGAGAGAGAGTAGCCTGGGTGATGGTAATCATGATGATGATGATGAACAGCACCAGTGTCTGTGCAGCATTTAATCTCATAGGCATTATCACATGGCCTGCATGATAGCCTGATTAAGTGGGTACCTAAGATGCGAGGGCTTGGACAGGACTAGAATTCGGCAAAATCTCAGAGCAAATAAGGGACAGAACCTGCTGATTAACTAAGCTCTGGGAACAAAAAATGCCAATGGTTTGAGTTTTATAGAAAGAGTTCTGGCTTTCTTTCCCTCTTGTTTCCCTCCTTCATTATTATGTATTTTAGTGAAAATTTCAAGTGTTTGATGTTATGCACTGTGTTCTAAACAAATTCGCCAGTGGCCAGGGACTATACTATCTTTTTCTCAGAGATTTGGTATTTCTGACAATTTCTTGATGGAAGAATCATCTTCCACTGCTTGAGTCCTGCTGATGCAGGCTCTACACCTCCCTGCCCTGAAAAACTTGGGAGCATGACAGAGCAAAAGCATCCATCCAACCACACTGAAGACCTGTCCTGAAGGATGCAAGAAAAACAAGTTTCTGTGCAAATCAAAAAATTTCCAAACAAAGCCCTAAGGATGAAATAATTCCTCAATCAAAAACCACTTTGGTTGAAATATGTACTGACACCTAGATTTGCAAAAAAGAAATATGAGACTGAAAAAGAATGAGAGTCCCCTTTCAATGAATAAATCTTGGCTACTGTTGGTAGCAAACAGAGTTTTGTTTTCCAAATGAGGTTTAAAACTATATTTTGTAAACATGGAAAATGACAGATATTTAAACTCTTCCAACTCCTTTCAGCCCTTTCCCTAGGATCTGTTTTCACCTGGTCTTTTTAACTGCATGCACGCCATATGTACATTCCACCCAGGACCACTGGCCAGGGGCAATCCCACAGTGATCAATCGAGCCGCATGCTGTTTACCTCATGTCCTTCAGGCTGAAAAAGTACCCCTTTGCTACAGTAGACTCCCTCTGGACAGCTCATAGATTAGGCAGAAAAAAATAAATAAAACAAATAAAATTCCCAAATACCTCCCAATGCCTGAAAGTTAGAAACAACAAGAGTAAAAAGAAACTTTAGTGGGAAGAAAAATATTGTGGCTTTTCTTCTTGTAAATTTTGAGAAATCTTTTCTTTTCTGAAGACACATGTCTAGAGAGATCTTACTGTTTGCCATGGTCAAAGTACACAGAGCTTTAAATGCAAGTTTCAGAGTGGGTATTCCAGACTGTTAGGGCTCCTGAAATGATTATCTGTTTGAGCAGGTGGTGCCCATGAACTGGTCCCCAGGACATGTTCCCTGGTCTTTTAAGTCTGAGGTCAAACCTTTTGCAGACTAAGTGATTAACAAAACTAAGTTGTAGCTGGTAGACAGCTGGGTGCTTATTGCCTTGTAAGCCCTAGTGGTTTAGGCTTGTCTTTGATTGTAGGAGCTGACCTTGGTCTCTACAATAGTTGGGAAATCTGTGGGACTGGACCAACTGCAAATAGATTGCTCTGAGTTTCCTGTTTTCATTCAGATGTGTACAAATTACCTCAACATGCCCTTTTTTTTTTTTTCCTCCCCAGAAAACACTAAGGTCTGAAAGAAACTCTTGTTATATTGTTGCCACTTAGGTTTCACTGAGCCTGCATTATCTACTCACAGCTTTAATGACTTCCTGCTGAGAGAGGTTCTGTAGCAGTCTTGGCAGCAGGGCTAAGAATAGCAT
This sequence comes from Geosciurus inauris, assembly GCA_004024805.1. Taxonomy (NCBI): domain Eukaryota; kingdom Metazoa; phylum Chordata; class Mammalia; order Rodentia; family Sciuridae; genus Geosciurus; species Geosciurus inauris. The sequence goes on from PVHX01001648.1 coordinate 51,145, forward strand.
TAAATGCAAGGTTATCTAGGCATTACACTCACTGTAACATGCAATTAACTCTCCTCTTCCATTTTCATTACACAATTATTCATTAATGTCAATTTAATTTTATGCATTGTTCTACATGACCGAAGGCTGATTACGGGCCTTTTCACTCCAATATCCCAAGTTAACTGGTGCCAGCCGCACTCAGGGCTGCCTAATTGCAATTTAGCCCAGACAATTCCTCCCATTTTTGCCCTCCAGTAATGGAACAACAGATCATGGCCAGGTAAAGATTTTAAGGTGGAAATAAAGACCAAGCTACAAAACGCTAAAGTTCAGAAAAGCCTTTTTTCCTTTTATTTAATGGAATAAAGGCTTGCTGGAAAAAAATTAAATGAAGCAATTTTTTTCTTTTTTTGTTTTTTAAATGTGACACTATGTGAGCCATAGTTTAGTAGTTTTAACATAACTACCAAAATCATACTATACCCCGGGTCTAGGGACCTCACTGGGCTCCTTTATTTCAGCAACATCATTATAACACTAAGCTTCACTGTCCACACCTAAGAATTTTGAATGATAATGTGAAATCCATGAGAACATTGGCCAGTGGTTTGCACAGATTTCACGGGTTTTCTTCCTTTGGCTGAATAATTATTTTTGTTGTTGCTCTTTTAGAACATGAGCCATGTGGAGCATTCTGAAGTTCAGCCTTTTTACTTAACTGAGAGCTTTTTGAACAGCATCCCTCAGGAGGTAGAAATGAAAAGGATCTTGCTTCTCTCAAAAGCTTCCCACTGTAGTCTTTCTACTTTAAATCCAAGTAAGTTCATGAGATATCCACCTTAAAACTCTCATGGTGATGTACACTCAAAGTCTGATTCAGGTCCTCATACATCCTTGTGTCCAAGTAATTTACATTATCATTTAATCTGCACAAACAGTTCATCATTAGCTTTTCTAGTTTTACCAGCAGACAATTGTTGAAAATGAAGATTTAAAGAACTATTAAGGGGGAAGGTTGGCTGTTCTCTGCTTTCTGTTGGTAGTTACTGCCCAAATGTCCAAGGACAAGTGAGTCTTTGGGATAATGAAATCTATTAAAAGTCAGGAAATAAGTCTGTCCTCTTCCAGAGTGGGTTACTGGGTTCATTTCAAAGAAGGGTTTGGTGCTAACCCATTGGCAAGCCCCAGATAGCCCGAATATATGAATAAACCAATGCATTGGAGCAATGGATACTGCCCAGGGAGAGGCCACCAGACTCCTCAGGCAATAATAAAGTAAACAAGGTACAAGCAGGCATTATAGCACCTTACTTCTTACCACTGTGGGCAAAGCTGTGTCAGCATTTCCATTTGAAACCTCCCTTTTTTCAGGGGCTTTTTAACTCAACCATAAAAATTAGTTCCAAGCAAAAACTTGGCATGCAAAGTTTCAGCCTTGGAGTGAACTTTTTTTTTTTTTTCATAAATTGTCAAAGTAAAAAAAATCAGTCCTTTGGCTATTTTTACTCTTTTTTTAATGCACAAAAATAGAAAACAGAAATGTACTGTACTGGTTGTGCACTTTTTTGGAACTCTTACAGAAACATTTATAGGCCATTATGAGGCATGAGTGTTCTTGGAGTACTCCAGGTTTTCTCCGACAGATGATTTTATAAGACTAACATCATCAGTGCTTGTGAGGTGACTTTTCAAAAGTGTTCTATGTTATATCTTTCTCTCTTCAGTCACAGAACAGATTGGCTTTATAAATGAGTGTGATGCTTCCGAGGTAGACAATAGTGAGTTGTTGTGGTCTATTACTTCAATAATCCATGCTCTGAAGTATCTGTCAATATAAATTTGATCAATAGACCACAGAAACTAGGAAAAAAACTCCCACATTTGGTAGAGCCCAGGCAGTGAGTTTTGGCCTTCTCTAAACGTATAGGAAAATGATGACACTTGCATATAAAGTTTTCAAACTCTTTTGAAAGCAGTGGGCTGAAATCCCATTCTATGTGACTCTAAGGGAGAATTAACTAACTTTAAATAGCAATACTCAAAACTTAATTAACATGATTCAGGCGGAGTTGTGCAAGTTTGGTGACACAAACTGCCAGTGGTAATAGAATCACACTTGGGGCTAACTGTGACTCACTTCATTGTTCAAAAATATAGCTGAGGTCTGGGAGAAGCTTGTGATGTTTTGATGCACTTTGGGCTGTAACTACACTCGGACAAGTTAAGGACAGTGGCAGTGAATTTAAAAACAGGGTTCACTCTAACATTCTGAGTTTGCAATTTGTCAGAAAGCATAGTGCTTACATGATTATTTTTTACATTATTAATTTTTCTTATTACCACTACCATTTGTATTCAGGTTGCTGTTACATAACCACTGAACTCACTACCCCCATCTTTGATTTTACACTTAATTTATATGTTACTAATAGCTAACTGCTGTCTAAAGCCTTTTTGATTCATGCTCTGTTTGCTTTCCTTCTGTGAGGTTTATGGTCAAGGGACCTAATTTGCTGGCTTCATTATAAACTGCATTTTGGGCAAAATATGAACTAATGGGGTTGAATTTAGGCCCTCAACTTTGCCTCCAAAGTCAAACCATGGCTTTATAACAAAGAGGTATTTAGCAGTGTCATTGGAGCATTTAGCTTCCTGAAGTTCACATATGATTAGAAGTTAAATATCTAAAAATCCATTTATTTGCTTAATAACACTGCCAAATTGAACCCGACTGTGGTTTCTGCATTATAAAGCCACTAAAGGACTCTTTTGAGGTGCTGTGTGTGTGATTACTAACTCAATAGATCTCAACGAGCAGCACTTAGATCCAATTGTCAATCCTCCGCCTAGGAGAGCAGTGCCTGACATCAGCGTGGGGGCATGCGCAGTTCCTCTGCTTGCCTCTATCGTCACATGGGTCACTGAGCCCTTTAGTTATTTGAGTCCAGGTCCATCCACACTCTTAAGCCCCACTCTTTGATGGCACAGGCTAGTTTGGGTAGATGTGTAGTTTAGTCAGTTTACATTGCTAGGACCAAAAGATACCTCAAGAACAATTAGCAGAGGAAAAGTTTATTTGGCTCACAGTTTCAGAGATTCGGTCTATGGTGGACCCGGCCGACTCCATAGCTCTGGGCCTACGGTGTGGCAGAACATCATGGCAAGGGAAAAGTCTCAAGATATGGCAGCAGGAAGCAGAGAGCTCCGCTCACCAGGGACAGAATATAAACCCCAAAGTCATGCTCCCAGGGACCTACTTCCTCCAGCCGCACCCTACCTCCCTACAGTTGGTACACAGTTAATCCGTATCAGAGGATTAATCCACTAATGTGGTCATACCTTTAATAACCTATTTCACGTCTGAAAATTTTTGCATTGTCTCATGCATGAACTTTTGGGAGACACCTCATATTTAAACTATATCAGTATGCATCCCGCAGTCACAGCACAGAGCATGCAGTAGCCTGAGTCCTTCCTAGATACCGTGGCTAACATCGGTGTTTTCAGGCATGCCTGTTGTGAGCATGTCATCTGAAAAACTCCTGGATTTCTCCCAGCAATCTTATGAAGCAGGTACAGTCATATTCCTCATTGTTTAGATGAGAAAACAGAGGTACACAGAGACACTAGCCCTCAGACAAAGTGACACACTAGTAAGGAATATGAGCGGAATTCACACCGAAGCATCTCAACCAGCCAAGACTCTCAACCCTGTACTTTCCTGTCTCTCTAGCTGAACTGAGTGACTTTGTAACATAGTTCTACTTCTTAAGGAAATTATAAGCTGGCTGAGCTGGTGAGCTCTGCAATATATGTGCAACACAGTTGTGTGATAAAGTGCAGCATATGCATAAGAACTAAAGGTACATGACAGACAATAATTACTGGAAGCATATAAGATGGCAAGTATCAGTGTCAGTGTGTTAACTAGGATGATTTCCTGGAGGAGGTGTGGCTGATTTTGGATTTGAAGAATGTATATAGGATTTGGAAAGATAGTGAGGAGCTGGGAGTTGTTTCTGTTGTGGAGATGGTGAAGAGGGAAACAAATTTCATCTTGGTTGGATAAGAAATCCTAGACAGGGGAATGGTGGCAGAAGTTATCTAGAGCGGGTAGCTTGAAAACCACACAGAGAAATATAAACAGCCCTCAAAGAAAAACACAGTTGTTCTGTTAAGCCTGTGGCATAGAAAATCACCTTTGAGTTTGTTTAACAATCTAGGAATGCCTGTGTTCAGAAGGGCCTTGCATTTTCACCTGGAAAAGAGCTATGCACACCATTGTCCTGCTGGGGCTTCCTGCAAGGGTACTGTCATGTGAGGTCTGCAAAGTCTAAAGATCCAGAGGACATGAGCTGTAGTTCATCTGTGTTTCACAGCGGCTGGTGCCTGAGTCAGCTTGGCTGGCAGTCCTGGATCCTGGCGATGACAGCATACACCTTTCTTGGATTATGAATTCAATCTCTCATATTAAGGTCCAGAGGATCCAGTTGAGTTCAGTGATTCTTCCCCCTTTACCCTTTAAAGACTATTTAGCTTGTCAATTAGTATCACTCAAAAAAATCTGGTCCAAAAGTTAAATGTGTTCTGAAAATCCAAATCGACATCCAGCTAGTAATGAGGTATCACCCCATAAAACAGTCATCAGAATCTGACTGTCTAAGCAGCACGCTCTTGGAAAAAGATACCCACATTTGGAATCCACATGAGATATTCATATTTGAACTTGAGTTCTCTCTACAAAAGCATGTGGATTCTCAAAAGGTGGTCCAGGTCCAGGCCAGATAGGATGTCTTTGACATGATAGGTGAAAGGTGTCTCGCCATGGTTTTTCTTAATTTTAGAGGATATTTTCTTAAATCATGATATATCAAAAAAAGTTTCCACAAGTTAGAAAGAGGTAAAATTTTTATGTGTCTTAAAATGATAGACTTTACTATTAGGAGGGATGCTCCTTTCCTCTGCAAGCTACTTCCTCTCCTTCAGCAAATGTGGACTCCTTAAGCCCAGAGCGTAAGTAAGCCACTTGCCAGTATCCCACGCAGACATGCGACCTAGATCTACTGACTGCACTTCTGTGCTTTCACAAGCTCAAAGTGTTCTTTCCCCATATATCTTTTAGGCTGTACATATTATTAAGCCTAATTAGAGAGAGTTCGCCTTGGTAAGAATAATTAGCAAAAGGGGTACCAACCTCAAGTCAGAATTCAAACTCTACCTACCAAAAAGACCTAGAATAAAACATTTCACTTTGCTGATCCTCAATTTCCTCATCTGTAAAATGTGTATGATAATAGTACCTAGTGCCTTGGGCTGTCAGGAGCATTAAGGAAGATATTACATGGGAACTTTTCAAATGGACCATAAAGCACTCTACAAATCTAGTTGTAAAAAAGAATGAAAATATGATTTTAAAATGTGATAATGTTTGTATTGATATAGTTTATATCTATGTGTAATTTCTCTCCTCCCACTACCCCCTAAAATACAAAACAAATAAGAAATTGGTTTTAGAACAGACTGCATCCCTGCCAATTTTTTCTTCTAAATTGAGTGCTATTGGAAGGTTACAAGGCACAAGAAATGTCATGTTCTAAATCATTCCTGTTGAAATACGTCAGCATGTTCACAGTGGTTGTTTCAGATTGTAGGAATATGGGAAATCTTTTAAAAATTATTCCTTTTATATTTTTTCATTTATTGATATATATTATTCTAATAATTAAGCATTTTTAAATAAATCTCATGGTACATTTGTAAAGGTCTCCATTTGACAGCAATTATGATTGCTATGATATATTCATTGCTCATTTCCTGGCATATACTTCACATACATTGCTTTATTAAATTTTTAAAAAATTCCTACATGGTAAGTATTATTGTTTCATTTACAGATAATAACCTGAGTCTCTGTGAGATTAAATCACTTGCTCAGGATTGCACCACAGAATCCATGGAGTCTGGTTCCAGAGCCCATAGTCATGTCAGATAGGGCTGCTAGATTGAGATTGGGATGTTGTGTTTAATTCCTCTGCTGCCTCTCAGCATCAGGGTTATAGGAGATTACTTAACCACCTTCTTGCATGATGGATGGAGGCCTGGGTTCCCATGGGCCAGGAGAGCTGGGTTCCAGGTCTGACTCTGACCATGAAGAGCTGGGGTATGACCTCACACAGGTTCCTCCACCTTTCTGGAGCCTATTTTTCTTTTTAATAAATAAAATGAGATCTTAGATTAAATAAATAGCTTCCAAACTAGCTTCAGCTGGAGTCATAACCTACTTTTTTTTTTTTACATGAATTTAGTCAAGTGCTCCATTTGTTAGGACTCCTCTGCCTTCGAGGTCTAGCGAAAATGTGGGCAGCCTCAGCCCACACAACTTGTGGAAGTTTGATTCCAGAGCTGCTCTGTGAGGGCCCATTTCTCCTTGCCAAGGATATACATTACCTGTTCTGCTCTTAGGATTTAAGCATAACATTTAGCTATTTGCCTTAATTTCCCCCAAAACAATAAAACGATGATACAGGAGTCCTTGTATATATGTAAGTATTTACTGAATTTGGGGAAGATGGTGAGAGTTACAAGCAAATAACTTAAAATTCCTATTAGATGCTGATGAAAGTTCCTGTCCTTTTAAAAGAAACTTGGGTTCCAGCATCTGTTTTGTGTCTTTGTGCTCTCTCCCTCCCCTTGTCCCTCTTTCCCTTTCTGACCATCACTGATTCCTATTTTTAATTCTTTTCCTAAACAAAATATTCCTCTTGAGAATTTGTTTGCCAGATGTTGACAGTATTTTTTTTTTCCCCTTTAACAACACATCCTTTGGTACTTCAGTGGATGGAGTTGATGAAGGGTGATGCTTCCTGGTAGAAGCTGCAGAGGGTGGAGCATCACCTTGCTTTGTGAGACACCTGAGCCCTCGGAAAAACCCAGCTGGAACAGTGCTGGAGTAAAATCTTCTATGAAGTGTCGTTTCTCTACCTCTGTCCAAAGACAATTGCCCCTTTATTCTTTCAAACTCCACTGCAACCTGTGTAGATGTCAAACGTAGCATCAAAATGTGTTTGTGTGTCTCTATGTAAGTATCTGTCTCATCAACCAGACTCTCAAAGGAGAGGAGAGGGTATATAATTAATTATTTCTATACATAAGGTACTTGCTAAACAAGTACATAATGAATGCTTGTGGATGATAGTATATGATTGTGCACACTCAGTTAAATAGATTCTTCACTAGAAAGAAGTGAGCTAAAAATGACCCTATGGGCAACAAAGAAAAGCCATTGTATTATGCTTGGGGAAAAACTAGAAGGTCATCTTGCTGTCTGTCCAGCTTTGTACATGTGATATCTGTAGCATAGAATTTTATGTGGGGGTGGGAAGAAGTTCTGCTCCAAAGCTTCATTTGTAAACTTTTTTTTTTTGTTCTCAGCCCAGTTGGCCGTTTTATTTAGATCATTTTGTGAAAGACCATGTTTGGATTAGTGTTGGGCATAAGTAAATGGCAGTTCTTTATCTGTTCTGAATGCTCAAATGGCTCACCAAGGTATCCGTGCAGCTGTTGTAGGACGTGTAATGGCATTAGGCGCTGAGTGGGAGAGGAATCTGGTGCCAGGCGTTTCTGGCAGCAGTTGTAGTTCTAGCGATTCTCTCGGTGAGGCAGCTATCATTAGTGAGAGTGCCAGGGGCAAGGCCCTTCAGGAGGCGACGTGCTGGAGTAGAAGCCTGGATTTCTGTATAAGGAAGGAGGGCAAGAAGTTTTACTCTTGAGTCATGATCACCCCTGAAAATCCATTTCAATGACGGGGCATGGAGTGTTCAGAACCCTAAGTGATTTTACATGTAACCTGTATGCTTTAGGTAGTCCCCCTCTGCTCCACTCTTGTCTTTCCCCTACTGGTCAGGTAATGTAAACTAAAGAGACTGTATTACAGTGGTCTGCTCTTATTGGCTTCTTGGGGGCATTAATGCCCTTTTGCTCTCATATTCTGGAAATTATTTTTGTGGGGAGTCTGGCCACCTCACGTTGGTCACTGTCCTAATTCTCTTTGTAATGGAACTGACAGATAAGGAGAATTACTGTGATTGTACCCCAGGGTAAATTACCAAGCTCTCTCCAATGATTAATAGGAAACTCTCACATTTTTTAATTGCATGCATTTACTCTCTTTTTCTCTACCCTCCCCGCACGTAAACATACATACAGAAATCGGGTTACTAAGTCACAGCATAGTCCTGAAGAAGCGTGGGAAGTTTTACACTCTGGCCATTCTGAAGAAAATTTTATGATTAAATAATAAACTAAGATTTGCTCCCAGTCGCATGTTGACGCTTACCAAAATGCAAAGACATGGATGCACATGAAATAGCCCATAATGCTTACCCATTTAAGATTAGAGCCTGCTTTAATTATTCATGCTGCTAAGGGTTTTCAGCAGAGCTACGCTGCACATATACATTTGTGAGATTCAAGTGTGCAAGATGTGGACCACAAGATGCATGGAGTACAGGGAAAAACCATCTTCTCTGTGAAGGATATAACATTACAAAAGATATTGGTTAGACATTCTGTTACACATTCATTAATTTCTTCTATCCACAAATGTTTCTTAAGCATCTTCATTAGGGATTGGGAGTCTCAATAAATAACAGTATCCTTTCCTGCCTCATGTGTAGAATCATTTCCAAAATAGATTCATGGTTGGAGATATGCAGATCAAAAACTATTGTTTGAGGTCGTGCCTCGTGGGTCTCCTTGACGAGTTGGGGTCCTGAGAGACAAAAAGGAGTCTTCAGGGAAGAGGAAGCGGGGTCTCACAGGATGAGGCTTTGGGGCCCTGGGGGATGAAAAGGGGTCTTCTTCGGGGAAGATGAAGTGGGGTCTCACCGGACGAAGTTAGGGGTGACGGTCTGCAGAGTCACTCCACCCAGACTCCGGGAGTAGGTAAGACTGCTCTGCTGGAACTGGACGCAGAACCCATTTAATCCAGGAAGTACAGAGGCTTATATAGGGTCCTCGGACCAATCACGCCCGGAGGTTACAACCAATGAGGAGAATGGGAAAAGAGGGAAGGGAGGGGTTGAAGGTATAGGGAGTGCTCCTACAAAAAACCAACTTTCTTACTGATAAAACTGATTGGAGAAATGGCTACATAAACTCACTAACATAATCAGCACTTGATGAGTTAAGTTTATTGATCAACTTGCCCTCTAAGCTTTTGACATGGTGGAGAGAATACAGGTCCCTGAAGGCAGGCTCTTCCTTTCACGTGTTTTCTGTTTGTTCTGACACACTTGATGACTAGTGAAGATTGTCTTCTTCCATAAAGCCATGAGAGAGGAAGAACTGTGGACAAGGTGCCCAAGAGAAGCCTAGAGAGTTGGATTCATGAACTTCCCACATGGGAAGAAGAGAAAAGGGAGAATAAAGGTCCATCCCAATATCAGGAAGTGTGCAAAACAAGAATGAATATAATAGAACACAATGGGGCCTTACAGCATGTCATTAATGTAATGTAGTGAAGTTAACAGATATCAAGGGCGGGGTGGGGTGGGATGCACAGGCAGAGCACACTGAGTGAATAATTTGCCAAGTGGGAAGGGCAGCATTTCTTGCAGGGATATGGTCTGACCTACTAAGCATCACAGTTTATCTTCTACTATGCCACGTCCAACTGGGTTTTATACATATCCTTGAACATGCATGGGCAGTGCCAATCCTACAAGAGCTCAAGTGCAGTGACCAGGGTGAGCTTAAGGAAGTTATCCAAATGATCGCTTCTCAAATGAATAGAGATGCCAGTGTATTAGCATGTGAGACAGTAATGGAAAATTCTCTGGTTGTCATCACAATTATCTCCCAATTATTATCATATTAGCCTTGAGTTCCTCAGACACAGTTTATTGTTTTTGTTTTAAAGTTGGGAATGATCTGAGTCTTTTTGCTGTTCTTCCTGTTGGCCTACTTTTGGATCATCTTGCTACCAAGACACCAAGGGGAATAACCAATGATGAAATGCCAGTCAATTGACTACTGTAAATCTGAGACAGTAGAATCATGGAAAGAGTCAAGGACTGGAGGTCAAAGGAGCTAGTTTAGATCCTTTGCTATTAAACTGACTTGGGGACCTTGGGCATGTCTTTAAATCTCTCTGAAAGTCTATAAAGTGGGGATGTTGTTAGAATTGTGATGCTTTATAAACTTACATTGAGGATGAAATTAGATAATGCATGTGGTAATACTCCAAAAGATAATGTCATTATCAGATGGGACATTTGGTGGAGTTGTGTGGTGAAACAAGTGTCTGGAGCATTGCACAAATCTGCTGTTCCCTTTTCCATTTGCCTGCCTCCCCCATACTGAGTTCTGTCTTTCATTACATGCCCACACCCACCCTGGAGAGAGGTACGCATCTCAAGTGCTGAGGAGGGGACAGCACTGCCTTCACATGTAACTCTCAGCCCAAGACACTTTACCCAGCCAATCTGCACACTGGCAATGTTGAACTGTAGATCCAGTTTATCAAAAGTCCCATCAAAGGTGGGACTTGGTCTCAGCCAGGATAATGCTGCTCATTTTCAGGTCCCTGGGAACATTGTATCCACACACTGAGTTTCTGTTTCCATTATGGATTATTTTAAAAAAGAAAGAAAAAAAAAGAAAAGCAATGAAGAAAAGAGAAAAGCAAGCCCAAATTGATATGAGAAAGGTTAAGAACAAGAAATAGCTCATCACTTAGGTGACAAGTTTTCTAGAAACTTCATGCATTCAGATCGTGAGGGAGTACCCAGAAGACAGCATTCCTTTTTAGGCCTCCTTCTACTTGTTCTCCCCAGTAAAAAACAAACCAGATGGCAAAACAATTCCTATGATTATAAATGTGGATAAAGATAAATTTAAAAATCAAAGGAATTGATAAAAAGAATTATAAAATTTCAACAGAATAAGTACATTTCAAACAGGCATGTATGCCTCCCAGACACATACCTAAAAATAGGATTTTAGACTGGAAGCGATTTCAGGGATGATCTGGTTAATTCAATTTACGATGACAAACATGTCTTGAGCATAGTGTGGGCATCAGCTGTGGGGACACAACAGTGAAAAGACATGGGATGTACTCTTAGGGGAAATATACACACACAGAGATTTCTGGAAATGGGACTGTATACTACTTATATCCAAAGTAGAGTGAAGGGCCCAGGGAGCATTTAGAGGAGAAAGCTCAGACATGTCAGGGGCTTCAGAAGTCAGGGAAGGCCACAGGGGAGAGGGACTTGGTTAGGGTCCTGGAAGTAGTGGGAGTCTCTCATAAGGTAGAGAAGGACCTTAGGTGAAGGAAAATGCATGAGCTAAGGGAAAGAAGTGACAACCTCAAGGAACAATCAGAAAGTGACTAGTGCTTCATTTCTGTAAAGGAAACTATTAGTGCTCAGAGTTTTTAAACTCTAGGATTTCAGAAGCAACATCAAATGGTGGTTAAGAACATGAGCACCTGGGTTCAAATTCTGACATTGCAACTTACTAGCTATGGGATTTGGGGAAGCTACATGACTTAGCTCCACTTCCTCATATGGAAAATAAAATAACGTCAAGCACCCACTGCACAAAGTTGTGAGAATTAGAGAACTCATATAAAGTGCAATGTGGTACATGGTAGGTACTGAAAAACACTGTAACAATAATTGTTACACTTATTGTTAGAGTATGAAATGTGTCTCCTCCCAAATTAATATTTGCAAAGCCTCATCCAATGTAATTATGTTGGAGATAGGACTTTTGGGAGGTAATTAATGTTAAATGTAGTCATAAAGGCAGGTCCTAATCAGATAGGATTGGTAGATTCTTAAGAAGAGGAAAAAAGAGAGAGCTCTCTTTATACTCATGTGCTAAGGAAAGGCCACAGGAGGACACAGTGAGAAGCCAGTACAAAAGCCCCTCACCATACCTGATCATGCTGGCACCCTGATTCAGGTTTTCCAGCTTCCGAACCCATGGTAAAATAAATTTTTGTTGTTTAAGCCACTCATTGTATATTGTGTTATATAAACATCACTGATACAATTACAGTTTGGACATTGCAAATTTATACAACCATGGGGTAATACAAATGACATAAATGAATGAAGCAACTTATTCTGGGACATGTAATAGAATAAGCTCAATGGCAAATTGCAGCTGACACTGGGCATATTTGACAGATGCTTGGGAGTGATGGAGGCTGAAGAACTGTCAGGGGACTGCCAGCTCCAGTGGGAGCAGCCATTCCTTGGTTGAGTCCACTATTGGGGTTGTGTGAGAAACTGGGCCAGGCATTCCAGGGTACTCTGATTTCTTCTAGAAAAGTTAGATTGTGCTTTTTTGAGAGGTGGGCTTGGGGGGATGGGGGGGAGTATATCTAAACTTCACAAAGTTCACCAATACTGTGAAAGCATAAAGTAAAACCTTGACCACAGCCCACTCAGCTGCCCCATCAAATATACAGCAGGACCAGTGATAGGGAGATGGGCCAGGATAGAGGGAAAATGTCAGGATGGGAGGTGGGGAGAGACTAGCACTTCTAGTCTGAACTCCAACCAATATTTTAACTTTCCTGAGACTTGATTTGTATTTTTGTAAAACTAAAGTTTGTTTTGGTTTATTTTTACTTATTTATATATTTTTATTGACATATAATAATTGTCCGGATCTATGAGGTACAGTGAGATAGCTCAATATGTGTATACAATGTGAATGATCAAATTAGAGTAATTAGCATGTCTGTCTCCTTAACCATTTATCATTTCTTTATGTTGGGAACCTTTGAACTCTTGAAATTCATCTTTTTCAGCAGATTGATGGTGAAGAATATAATGCCAGTGTTTGAGGGGCTCTTGAAAGAATGGATGAATATGTATATAAAGTGTCTAATGAGCACTAGAAAATATTAGTTCCTTCTATCAGACAATGGATAAAAACAGGGACAAAAGAAAAGGTGGTGGAATACAGAGGATGTTATGAAGACATTATGGGGTAGAATTTGATTGGATGAGGACTTCAAAGTTGATGACCCCGGGGAGGGAGGGAATAATGAAGCTGTTAACTGAGGAAGGAATCACAGGAGGAGAGAGATTAATTAATTGTGTTTTAGATAAATTGAACTTGGGGAGTCTATGGAACATTTGGGTTGAAATGTCCTATTGGCATCCAAGTGAGTATGTGAGGAGACCAATTAGGGATAGAGATGTAGTTTAGAGTGCCATCAACTTACAGGGAACTCTGAAGGCATGAGAGTGATGGGTTTTAGGTTTGTTTTGTTTTGTTTTGAGAAACCAAGCAGAGTGAAAGAAGATGGGGCCCGGGATGGCTAAGGCCAGGATGAGGAGAGAAAGAAAGGTGGAAGAAGAACCATCTGGGAAGAGTGGGGAGGAAGAACCAGAGGACATGTCAACCACAGGCACATGGAAGGATGGGCAGGGAGAAGGAGCATTTCCAGAAGTAAGAGGTCATGATAGCCATGCTAAGCAGAACAAGAATGAAGGAAAACCTTGGTTTTCATAATTTGAAGTTTATCAGTGAACCTTAGGAGAGCAGTTTGATGAGAAAACTAACCCCATGACTTATAAGAATCATCTCTGGTGATGCCTCACTCACCATTTATCTATAACCCACTAACTGAATGATAATGCCAACTCACCAAGAAAACATGAAATGTTTGCATTAGGGATGAGGCATTTCTGGAAAATATGCTGTGAGCTAAACCTGATTTTCTTGTAGCGAGAATGATAAAGGAGAGGATTACGCTCTTGACACAGGGCCTTGTGCCCAATTTTTTATAGGCATGAACACAAATTCCATATTGAATTAATTAATTATGAATGATAACCATGTATAATATAAATCCTCTTCAAGTATACATAATTAAACAGGGTAATACAAAAACCAGTTGCATAAATTATATTTAATATGAGAGAATAGCATAAATATTAAACAAAGTTATTGTTTTATTTCCTGACATTTTTTCTCATTGGCAGATGATAGGAATTTTAGTATCATGAAATCAGACAGAATGTTTTGGAGAAGTTTTTCAGATATCTCTGAAAAGACCTCCTGAGGAAGTTATTGATGCTGCTTAATCCCGAGGAAGTGATGACCATTTTTGATCTTCTCTTCTTCTTATAATGGTTTTCACGGAAAGAGTTGGAGTCATCAACTCCAACTGCCATCACACCAGGATTAGCACCCTCTGCTCATGCCCTGTGGTTGTTCAAGGAATACGGATTTTGAGCCAGACATAAAACACATTTTAAATGCTGATTTTCTTATTTTGCTGCTTTATACAATGTCTCTGTAGCAAGTTTTAGTGATTCACCATTGGTTGTTTACTCTTTTAATGGAAACGTTTTTGCGGGGGCGGGTAATGAGGATTGAACTCAGGGTAACTCAACCACTGAGCCATATCTTCAGCCCTATTTTGTATTTTCTATTTAGAGACAGGTTCTCACTGAGTTGCTTAGTGCCTTGCCATTGCTGAGGCTGGCTTTGAACTCTCTATCCTCCTGTCTCAGCCTCTGAAGCCACTGGGATTGCAGATGTACGCCACTGCACCCGGCTTGATGGAAACTTTTAAGAAGCTATGTTCAATGTGGTTATAGAGAAATGAGATTGGTGTTTTAATCATTGATAATTTATCACTTATAATAACAAATGTTAATCTGTATTCTGCTTTAAAAGTTAAATTAAATATCTTTCCTTGTGTAACAGTTAATGAAGGATAGAAAGAGGGGTGGAACCCAGGTCTTTTAGCTCCCAAGGTGATGATCTTCCCAAGAAGCTGTCCTTTCTAATGAACAGTCCCCATTTCCTTTGGGATGCTGTGCCCTTATTTAAATGCTGATGTGATTGCTCAAAATGTTTTTAGAGAACTTTCTTTTTGGTATGTTTTCTCAGTCATACTAGGGACTTGATCTTAATATCATCCACCTTCCATCGCTTCTCAGAGCTCCATCATCTTCCTTGTGGACCCGAGGGATCAAGACTGTTCTTTCTGTTGTAGACATTTGAGAGAAGGCTGCGCATGGCTGAGGTGAGTCAGAGAGCCACACTAAGACAAATGGTCTGGGACCTCTTGTGAAGCCTGTTAGGCTGCTGCCAGAACCACTGGGGACACTTGTTATTCATTCTCATACTCTGTTCGTAGTTAATCACAGGGGGACAGGGAATCTTGCTCTCTTAGTAGGGATTACCGAACATCCAATTTTCAGAAGTCAAGCACCACCTGTCTTTGCCTTCTGAAAGTGATGCAGTGTCCTCCAAATACTTTCATGACAATGATTATCATTTTATTTCCACATTTTACTTTTTGTAAAAGTTTTATTTCTTTGAAAATTTGACAGGCGTGGGATTTCTCAGTACTTTCTAATACCAATAAAGAGTTTGGAGACTGCCCTAAAATGGCATCCATTCTGAAGGAATGTCACCTGTATTGATGTTCAACAGCAAGGGAAGGAGAAGAATGTTCATGATAAACCTGAGTGAGTCACCAAATAAGATGGTTTGGTCTGCATCTGAATGTCTCCATAAACAATATATTGCCTTATCCAAAGCGAAATGATGCTATTAGATTTCCCCCATCTTTTCAAAATAGTGTATGTTTTTTGAGCAGCTCTATACTGGTTGACGTGATGAATTTGCCCTCTTCAGCCATCTACATTCTCCTTGACCAAGGTTAGGCATTTTCACAATGGCCAACCCTAGAAAAGTATGTTAGAATACTCATTAGGGATTAAAAGTGAAAAAATTTAAATAACCTTTCAGGGTCTGTATAAAAGAAGGTGAGAGTGAGTATGTTTGTGTTTATGTGAAGACACATAAGGAGACCCTCACTTCAAGGGTTCTGAAGGTAATTTATCTCCAAGGGGTGTGTGTGTGCATGCATTTGTGTGTATACCTGACTGTGTGGGTGGGGAAGGAGAAACTGGGAATCATGAGATCTACTTTGGGAAAGAATAAAAGGCTACACAACAACCAAAAGGGGAAAATGGTGGTGATGGTGGTGGTGTCAACTGGAAAAGGATGGTGCACAGCATGGTCAGAACCTGACATTCTCTGGGTCTGCACATCCATGGCCCGTTTAGGAGCTCGGAAGAGGCTTTTCACATGGACAGGGGAAGATCTTCTGTGTGGATTTTGTGCAGAGCTAGAGGCAATGATCAGGACACAAACCAGGCAGACTGGTGGTCACTTTGCGGATGGAGTCCTCTCTTACCATCCCAGCAGGAGATATTGCTGATCAGGGACTGGGTCTCCACACTGGTACTTAGGAGAGACAGAGATTCAAGCAATTTGGGTGCAATGTTGCCTGGAAGTAAATGAAAAGGTTGCTATGAATATCTTGCCTCCCTTTGCCCCACAATGTCCATATCAATGTCAATGACACAATAATAATTCCTTCTAAGAAATCATTTTAACCATCTCAGAGGGATTCCTAAATGTGTTGATTCCATGACTACCTGAAGATTCCTGCTGTACCCTGGGGTAGTTTCTAGCTTTCATCTTCCTACAAGTTCAGGATCTCTTACCTAAAACTCTTGGAGTCAAGTATATTTCAGAATTCAGATATTTTCAGATTTTAGAATAACAACAACAATAACAATAATAACATAATTATTCTACTACTACACCCAGTAACCAAAATAATTAACATTTCCATAGTGAATGTATTCACATTAAGGAGATAAATAAGAATCATAGAAAGCTTTAGTTTAAATTGCATCAGGTTTTGCTGACACTGAATTTGTTCCAAATTTGTAAAAACATGTCAGTTTTCAGTGGACAAGGGAGTATGAACCTATATTACTATACCACTGTTTTTAAACAACATAACCCCAAGAGACAGTAAAGGGTACAACCAGAATTTTCCAATATGTCAAGGAGGGTGACATTCTCTGTTGTAGTTGGCTGAATGATAGTATCATGGTCTCATCTCTGGACTCTGTGACTATTACCTTATGTGGCAAAATATGTGGCTAAATTAAAGATTTTGCTGTGGGAAGATTATCTTGGGTTATGCAGGTCACTGCAAAATGCAACCTTTTTTTGTGAAGGAGGTAGAGGGAGACTTGACACAGAGAAGAGGAGTCAACTGGGGGTGGAACACAGAGAGATTTGAAGATGCTAGCCTTAGAGAACAGAGTGATGCAGCCCGTGCTGGGAGCTATCAGATACTGGAAGAGGCCAGGAAGAGACTTTCCCCTAGCCTTTGAAAAGAGAGAATGCATACATCCCGGGCAACAACCTGATTTCCATCCATGGACACTAATTTTGGATTTCTGGCCTCCAGAAAAATGAGAGAGTTAATTTTTGTTGCTTTAAGTCACCAAATTTGTGGTTATTTGTTATAGAAGCAACTACAATGAGTGGCATCTTTATGACCCTTCATTGAAGGTCTCTAATATTAGACATACTTTTTTAAGGACCTGTCTTTTGTTAGTGATGCCTTGGGTGTTACTTCCCTAAGTCTCCATGTCTTCATTTGTCCTATGTGGATAATAATACATACCTCACAAGGGTTATAAGAATTCACTTAAAAATACATATACAATGCTTCACACATAAGCATATAGTTGGTGCTCAATAAATGGTAGTTTATTTTTGATATTCCTATTCTCTGAGATTCCCTTTATAACTTTCTTGGTGATAGAGATTTACATTTATATTAGAGTCCAAATATATTGCAAAAAAGGTTGATCAATCAAATCTCAATTTTTCCTCATCTTGAAGATTTTGCCAGCCCATTTATATTCACCAATGTCACAATGATGATGCATTCGATGTCTAAGAGTGTGAGAAGTCTAAAGACATACCAATCAGTCCTGAAGGCTTAGTTTCTATATTTATCACAAACATTTTTATTTTCTCGAAGGCTGGAGTCTTTGAACCTGGCATCTTCAATTGAACCAATGATAATTTGCTTGACAAATGCTTAGAAATATATCCATTTGCAGATGGGTATGCCTAATAGTAGTAGGTAAGAAGTCTTTTTTCAAAAGCAGGCAACCATTTGAAAGCATGAGAAAATACCACCACAATGATAACAAACCCCCACAAAAATCTAAGGGACTAGAACATTTTGAAGGCAGGTAATTAGTAATTATAAAATTGTCCAAGCTCCTGAAAAGAGGA
This sequence comes from Geosciurus inauris, assembly GCA_004024805.1. Lineage (NCBI taxonomy): Eukaryota > Metazoa > Chordata > Mammalia > Rodentia > Sciuridae > Geosciurus > Geosciurus inauris. Next base: position 69,289 of record PVHX01001648.1, read on the forward strand.
ATAGATAGAACAATGAATTCATTAGAAAATACCTACCAGATATTCAGGAGTGTAGAGAACTAAAGTTAATTGGTGGCAAAGAAGATAATGAGTGTTATTTGAATGTCTATGGGTCTAGGTGTGGGTTTCTAGGAGTAGTTACACACCAAGGGGCATTTGTTCTACTTAGCTCCAGTCAGACGAAATATTTCTGATCATTTCTAATGTTCTGCTCTAGCTCTGCTCATTTGAACAGAACTGGTTTTATTACTCACAGATAAGTAGCCTTATCTCTTAAAGGATAAGGATCTGTTACTGCTGTTTTTGTTTCCGCATAACGTACATCGAAAATACTTTATTCTTTCAGGCAATAGAATTTTGAGGCCTCTGAAAAATATCTTAAAGACCCTTGAAGACTGGGAAGTGTCCCCAGCCCCACTGAGAAGCCTACCTGACACTAAGGTCACAAAATGCAAGTGATGCGAGGGTTTCACCATGACCTCATACCATAGAGGTATCAACTTCATAAAACTGAAATCAGACGTGCTGAGTCCTGTGCACTTACGGGGGTCTCGTGGTTGTTAGACGAGCAAAGGGACAGCATTAGACCCCAAAGTGTTGCTTTTCCAGCCAGGGCCTTTCTGCCCCACCTTGGGGTGATATCAGCAGATTTGTGGTTAACTCCTTCCTCAACTTTCAATTTTAGCTTTTTCAAGTCTGCAGCACAAAGGAAGAAGGAGTCCAGCAGTTTCACTGGAGTTTGGAGATACAAATTTAGAGCTCAGCTCAGCAACTAACGAACCTAGTATGGTCATGAAGTATGGGAATGGTTCTCATGGCTGCCCGCTTTTTTCTTTCCCAGCAATTACCAAAATTGTCATCATCTACCATCTTATTCCTGCTCTGGGGTGTAGTGTTTAAGGACACGGCTAGACTGGGCAGCTGCAGTGCCTGGGGTTTGAATCTGGTTCTGCCACTTAAACACTGTGTAGGCAAGTTACTCAGTTTCTCCGTGCCTCAGTTTCTTCATCTGCAAAGTGGCAGTAGTTACAGAAGGTGTAAGACAAACAAGTTAATTAATACAAGTGAACACTTTGAATGATTCCTGGAACATATTAAGCACTATCTGTGTACTTGTTCCTTCTCTGTCTCCTATCCAATCTCAAAGACAGATTATCTGCTTGATTGAGTCCTTGCCTCTTTCTCCCCAGTTCTATCTCTTGGTCCTTTCCTACTGTCACTGAACTATTTGCATTTCTCACAAAGATTCCTGAAGTGTCCATGACTTTGCATGGAACTCCCCTACCTAGAATACCCTTTCCTTCACCATGGCCAAACAACAATGTGATAACAAAAAAGACCAAACATGAAAAGGGGCTTGGAAAAGGGAAAATTCTCTTGATTTCCATTAGAAAAAGTGGTTCTGGATGAAGAGGTAGTGAATTGGCTGCACCGTGTAAACAGTGATGCTCACATTCATTAGTTTTTATGATCCTTTGAGGGGGGATGCTTACCTGGTCCACTCAAGCATACCCATGTTTTTCCTGGGGTTAGTAACTACCAGCAAAATCAAGCACTACCATAACATTAACTAATCATCCCAGAGCACCCAAAGATGTTCTGTGGGGTTCACATGTTCCCTAACACCTAGCAGAGTCGAGCCCTTTTCATTTGGTGCTCCCACTGGCTGCATCTGTCTTTTCTTCTGTGATGGGCTGTGTAGATCAGTGTTTAATGGTATAAATGTTCTGTATTGGTTTTGTTTTTCACTCTGTCAAGATTTTGAGCTTTGTGGGTGCAGTGCCATGTGTTGGTCATCTATAATAGCTGGTATCTAGCATAGTGTTTGGAATATGATCTTGAAACTTTTATTTCTTGATTTCCTGGAAAACAAACCCTTCCAGTTTTCTTCAAAATCCTCTGACTCTTCCTTTCATTTTTTTTTTCTTTTCTGGCTCCTGTTTCTTTGCTCAGTCCTTTGGCAGTCTCTAGGTTTGTTTTTCTTTCTTCTCTTTTTCATCCTCATGCGTACCTGGATCCCATGGCTTTAACCGCTTCCTCCTACAGAGGTCTTCACATCTATTTGATTTCTCCCTACAACCCAACTGATGGCCATTATTACTTGCATTTTCACGTGGACCTTGAAGGAAGTTTACTCTAAAATAAACTCATCTTACCTTGTCATTTAAAAGTGCTCTTCAGAACTCCATTCTGGATAAATTTCTTGGGTGGTAAACTCAAACTTCATCATCTCTTTCCTGCCACTTCTAAGCAGTATTCAAGTGCTGGTGATGTGGAATTTTTATTTCATGTTTCTGGATCACTCCTCAAAATCTTCATCACTGTTGCTTTAGTTCAGGTCTTGTCATCTCTATTTTGGCCTAACCACAGTTTCCTAACTCCTTTGTCACGCAGGCATTTTTGAATAGGACAAGTCAGGTGTTTTGCAGACTGATCCTCAATTTGGGTTTCCTATGTTTAGATTCAAGTTATACATTTTTGGCAGAAATAACACATAAGTAATGTATTCTTCCTTCTCGGTGCCTCTCATTAGAAGGCACATGAGGTCTCTTTGTAATTAATAAGTAATTTGTGGGAAGATATTTTGAGACTATGTAAATATCCCATTTCCTCATCAAATTTTCACCAAGTAGCTATATCAACCATTGATGATTCTTGCCTAAATAAATTATTACTATGATTGGTTGCAAAATGGTGATTTTCTGACTCCCTCAATCCCTGTCCATTTTTGCTTGGCATCCTACTTTAATCAATTCAATAAAGTATCTATCAGTATGGACTCCTGAATTCTTATTTTCTTCTAAGAAATGTAATATTTTACTGTTATTATTTGTTTTGATGTTTAAATTGTCCTAAATTTGGACAGCGGAAGTCTCTCTGAGCTGGCTCCTTAGTTCTTTTTGATATGTCCTCATAATTTGATGAGCATGTTGTTTGTTTCTGGCTTAAGAAGATGCTTTATAGCCTTTGTTTTATGAATATTTTGGCTACAAAATTGTAGGCTAGTGGTTTTCTTTCAGTATTTTAAAGATGTCTTCCCATTGTCTTCCCTGTTTTTGTTGATAAATCAGCCCCAAAGCTTAATTATGGCTCCCTTGATGTAAAGTGTCTTTTTTACCACTGACTACTTTTAAAATTTTTCTTTATGTCTTTGATTTTTGGTGTTTTACAATATTATGCCAAAATATAATTTTATTCATCTTTATCCTGCTTTTGTATTTAAAGTTTCATGAATCTGTGGTTTGATGTCTTTCAGTTTCAGAAATTTCCAATTAGCGTTTCTTCAGATATTGTTTCTGCCTTATGTTTTCTCCCTTTTCTTCATTTACTCTCCCAGTGATCTATGGAGGACATTTTCACTATATACTTACTATGTATCTCTCCTAATTGTTTTTCCCTGATTTCCATGTTTTTCGTTTCTCTAGCACAATCTGGACACTTTAAACTGACCTATCTTCTAGTCTACAAAGAAAGTTTTCTGCTTTGTCTAATTTGATATTAAATGCTATCAAATTCCTTTTTATTAGTGCATTTTAATTACACAGAATAGTGGGCTTCATTGTGACATATTTATACATTCTTGAATTCTTAAGTAAATCTATTGAATTCCTCGCTTCAGTTATTATATTTTTCATACCTAAAAATTCCATTTGACTTCTTAATATGAATCAGAAGTCTCTGCTGAAATTCATATTTTCTTGAACATAGTTATTTTAATGCTCCTGTCTAATAATTCTCCATCATCTGTAGATCTATTTCTACTTGACTTTGGTCATTGTTTTTTTGTTTATTTTTATAATACTCATAATTTTTAGTTGGATGCTGGACATTGTATATTAGTTGCCTTAAAAATGATAGTCTGGAAGGTGCTCTGTCTCTTGCAAAAGCATTAAGATCTCATCTGGCAGCAGAGATTGTGCAGATCACCTCAATCTTGTTAAAGGTTTATTTTAGGCCTGTTCTATTTCATTTTGTCTTTACTCTTAGGATGCAGAATTTCTGACGTCTCATCTGAGTTTCTGGAATGTTTACAAGAGCTTTCTATGCTGGCAGGCCTTGAATTCCTATCCCTGACTCTTCAGAACACAAGTCTTCTAAAATCTCTGCTCATTCCATTGGCCTTCTAGTTGCTTGTTCCCAATGCTTTTTGGAGTCATACTTTGTGTGCAGCTTGGAAATTGGCCAAAACCTCAGCTGGAGTTTGAACAGAGATTTTCAGGCTGACTTCCTTGTGGTTTCCTTCTTTCAGGTTTTGCCCCTCAAGTTCCAGTTGCTTCAGCTGTTCTAAAGACAGATGTGAGGACATCTGTCTTCCTGGATCACTGGGACCTCCCTTTTGTTAGGATTCTAGTTCTTCTGCTAAAAACTGGCAGATGCCTGTGGGGGATAAGGCAGGGTGAGTATGGGTCTCACTCAGAGTGTTTTCCTTCTCTTAAGGGACCAGAACCTTTCAAGTTCTCTCCATATCGATTGCTTTCCATTGTTTTAAACACACATTTTATGTTTCCTGTTCAGGTTTATAGCTAATGTTAATGGTCTAAATCAAACTTGCCACTATTTAGCAATTAAGTTTTTCAGAAATAGTTTTCAAGCTCTGTGCTCTGTTTGAATATGTTGCCCTATTTTAGTCAGCTTTTTCACTACTGTGACCAAAAGACCTGTTAAGAACAGTTTCAGAGGAGGAAAAGTTTATTTGGTGCTCATGGTTTCAGAAGACAGCCGACTCCATTGCTGTGGGTCCAAGGTGAGGCAGAACATCATGGCAGAATGGTGTGGAGGAGGAAATCAGCTCAGAATGTGGCAATCAGGAAGCAGAGGGAGCCCTGCTCACCAGCAACAAAATATAAACTCCAAAGGCACACTTCCAGTGACCTACTATTTAAGCCACAACCTACCTGCCTATAGTTACCACCCAGTTAATCCATATCAGTGGATTAAGCCATTGATTAGTTTAAAACTTCCTTAACCTAATTATCTTGCCTCAGAAGTTTCTTGCATTGTTCACACATGAGCTTTTGGAGGATACCACATATCCAAACCAGAACACTCCATGAAAGTGCCTGTATTGGAAACTTGATCTTCAATGTGAGAGTGCTGGAAGTTCAGGCCTAATGGGAGGTTTTGGGGTCATGAGGGCACTTCTCTCATGAATGGTCAATACTGTTATTATGGGAGCCAGTGATTTATACAAGAATGAGTCCAGCCTCTCTTGTTCTCTTGCCCTTCTGCATGGAATGATGCAGAAAGAAGATCCTCAGCAGAAGCTGGTCCTTGGATCTTGGACTTCCCAGCTTCCAGAACTATGGACCAATAAATTTCCATTTTTAAAAAATATCACCCAGTGCAGTGGTTCACAATTTTTTTAAGCTTTTTTTATTTGTAGATAGACACAATATCTTTATTTGTTTATTTTTATGTGTTGCTGAGGATCGAACCCAGTGCCTCATGCATGCAAGGCAAGTGCTCTACCACTGCAGTGGCTCACACTTTTAACCCCAGAGAATTGGGAGGCTAAGGCAGAAGAATCACACCAGGACAGCTTTAACAACCTAGGAAGACACTTCCTCATATTAAAAAGGAAAAAGGCTGGAGATGTAGCTCAGTGGTAGAACAACCCTGGATTTAATCCTTAGTACTATGTGTGTGCATACACACACACACACACACACACACACACATTACCCAGTTTGTGGTATCCCATTATAGTATGTTATAATTTGAATCTGAAATGTTCCCCATCCCAAAGGTTCATTTTTTGAAGGCTTGATTCATAGCTGGAAGTACTGTTGGGAGGTGGGGCCTACTTATAGGATGTGAGTCACTAGGGGTGCATCCTTGATGAGTATATCTTGTCCCCAGGTGCACATGTGCTCTCTCTCTCTCTCTCTCTCTCTCTCTCTCTCTCTGTCTGTCTCTGTCTCTCCAGGCCACCATGAAATGGGTAGCTGTTCTCTACCACATGCTCCCTGCCATGATTTTCTGCCTCACCAAAGGTCCAAAGTGATGGGGCCATGTGATCATGGAATGAAGCCTCTGAAATTATGAACCAAAGTAAATCTTTCCTCACTTAAATTGATTTTCTCAGGAATTTTATCACAGTGACCAACAACTAACTAATACATAGGAGCAAAAAACAGACCAAGACACTCTCCTTATGTTGTTGATGTTTAATATTACAGCATGTAGTCAGAGATCAGTCTATATGGTGTATTAGTTTGGACCAGATGAAATTATCATTTTTGTAGGCCAATATAGCTTAATATTGGCACTTTAAAAAACTTTCATTTGTAATTCCTTTCCAACATATTAATGCTTTGGAGACAACATTATGGAGATTATCATAATGTATCATGTATGTTTAAAAGAAATTATGTTTGCTGGAGGTAAACTCTCACTGGGCTACTGGCCATTGCCTTCGAGATGGCCAAGAGGTAGGGTCATCCACTATAAGCAATGGGGCCCTGCATACAATCGAAGGCTTGAATCATTTTAGAATCATTCTAAAATGATTCATCTACACTAAAAGGCCCATACCTTCTTAGCGTGCAGTAGAACTGGCCCTGCTATCATAAGCTACTACCCAGTCCTCTTTTTTTTCCTATTATAAAAGTGCTGTTGAGGAGAGAGAAAGAAGGTTCAAAATCAAGATGGCATAGTGACATATTGGAGCCTGAGGAGAAAGGAAAAATCAACAATATTGATCTTCTCTTTATTTAAACATTTGGCATTTGATTCATCATAGTATTTTTGTTTAAATTATAATTTTTCATAATATTGCATTAGATTATTATTTATTTTGATTACTGAGTTTTCAGTGCCTCCTTATATTTTGTGCATGAAATGAGTACCTCAGGGCCTCATCCTAGTTTGTTTCCTGGGATGCTGAGTTTTGCAGGCAGTGCAGCTCCTGGTGGCAGCATTTTCTTCTGCCCAGGCGGAGAAGGCCTGGAGACTCACTGTGAGCTGAAGCAATGTGAGCTGACGGACCAGGATGAACCACAGATCAAGATCAGAGTACCTTCCTCCCACAGGTAACTGACTGGTTAGAAATATTTCTTACTCCAGCCAGGAGAAAGATTAGACTTCACAGAAAGAAAAAGTCAGAGTCATTACCAGACAGACTTCACCCCTCCCCTTTCCCAAAAGTGTGCTCCTGGAGTGGGGAGGAGCAGAAAGAGGAGACTGTGGCTGCTCCCCACTATAAACCCTTCTGTTTCATCTACATAAAGGAGAAGAGAGCAGGGATTCATACTGAAACTGAGTTCAAAGTCTTAACTTGACTGAACTTTTAGTAACCAACAGTGATCAAAAGTGAGGGCATTAAAGAAGCTAAAGGGAGTTTTAATAATATAAGGTAGAAGTTCTTGAAGGATAAAAACTACTTCAGACACCAGTAAATACCTCATAATAAGTTGTTACATACATATTGATAATAAGCGAGGTTTATTAAAGATACTATTCAATCTTTCCTATCAGTCTGTAATTTTCATTTATCCTTGCTCTATTTGATTCTGAGAGAAGTGGACTAAATTTCCAACTGCTATTACTGATTTAGCTATTATTTTCGTTAGCTCTGCTGGCTATTGCTTTATAAATTTTCAGGCTATGTTATTAGGGGGATGGATACAAGTGCAAGATTTTTATACATCCTTGATATTGTTTCTTTCTTTTGAATATTTTTTCTATTGTTTAAATTTTCTTTCTCTCATATTAAAATTTTTAGCTTAGTTCTTTGTGAATTCCTACTTGCCTAGAATATTTTCTAATACATTATTTTTGACCTTTTATTGTTTCTTATGTTAGAATTTCTCAAGTTTAATACTTTCTATTCACTTTTTGGTTTTCTTTTCCCCCATGTTGTTCACTGGATACATTTAATTTAATTTTATTTCTCTGAAGATTAAACGCTGTTTTATTGTTTAAATGAATACCCCTAACTTATTTATACCCTCATTTCTGCAGTTTCCTTCTATCAACATCAAAAGCTTATCATAGATAACTCTTTCTCTTACATCATAAGAATTTCAATAATCTCTCACCTCTCTTTTCTCTGTGCTTCTGCTTTTGCTCTGTTGTAAGTTTGGGAATTTTAAAATGATCTTTGGTATCTTAAATATTACTCTATTAGACTTTTAAATCTTTCATTAATTTTGGGATACTCTCTGCCATCACTTCTTTATGTTCCCTTCTCTATATCTTCTCTTTTTCTTGTTGTGACTCCTATGGGCCACAAATTGAAAATTGTTCTTTAATTCCCCTTTTTAATGTTCCTTTCATCATTTTATCCCTTTCAATACCTTCTGTTCTCTGCCATATCCATTCTGTTCTTCAACCAAGTCAATCATTTGCTTTTAACTTGACTGTTGTATTTTTCATATCCAGTAATTCTAATTTTCTCTTCTTTGTAACATTTGTTCCCACTTTATGTTTGCATGATCCACTCTCATTCTCTTCCTAAAGATGTTCATTCTGGTTATTTTGCATTCTTGTCTGTCTATCTCATGGAGCTGACCATCTTTGGTATAGGCTCCTCCAGTCATCTGCATAGGTGATGCTTCCTGGTTGTCTTATTTTCTCCCCATGAGCTTGCCCTTTTTTCCCTTGGGAGCCTTACCTGCCTTTGCTGGCCCTGCCAATAAGGGTGGAATGGCAAAAGTCCAGACCTTGCCTCCTGCCTTATGCTCCAACGCTGTGAATAAATAGTCCATTTCCCATTGATGAGGAATAAAGACCTAAAACTCTTGTGTCCATTAGAGACAAATTTTTGCAGCAAAGTAATTGTAAATGGCCTTAACACATATAGGGTTAATAAATAAAACGAAACATAACATTGAGCTCTTTTATAGAATCTTCAGGATTTTTCCCCCTGGGTTTCTACTTAATATTAATTTTTACCTCAGGGGGAAAAAGGACCTTATGTAAAAATCCTTTATTCTCCCTCCCCCTTATGTATATTAAATAACACAAGATTATTTTAATAACGTGATACAGAATCTAGAGACAAGGCACTTCGTTCTACAAAAGGGAACCAATTTATTTCATAAATCATATTCTTTTGCTCCTTCCAGCAACTTCCCTTTTCCCTGGGAGGGGGATGTTATTATGTTCTGTGTGGCTCTTTGTGTAGTTTTAATTTATCATTAAGTAACACTTTGCTTTTTAACATAAAGAATTCAGTGTGCTTGATGGAGCAGTGCTCCATGGAAAGTTAGTTTGCAGCAACAACTGTTTGGAGCAGAGGAGTTTATTAATTTATCAGAACCTTATGTTCACTTTCAGATTTCTCAGTGTAGGAACCAACAATCAGCTGCACCTGTTGCCAATTAAAGTATTAATGACACATCAATCAAAGAAAAATCACTGGGAATGGAGATTACACAAGCTCTCTACTCATGTCAGTTTTTGGAAGTCATCCTTTATTTCAAAAATAAGTGAGATCTACAAACCATACACTTCAATCTGCACTCTTTCCTTTCCCTTGAAAATGATTTTACTAGCTGAATGTCTTACACACTGTGGTCAAATGAATTTTCCTCTGGAGGAAACTGTCATATTTAAAAAGCAGTAATAGTGCTATATGTGTGGAGAGTGGTAGGACTCTGTTAAGATTTTTTAAAAGCTTGACAGAAGTTAATTACTAGGTTTATAAAAGATGAATGGAACCTGCCCTATGGTATGGGTGTCTGTGTGTCCTTTGAGGAAATCTGCGGTGCCAACATTGGAGAGTCCAGCAGAGGAGGCTGGGCCTTTCCATTCCTCATTTTGAGTGAGTGAATACTTTCTAGGGGATGGTTGGCATTCAGATTGGGGATGAAGATGGCATTTGGGGGCAGAAATGGTTGAAAGGCATGGGTTATAGAAGCCCACACATGTTCCAATCCTGGATCAACTGTGCTCTTGATCTCCTTAGCCATTCTAGGAAACAATTTCTTATTGTTTTCTGTTTCAACTCTGTAAAATGGGCAGATGGGATATAAAGTGGAGTGTCTCATTATATCTGAGGGTTTCTGGCAGGTAACCAGCTTGGCAGGAATGTGTCAAATCTAGAAGAAATGGGTAAAAGCAGTGCAAAGCTTTGCTCCTGGGAGGTGTCCTGTTAGTATGTGTTGATCAGTGGAACAAAAAAGGCACAACACAGCACCAGCCTTTGAGCTTATATTATGATTGATGTAAAATGCAGTTTTACCTGATGTTTCCCTAATGATATAAGTTCAGCCAGTTCTAGAATCTTAGGCTTCTGCTTCAAAGGGTAAATGTCACCATAATAAAACCTGTGAATTTTATAAATTAGTATGGATACCAGACCTATTTGGCCCTATTTTATTTTTTTAGTATTGCTATAGTTTGGATGAGTGGTCCCCAAAGGGGACATCTCAGCTTGAGATGTGAGCATTCCACCCTGATGTACCTCCTCACCAGAGGTGTAGATCAATGGGGACAACCAATCTTGGACTTGAACCTTCAAAACCAAAAGCCAGAATGGATCTCTCTATATTTCAGTAGTATCCTGTGACAGATCTTTCATTAGGGTGATAAAAAGCTGACTAATTCAATACCCCAGAGTGTTTCTACTTATCTCAAAAGTTTCCAGTTGTTCTCAGAACATATATATATATATATATATATATATATATATATATATATATATATAAACCCATTGTAATATAATAAATATACCAATATCACAACTGTTTTGGATGGCCAAGGAGTGGGAAAGAGGAATGTGTGTCCATAAAGAGTTCTCCATGCTAGAATGGTTTGAGATTACTGCCTTCAAGTACAATTAGGATTTTTTACTTCTTCATTATAGTATACTTACTTGGTTTTTCCTGTTGATCATTTTTGCACATCTTTTGTCTATTCATTGTGACACAATGAGATTATGAATAATATTAATCCAGCCTCCATTACTACCATTCTACAGCCTAATCTTAAGTCATTGGTCATTGCATATGACAAATCATATAGCACCTCATCTTGACAACAAGAGTGGTCCACCGGGTGGGCACATGTGCAGAGCAAGGCCAGGCACATTGTTTGACATTGGAATTCCACGCCTGAAAAGTTGCTTTTTCTCTGGGTTCTCTAAGCAGGAATTCTAGAGGCTGTTCTCCACTAGGCAAAGTCCTCTCTGCAGTAAGGTCACAGCACAAGAGCTATCATTATGCAAAGGGAAGAGAGACATAAAATGAGACAGCAGATTGGGAAAGTCTTTTGAGCAGAGGAGCCCTAGTTTCAGTCCCTGTGGCCTTTGTTGTGGCAACGCTTAACTCATTCAGTTCTGGCAGTTCCACAGCATCTCTCCTGGTCTTGCAAGCCAATGCAATTTTTTAAAGCTCTTTGAACTAGGTTTCTTGCTGCTTGCAACAAAAAGAAATGGACTAATAATGACTGATGCTATAGATTCTGAAACATTCTCTTCAGAGCCCCTAACATTTCTGGACCCCAAGATCCAGAACAGGTACAGATATAATTGTGGAAATCTCTGTGTTGCACAAATACACTCATCTGACATTCAGTGTTTAGTACACTATGTGTATACACCAGCAGTCTCAACCCTGGTGCTGCTAACATTCTGGACTGAACAACTCTGGGTGTTGCAAGGAGTTTAACAGTATAGCCCTGGCTTCTACCTACAAATGCTGGTAGTATCATTGCCCCAGGTGTGACAAAGAAAAAAACCTAAGTGTCCCCAGCATTGCCTGATGTCACTAGGGGAGGGGAAGTGCAAAATCAGTCCAATGAAGAACAACTGGTGTGTACAGGACGTAAGCTTCATAAAAACAGGTTTTCTTTTTCTTTACTCTTTTTCAGGAATGTATTCCAAGTACCCAGAACAGGGATGGCCTCATAGTTGGTGCTCAATTTACATTTATTTAGTGAGAAATAAAGGGCTTTAAGTAAATGGAGTATGTTGTTGGGGATATTGCTAGCATCAAAAACAAAGAAAAGAAGCCCAATGAAGAAAAACATGTCACTAATTCTATGACAACCCAGGGTTAAAAGAGAGAAGAGAAAAAGTAAAAGAATAAAAGAATGAAGCACATACAGCCACATAATTTGGCAAACTAAGAATATCGTGTACAGTACAGTTCCTCTTAATGTGGAAAGTAGAGTTGGGTTAGGAAGGAGGGGAAATGTTGATTTTAGAAATTCTGCTTAAAACACTGTGGTTTTCTACATATTCTCTCTCTCTCTTTCTCTCTCTCTTTAAACAGAACATTATAGACCAGCAATAAAGACTGATTCAGGGCCAGGGTAGTTACAACAGAATCTGGAAGAATTCCATTCCCTAGGAATGATGTGTACTTTTTCAAGTGTTGTCTGATTTCTACATCTTCCTCAATAGTTGCTCCATCTGGATTAAAATGATCAACACATAGAAGAACTACCCATAGATGTGATCTTTCTCTTATTGTAACTTAATTTTAAAATATGCAAATTAGAGGATTTAGTTTTACAATAATCTTTCCCACAGCAAAGGATAACTAATATATGAAAATATGCAAACATATGCTTGGCAATACCAATGTAACATTCATAAAATGACTTACACAACTCAGTCACATGATGTTAGTCAGATACAAATTATGTGCACTTCATGTCCAAGCAGAGAAGTGGTTACAGATCATAAGTTTCTAGCACAACCACTCCTGCTTAACAGAAAAGAAGTATTTCAGGGCTGGGGTGTTGCTCAGTGGTAGAAGTTTGCCTAGTATGTATGAGGCCCTGGGATCCCCAGCCCTGCTTTAAAAAGAAAAGAAAAGAAAAATCCACAGCTGTTCCCAAACTGTATAGTCACAGTCTCACACTTTCTGTTTCTCTACCTGCCTTATATTTGACCTGCAAAAGATTAACATGGACTGAGCCCTTTGCAAATCCTTAAGTTTTTAAGAAGTGTGACTTTGGACTTTTCTTTTCAGTTTTATCACCAGTCTGAGTTAGTTTGCTTTTCAGCAGTGTTTCACACCAAGCACTTTCCTTTATTTGTTTGGTGGAGTGGAGCGCAATCAAGCCCCAAGGAAAGGAGATCCTGGGTGGTCAGCCAGGCTCCACCAGCTAAATGATTTAGCCTCTGCCTCAGCCGCAGAACAGGCCATCAAATTTCATGCCTCAATAATATTTAAATCACTGATTGTTGTTGAGAGGCAGGATAGTGTAGGCAAAGGCTCTCTGGAGTTAGACAAGCCTAGGTTTGCACATTTACTATCTAGGGGCCTACGGCAAGTGAGGCAACTCCAGGAGCCTCAATAGGTACCATGTGTGAAATGTTTACATGGTGATACTCCAAAGACTGTTATATTCCACCTCTGCCGGGGGTGCCATTGTGATTAACTTCATTCAGGGCCACTCACAAATAATGAAAACCATGAGTGCCAAGATCTATAATGCAATTTTACTGTTCAAATGTCAATAACAGAACACCATTGAGTATTACAGGTTTCCAATGTTTTCATACTTTGGGTTTGGTCTGTGAACCAGATTTGCTGATTGGCTGCAGGTGGGAGTTAACACCTTGGTTTCCTGGTTAGATTTTTACCTCTGTGCTGTCTGGACTCAGAATTCAAATCATCAAGGAAGCCATGAGGTGGCTCATGATGATCTTCTGCTTGTACTTGATTGTACTTGGTTGCACTCCAGCCTAGACCAGAACTTCCCTGGTCTTGCTTGCTTTGTCTTCGGGAATAACAGAATTACTCCATTTAAATGAAGCCAACTACTATCCTATTGAAAACTATAAAGCAATGGCCATTAAATCCCCATCATAATCAATTAGTGAATACAGATGCTTAGGAACACTCACCTTGCCAGCAACAGATGTGTGTCACGGTCTGAATGTTTGTATGTCACCATATTAGGGGGAGGGCCTTTAGGAGGTCCCTTATAAAACAGTCCAGAGAGGGCTCCCTTGCCCTTCCACCACGCGATGACAAGTTGGAGAAACCAGACACTGAAGCTGCTAGCATCTTGATCTTGGACTTCCAGTCTCCGAAACGGTGAGAAATAAATGTTTACTATTTATAAGTCACCCAGTTCATGGTATTGTGTTCTAGCAGCCTAAATGGACTATGACAATGTAGCAAACAGGTGAATTATTGAGAAATCTGAACTCCAGAATATTGAGGGTTTCTTTCTAACTAGAGTGATCTGGAGTGTCAATTTCTATTCCACAACTGAAGTTAATGCCTTACTTTAAAAATCAGTACATCTTGGAGCGTAGACAATACCACAGCCACCTATCTTAGGAATATTTGAACTAACTTTCCAAAGGACCAGCAAGCTTTCAGTCATTACCACCTGCTTATGATGCTGCACTGAGTACTATGTAAATTGAAGTAAGCTTTGCCTCTGGCCTTAAGAGGATTTTAATCTATAATGTACACCACAGATGCAGATAAAAATTATATTACTCTATGAGGAAACGTCAATAGAATAACAGTAAGAGAAACTTCTAATTGTTTGTTTGCTTTCATTATCAGATGGCTAAGTTTGAATAAATAATTGTAACCTGGGTAGGTCAGCAGAATGCTTTGAGCCATGAAGAAGGACTGTGTGCTCATTTCCAAGTATTTTTTGTTTTCCCATGCTATGTGCTCTAGGCTGGCCCCATGTCTTGCCTGAGTCTTGCTTTTGTTCACTTTTTCTGAACAAAAAAATTTTGCCCCTTGGAAGACATGCCACAGCCTTTAACACAGCTGGTGAGGACCTGCTTATCCTGTGTTTCAGCTTTGCTGGGTTGTCTTCTGGGAAACTTTCTGATCTACGAGGTATGGGTTAGTGTATCTTTCATGTGCTTCTATAGCTCTCAATAGTCACCCTGCTCCATACTCTGGATAGGAATATAATTATTTACATTTTTGAATCCTAACTTGTTTCTAAGTGCCAATGGGCAGGAAAGAGTAAACAGTTCCTGTTTACTACTGTAGTCCTAACATCAGACACAGTGCCTGGTAGATACTGTTGAAGCAAATTAAAACAGAGACAAGGCCAGGAAAATTCCAGAGCAGACAAGACCACTTAAGCCTGGAAAGTAACCTTAATCTTGCTTGCAATGCAAACATAACTGAACCTTGACTTGAACTACTTCTTGTAGATGCTTATATTAGAGAAAAACAAAACCTGAACCCAACCTGCAGAAGCCACAGAAGCACTTATATAACTAGGGAGTTCCCAGCAGGACAGGCCAAATACTGCAACTGTATAGCTGTGACCCAATCAGATTTTGTCTCTGTCTTGCTTTGGCCTTTGCACAATAAAAGCTTGCCCCTTGCTTTTTTTGTCCAGCAGAATTCTAAACCCTCTTTGGATTTGGTGTTTCCTAACTCATGAAAGGCTGTTTGCTTAAATAAACCATTTAAATTTTTTATTGTCTCAGTTTTTATTTTCAACAATACACAGTCAAAATATTTTGTTGAATCAGGGGACTGTATTTTTCACTGGTTTAGTTGCTCTTTCGTTGGTGTCTGTACTGACTTCCAGAGTACTGCTGTCCCATAGGACTTGCGTGATGACAGTAATACTCTGCATCTGTGCTTGTCTAATGCTGTAACCACTAGCTATGTGTGAACACTATAAATGTGGCTAGTGCAACTATGGAACTAAATCCTTGATCATATTATTTATAATTAATCTAAATTTAAATATTTCTGTGAGGATGACCGTATCAGAGAGTGCAGTCCTAGAAGCTCAATACGAGACTCATATGCAGTCAAATATTTTTTTTAGGAAATGGGTCTACAGATGTGTTTTCCAGTAGATGCCACTAGCCACATGGGGCTATTTAATTTGAATTAATTAAAATTGAATACAAGTTCAATATTTAAATTTCTCCATTGCTAGCCACATTTCAACGGCCCAAAGGCCTTATTGGGCTAGGGGCTACTGTATTGGATATCACAGAGGAAATTTCTGTTGTCATAGAAGGTTCTAATGGACAGTGCTGCTTTGGAAAATGCCTCACTTAACCACAAAGATGCATATTCTCCCTATCCATGGGGGGGTGGATTTTACCACCATACTCCTAGTGAGTCTTGACTAAGAACAATAAGGAAGAGCTGGTTTAAAAACTGGGGTCACATAGCCTCTGGGAAGCTAATAATATCCAACTTTTACTCACCTTATTGGCAATAGGATATTGAGCCCTAGATCCCAGGGTAACCATAAATTAGGGACACTGATGAGAACAAAGTGGCTGACACCACCGCGGAAGTCCAGCTTGACTCAGGCAGGCATTCTCTTGTGAGAGAGTGTCAGGGCCAATTTCAACACTCCCAACTCAGACTTCTTATTTATTCCCAGGCATGTCAGCCAGCAAGGTTGCAATGCCACCTTGACCCCCAGCTGCCACCTGATTCCCAGAAGGTAACTTCTTCCCAGAGCATCTCTTTTCTCTTCATTTGCATTCAGCTCTGAGATTGGCCAGCCCTCCTCCCCACCCGTGATGCAGCTATTGGCAGCTATTGGCAGCTATTCCTGTCTTTGTTGCCTCCAGAATGGATAACCACAATGCTTCCCTGGAAGACCACCCGGAAGCTTCAGCTGGCATAGTGTGGCGCTGTCCATCTGCCTAAAGGCACCAAAGGCACCGGGCATGCCGTGCCAGGAACACCTGCGCTCCTCAGTTGGCCATGGCTACCTCATCACTTTGCAGTGACATTCAAGGTGCAGTCTCCAATGCCCACACTGGAGATTGCTACAAACTTTGAAGGCTGTCTCCTCCCCCTCAGCAGCATCACAGCAATGAGATGCGGATCAACTAAGAAGGGTCCTGAGCAAGGAGTTAAAGTCGGGGCATTTTCTGAGGAATTCGCTCCTGGGTTGACAAAGCCAACATCTCTGTGTTCTGGGACACAGTGAAAAAGCCATCTGTTAAGCGAGGCTTCTGCCATGAAGGGCAGTTCTGGGAGTGGATTTTTAAATAGTGCTTTTCTGTTCTCATGTACATTTGGAACTTTAAAAATACATTAATATAAGCTGATTAATTGCAAGTTTTCTTTGAAGAGTCCTTCTTTCTCTTGGGAGTCCTCTATTGATTTTTTTTTTTTAAAGTTGACTTTCTCATCAACTTTGTGAATCTTCCCCAGAACAGCTGATGGTTCCTCCACTCAGCAGTTACCCCTTCTCATCCTAATTTCTCAAAATTCAGCCACAGGAAGGATTTTGCTTTAGTTGTTTTACTTCTCCTATTTATTTCCTCTGATCCCCAGTCTACCCCCGTGTTTTAAAACCACAACCATTAAAACATTTTTAAAAAAAACACTTAAATATCAGCCCCCCCACTTAAAAATGTCTTGTCAGATTTCTTCCTCTTGTTTGCTTCAGAAAGTGGTGCTTTGATTGTCCATTAGAGAGTTGTTTACATTTCTCCAAAAGCTCCATTTAGTTTCCTTGACAAGGTGGAATAAGTGACTGGCTGTGATGGATAGAGGCACCTGTCCTAATGGCTGCTCACACTGTGCCCACCAGTGCACGTTACATTGATAAATTGACAACAGTTGGGACATGCTCTGCTAGCAGCAAGAATGAGGCTACGAGGACAAACACAGGCGGTTAGACAGTCTGCTTTAATATTCCTGGGAAAGGTGTACAGCCTCCTAATCTAACACCCCAACAGCTGCAGTGAGGAATTAGTGCACAGGCAGAATTTCTTTGTTACCTTGACACTAGTTCTGCTAGTTACTCTAGAATTATATCCACTGTAGAAGATTCCTCGGTCTTCCAATTCAGAAGCCTGTGATCCTTGGGTTGAGTGCCCTAAAGAAAACTACCTAATGAGATTAGGATATTATGTTATTATAAATTTGTATATTTCTAAATTTTTTCATTGAAGACTTTTCTTCTCTCCTTGATAAGAAAAACCACAAGAAGGACAACAGAATGTGGCCTATTAGCTACGGCTTGATAATCAGGGAACTGTGGACAGGAGCCTTAGTCAACACTAAGGTGTTAATTATCTGGAATAAGAAGCTCAAGAGGTTCCAAATTTGAAGTAATGAAGAGATAACTGTCTGTCACTACACCCCACTCTGCTGGGGGTCTGAGGAGGTGTTCCCTCTTGCATCCTATTTACCCCTTCATTTCTCTTTTTTTCCACTCTGTTGGTCTCACGGTTCCCTTCCTTAAAAACTGGTGTAGCCATGTTGACAAAGGGTGGATGCAGACACAGGGCTCTACAAGCAGATTCAAGATTTTGCAGCCTGACTCTATGATGTCCCTTCTCTTAGATAAGTTGGGAGTGTCTGGAGCAAAATGGTGGGTGGGTCTGCTGACACAGCCTGGCCAGGAGCGGCAGTGGCCGCAATCTCCACCAGCACCTCGCTTCATCCATTACACGCTTATCGTAACTGAAGACTAATCTAAAAGAACAAATGACCACGGAGAAAATGCTGCCACTTAAAACAAAGTCATAAAGAGAGAGAGAGAGAACACAGGAGCAAAAGAAGCATGGACGTAATAATGTTTTCCTGAGCCTCGCTTTCAAATGGCCTAGTTACCGATTTTATGATAAGACACAGTTTGCCTTTGTGATTTGCATGGGTAATGAAGCAATTAGCAGCCATCATATATAAAACATGCTAGTTCTTCATTAGACACCAAACAAAATGGCATGACACAAGATGTACAGTGTGGTGAGGCTCAGCTACGGGCACATTCTATTTACTTGGAGTTTTGTTGGAAGCCTGGTTGCCGCTCACTTTGCATTAGAAGACTAGACTGTGGTTAGTTTGATGTGAAATTCTGACTGGCTGGCAGTTGCCTCCACTCCCCACCCCCTAACTGCTACTAAATTTCATTTCAAGTTATAATTATTGACATTGGAAACAGCTACCCATATCACAACAACAAAGCAACAATTATACAGGATCTGGTGTTTCTCATGCAAATTACAGCAATAAAATACAGGAAAATCCAGCCCACTTACAGACCAGTTTTTGTCTTTGGAGAACACAGTCTGAACTATTTGGTTAACTAAATTAAAATGTAAATCTTGGCTGGCTTTTCTTCTTAGATAGTGATATGAAACAGTTTCTAAAAGACAGAAAAAGCTTAAGGGACCACATTTCAAACAACTTGTCATGAATATATTTTTTTAATGAATTAGGTTTGAAAAGCTTAACTGTCTGTAACAATCAAGGATTCTAAAATGCTGTTCAAATAGGAGGCTGTAAGGGGAGAGGGAGTCCTGTATATGTACCTCTTATATTTTTGTTTATAAAGGAACTTGAGACTTTGGAAGAGGCACAGTAATAGAGTCCCGCATGGTCTCACAAGTCAAGCCATCTCTTTCTGCTCCCTGTTGGTGTAATGAGTATAATGAGACATATAACCTAGAGAAGGA
The DNA here is from genome assembly GCA_004024805.1 of Geosciurus inauris. Lineage (NCBI taxonomy): Eukaryota > Metazoa > Chordata > Mammalia > Rodentia > Sciuridae > Geosciurus > Geosciurus inauris. Next base: position 88,628 of record PVHX01001648.1, read on the forward strand.
GATTAGTGAGCATTAAAACCAAGTTCTTTGATTTTATTGGAGAAGCTTTCCTTCCTGTCATTGTCTCTTCTTCCACACAAAACCTGAGCGGTGAAAGTGTCACAGTGAGGGAGGACCAAATTAAAAAGTCAACCACGGTGGCGTTAGCATTAGGGAGCATGGTATGTGCAGCTGCTTGAAGTTCTGCGAAGAACCAGAAACAATGGTTGGAATCTAAAGGGAGATGATATGGTTTCTGATCCATTATCGTTACTGCTTTTAGAAAACAAAACTCAACAAAGAACCCCTCAACATATATAAAAAAGGGCTGGATCCACAAGGCTCAATCAATAGTACAGAAGACAGCATCAAAGAAAATAAGAAGAAAAGCCACTGCTCCTGCCCTTGGCCAGCATTTAGCTAACAGTGCATCTGCTTTGAAAGCCATACCTCTGAATTTGACCACAAGTAAATTGACCCTTACAAAGCCACGACAGTCGAGGATAGTGACATTTAATTTATGTATTTAATTTTTTTTATACCGGGAAAAGCAATGGGGTGATCACATCTCATTTATAACAAATCTGATCTTTAAAAGGCAATAATTTTACAAATGCACTTTTGCATTAAGAATACTGTTATCATAAGCATGGAGTAAACACTGTGTGGGCAGTCACTCTGACTTATAGCAGCTCCGTACAGCCGCTGCAAGATAACCAAGAGTAATGGTTTTTGATAATCAGGCCACACTATTAATATAACATGAACCACAAGTGCTTTTGTACTGCAGCTCTGGTTAAACTAGCAAATCTCATTGGAATATAAAGAAGGGGTGGGAAGTCATATTCTGTTTCTGCTACTTCTGCACTGAAAAAATATGCCTCGAGGTGCTGTCTTAGGTGTTTCGTGTCTTAGGAACATGTAGCCGTGTTGAAGAATGTTTCCCTTTAGAATCTTGGGCCCTTTCTGCTCAATCTCGACCAGCTAGGTCAGAATTTAGGTCCATGAAATGTAGCAGATGGATTTCAAATGGCAGTGCTGTTGGCTGGGGTAAAGCTGGTGGAACATGCAGGGTCCATAGCAAGCTGGGTTTATGCTGGTCTCTCACTGGTCTGCGACTGTTGAAATATTGTTGCGTGTAAAGGGACTCATTTTGGCTGATGTGAGCAAAGGGGAATGCTGCCCCTTCATCGTAAATGTTAATGTGAAGGAAAATACGAGGGAAGCACTTCTGGTAGTGAGAGTCAGCAACATAATCATAACAAGTAAAACCAGGCTTACGCATGTCACTACAATGTTTATTCATATGGTGACATTTACTGTAACTTTCCTCTCAAAGGCAATGGTTGCCCCCTATTTTAACAACCCAGAAACCATTATGAAGTTATCTTTGGACACAAAATGTGTATCTCTGTCATGTAGCTCCCCATCTCCTAGGACATTGTGCACTGGGGGTGAATTATATCTTGGAAATCAATGCTTGAGCTATTTCTGTAAACTTGAGGAGTTATGTATACATTCAGTAAAGAAATATACACTTCCTAAATTTCATGATGAAGAGAGAGGTTAGAAAAGACATATTAAAGAATCTGAGGCTCGGTAATTATTTAACAATCTTTTCCAGTGCCATGGTTTTTTTTTTTCATAAAATAATGTAAATCAGGAGTGGATCTCTCTGGACTACTCCAATGTTCACGGCAGGAAATGAAGATGCATGTTCCTAGCATGTGACAGTGGCTATCATCATACACTGTCTTGCAGTGTTATTCATTCTTTCATCAATTATTATTTTTTAAAATTTTTTTTTAGTTGTAAATGGACACAATATCTTTATTTATTTTTATGTGGTGCTGAGGATCGAACCCAGTGCCTCACGCATGCAAGGCAAGCGCTCTACCACTGAGCTACAATCCCAGCCCCTCTTTCATCAATTATTGAGCACTTACTACATGTCAGTCAATAGACCAGGCATGGAAGAGAAGGATGAAGAGAATCTGCCTCAAGGAGATCAGAATCTGGTAGGAAGGAACAGACATGGAGAAAATTAATCATAAAACTTGATAGAAATGACAAGAAGTCCATTCAAGCTGCTCTGGGAAATGTTACATCAAGTAACATGGAATCAATGAAGACTTTGATGCATTTAACATGAGCCTTGAATAATCTGTATGTTTTGCATACACATTTTATATTCTCTACTGTGCTGTTAGTTTTATAGGGTACACTATATGCCTGTATTTCAGGCATTGTTATAATACATCTTATCTTGCTTAATTTCAGTTGCACCTCCTGAAGTTGGATTTGAATTAGGCACACTTCACAAAGGAAACTGAGGCATTGAAATGTTAACTGAATTATCCAACTTCATAGCTATTAAGTAGAGAAGCTGAACTGGAGCCGGGCAGACTGGTCTGACCACAGAGACGTTCCTTACCCATACATTCTAACTGCCCTCAGTCAACAAACATGACAGGAATGTTGAGTAGGCTACCGTGACTTTTTCAGTAGTTATAATGTGATTTCATTTACAACTGTAGAATTTCTTAAGAACACTGAGCTGAGGTAACAAAACAAACAAACAAAATCATGAGTGCACAAAAACTGCTTTCTTCTTAAATTATTTATTTTCATAAGAAGGAAAGTCAAGCAATTGTCCACAACGTATTTGTTCTCTGGAAAGCCTTGAGGTTGTGGATCATCAAAGATGGACTTGACTTACACTGATTTTTTTTTTAAAAGTAGTTTTTATTATTTGATGAATACATAACATCATCCTCCAGGCCTCACCTTTGGTGTCCATCCTGACATTAGTATCCCACAGTGTGATGAATATTGTTCATATGATACATGTAGGTTCTGTGCACTGAGTCTCAAGTCTCCTTGGTGTTCCACATGAACGGCATACCAATCCTTCCTTGTCAGAGAGGGACTTATAACCTCAGAAGATGAGCTGGTGCTCATCTTGATCTTGTTTTCCCGAATCTCAGTGGTGTGGACTGTAGAAGGCTGGTGCACCAGCTAGGGAGACAAAAACGATGTCATATGCACAAGCAAGTGAGCTGCATGCAGACACCCACCCAGCTGGAGGTAAGGAAACTAATGTGCGCAGGAACAGCAACCATCTGTATTTCACTGGGTTCAGTCTCTACTTAAGCCCTTTCTCCAGAATACAGTTGAACTTGTCTGTTTCTAAGACTAGTATATGGAAAAATGCATATGATACTAAGAGATAACATTTATTCTTCTAAAAACTGGCCAAGAGCAAAAAAGAGCTATAATATTCAATTTTGTTGAGGTTGCTGAAAAATGGCCCTTCTTGTATATCATAACATGGAGTGCAAACAAATATCTTGTTGGTAGTTTGGAGATTTTCTCCAGAGCTATGACAAAAGTACACATAATTCCCTAGCTAGTAATTCATCATAAAGAAAAAAATAGTTACAAACATAAAAATTTGCACATAGTGATGGATATCTAAAATTATTTCAAATGTTAAAAAGCAGAAATAGAATAAATGTTCAGCAATAGGAAAATGACTAAGTGCATTTTAGTATACCTATAAAATAAAATACTAAAAAGCACAGTATAGAACTGTTATACAGTTATATACATACAATATTATCTGGTTTAACATGAAGAAAATGCATCACAGGATAAGCAGATAATATAGTTTCATGGTAAGATTACTGATGCCTTTTATTTTTCTCATTTATATGCTTTATATTTTCCCAAATTTTATACCATGAACATAATATATTGTTTATCTGTTGTACGTAAAAGAAAATATGAACACTCTGTGGACATGCTGAAGATCCATCCAGAAGGACCTTAGGCTTTCTGTGAGGACAAGGCTTGGCCCTTGTATTTCCAAGGCTCCCTCGCCACTGCTGAAAATGTGATGCATTTTTCTCACCCTTCCACAGTACATTCCAAGAAATGTAGAACTTTTTGATGGGTCATAAGAAAGCCATTAAAATAACTCAGAAAAGGAATGAGTGTGCATTTCTTATACATGAGTATATAAAGAATTATATTTCCAAGAGAAAAATTTGAGCAAATTGATATGGAGAACTTGTGAGAAAACTCTGAAAATGTTCTCCTTCTGGAGTTCAACAAATCTAATTGTTCTCTGGGTGAGTTAGCTTGTGGATTGTGGACATAGGTGTACAATATAGATTGCTTTTTGCTCTGCAAGTGGTAATACCTAACCTTAACAAGTCAAACATTATGAATAGATTTCAGCATGAAGTTTTCAAGATAAGAGGAAATAAGGGGGAGCAGTATTTAAAGCAGACATGAACATTCCTTTCCTCTGACTTTCCTATCTAGATAAAGTATTGATTCCTACATGCCTACATTGGTTGCAGTGGAACATTGCTGGCAGCTGCTAATTACTGTACCATTGGCCTGTGAAGACAAAAATGCTGGCTCATTTTGTAAATGTTTCTGGTTTCAAGAAATAGATCAAGGGCTAAGGGTACAGCTCAGGGGCAGAACACTTGCTTAGCACGTGTGAGGCCCTGGGTTCTACTTCCAGTAATGTCAAAAAAGAAAGAAAGAAAGAAAGAAAGAAAGAAAGAAAGAAAGAAAGGAAGGAAGGAAGGAAGGAAGGAAGGAAGGAAGGAAGGAAGGAAGGAAGGAAGGAAAAGAATTTTGAATTTTCCGGATATTGCCCAACTGCTGCATTACTCTAAATTGTATTCCTGTTCAAATTATTTTGGAAAATTTAATTCCCTTGTTCACAATTGACATTCATTCATTTATTTAACATTACCTTAATTATTATTATGTAACAAAAAATAATAAATTATGTCTTACTTCCAACTTGTTAGGGATTGTTTGACTTGAGGCTAATTATTTTTTCTTATTCTTGCACCCAAAATGGTACATGGAATATTTATTTTTTAATTTAAAGTGAGATAGAATAAATTTTTAGAATTTTATTTTATTCCTTGACATAATTGGAAACATAAAACAACATGCCATAGAAGAAATCTTGCTTTTATATTCAAGAATGTGTATGCGCATACATGTGAGTTTGAATGGATTCAGTATTAGAAGTAAGCTTTGTAGATAACCGAGTAGACAATGCAAGTACAGGAAATTGACAGAACTTTTAAAGTCATTTAAATGTTATATTTAACTGGCAGTATAATTTTCACATAGTAATTTGAAGAAAAACAAAATGTTTGAATTTTTCAACTTTCAGATTTAGGTAGTAATAACAACTCATGTTAACTATACTTGTAAATGATTGTATTAAAACAGTTCAATAAAATGAAACCTATTGTTTAACATAAATATACTTAACATTTCATTAAATTTAAGTAACACTAATTTTAAACAATAAAAGACAGAATGATACAATAGCAGTTTGTTAGAGAAGTCCAAGCAAAGAGAAAAATGTAGTACCACAGAAAACCAAAATGGGACTTAACTTTATATAACATTTTACTTCTAGTAATTTTTTATTTTTATTTTTTGGTACTGGGGATTGAACCCAGGGGTGCTCAACCACTGAGCCACATCCCTAACCCTTTTTATTTTTTATTTTGAGACAGGGTCTCTCTAAGTTAATTAAGTCCTTGCTAAATTGCTGAGGCTGGTCTTGAACTTGTGGTTGTCCTGCCTTAGGTTCCTGAGTCTCTGGGATTACAGGCATGCACAACCATGTCCAGTGGGAATTAACTTTCTACAATACTACCTGTCATTTAAAAATAAGGAAATATGTATATGCAAATTGAGAAATTAAGTCCATTATGCTATAAATAGCCAGAGGTATGCCTAGTATCTGATTGAGGCTTTCGGAATTCCTTCCACCCTGTCTCAGTCTACACGGCATAAATGGCTCCACTAAAATTCCAATACATTGTGTGAATGGGTTTGTTGCCAGCTTTTCTAGTGGCAGACCAACATACTTGTAAGAAAGCTCAATGTCAAAGAAGAAGAAACAGGAAGAAAGAAAGGAAGGAAAGAAGAAAGGAAGGAAGGAAGGAAAAAAGGAAGGGAAGGGAAGGAAATAAATCATTGACTGGTGTTAAATAATCTGGGTAAATGAGAATGAATATTCACTGTAAAAAACAATAATAATTTTTTCTAGTGTGATAAAAATGTATACAGAATTAAAATACATGGGCAAAATAACATGAGATAGAAAGGGCAAAGGAATTTGGCATATAGTGTCGGCATTATTTGGAAAAAAGTAAAAACATTCATTTATATTAAACTTTAACAAAACAAGAAATATACTTTAATCTCTAGGGAATCAATTAAGACTAACAACAAAATACTAAAAAAAATACATAAAGAAAGTGGAATGATTGCCACTTTAATTAATTAAAATAATTAATTTACAAGAAAGAATAAAGAAAATAAAAATACATGGAAAGTAGAAGTAAAAAATAGAAAACAAGTTTTAAGATTATAGCTGTAAAACTACAAATGTCAGTGATTATGTTTGATGTCAATGAACCAAATACTTCAATTCAAACATAAAGATGGTTAAATGGGGGGCTGGGATTGTGGCTCAGCGGTAGAGCGCTTGCCTCGCATGCATGAGGCACTGGGTTCGATCCTCAGCACCACATAAAAATAAATAAAGATATTGTGTCCATCTACAACTAAAAAAATTTTTTTAAAAAAGATGGTTAAATGGTTCAAAAAATAAACTCAACTCTATGTTGCTTACATGAGATGCATCTTGAACATAAGTACCCAGAAAATTTGAAAGTAGAAGGATTTACACAAGAAAATACAAACCCTAACAGCAACAGAAAAGCTGTTGTATTTGTAATATCAGAAAAAGGAGAATTTTAGAGATAAGCAGTGACATTTCAAAATGATAAAATGTCTGGACAGCCAGGTATATATAAAAATCTATAATCTATAATCACAGTGAAAGACAGTAACAATCATTAATTGATAAACACAACAAAGGTCAATAAAGACATAAAACTACTGGACCTAACAATACAAATTATTTTCATGTATATTTGTAATATTGGCCAGAATGGACCATCTCCTGGATCATCAAGCTAGTCTCAAATTTTAGAGGTCTGACATCAATCAGAATGGGATCTCTGCTCCAGGTGGCATTAAAATAGAAATCAATAAAAACTAAAAATCCAAATATTTGTAAATTAAGCAACACATTTACAATTACACGTAATTTTTGTAGAAAATATGAAATCACTAGGAAAATTAGAATTTTTACCTGAATAAATGAAAAATACATCTAAACTTTTAGAAATTTGCTAAGGTTGTGATCAGAGAAAAATTTATAGCTTTAAATGGATATATAAGAAAAGAAGAAGCTGAGCATGGTGGTGCATGCCTGTAATCCCAGCACTTTGGGAGGCTGAGACAGGAGAATCGTTCTGTTCAAAGTTCAAAGCCAGCCTTAGCAACTGCAAGACACTAAGTAACTCAGTGAGACCCTGTCTCTAAATAAAACACAAAATAGGGCTGGAGATGTGGCTCAGTGGTCAAGTACCCTTGAGTTTAATCTCTGGTACCAAAAAGAAAAAAGAAAAAAGAAAAAAAGAAAAGAAAAAAGGCTGAATATCAATAATGTGAGAATTGACTTCAAGAATCATGAAGGTTGGAGGGGCCCTCAAAAGTGAAAACCAAAAATGTAGAAGAAAGAAACTATTAAGTATAAAAGTATAAAAATCATTGCTCAAACACACATACATCAAATTTTTAAGGGGGAAAAATCAACAAAGCCCCAAGTTTTTTTCTTTGACAATGCCCTAAATTGATGGACTCATTATATATATATATAATTTTATATTTATATATATATAGAGAGAGAGAGAGAGAGAGGGGAGAGAGAGAATGTGCAGATACAAAGTAGCGATATTTGAGCTAAAAAATGAAACATCACCACAGATCCTAGAGACATTAAAAGGGCATTAAGAGCATAAAACGTGAACATCTTCATCCCAATGCATTTGAGATTTTAAGTGAAATAGATTTAATTTCTAAAAATAAAAACTATTCAAAACAGATACAATCAGAAGTAGAAAATTTGAACAGTTTCTGTTAATTTAATGAATTGAATCTTTAATTAAAAAAAAAAAAAAACCCTTCTGCAAAGAAGTCTTTAAACCCAAATGGCTTCATCAGTGATTTATTCCAAACAGTTAAGGAAAATATACTAAATTATGCACATTCTTTCAATGAATAGAACTGAAAACCCTTTAAAATTCATTTTTAGAAGGTCATTATGACCTTGATACTAAAACTTTCAAGGACTTTTAAAAACAGTATAAGTATAGGTCAATTTCTCACACAAACATAACTGTAAAAAATTCTTTAATAATTAGCCAGGTGTGGTGGCCCATGCCTGTAATCTCAGCACTTTGGAAGGCTGAGACAGGAGAATTGCGAGTTCAAAGGCAGCCTCAGCAATGGCGAGGCCCTAAGCAACTCAGTGAGACCCTGTCTCTACATAAAACACAAAATAGGGCTGGGGATGTGGCTCAGTGGTCGAGTACCCCTAAGCTCAATCTCTGGTACCAAACAAACAAACAAAAATCCTTTAATAATTAGAAAACAATCTACTGATATATTAAAATAATAAATACTTCACAACAAAGTCAGGTTTATTCAAGAATATGACTAGTTTAATATGGAATATTAATCAATGAATTATCCCCATTAATAGGCTATAGGAGATCAATCACAATGTTTTCAATGAATGAAGAACAAAAACATTGGTTAAAAATTAATGTCCATTCATGACTATAGAAAAGCTCTTGGTAAATTAAGAATAGAAGAAAATGTACTTAATCCATATGATTACTTTAAAAATTATTGGTCATGACTTTAATGACTGTCAAGATATCTGGCCTTCTTTAGTAACAATGATGATTACCCCGGAACAGTGTGAGAAAACTACTGATCATCAGGGATTGTCAGTTTTTAAATGGGCTAACAAGTGTTCAAGCCAGTTATTATTTTCTTAAATTCAGTCTGTACTTTCATTATTCCCATTTTACCCAGGAAACTTTTTAAATTACCTTAAGAATTTTGCTGCTTTTGTTTCTTGCTCTATAAAAATATCCGACAAAATGTATTCCATTTACTTTGAGCATCTATGTGTTATTATAAACATACTTAATACATTGTTAAGAGTTATGTAAAGAGTCATTTTTTCATCACTGATAAAATAGCTAAACAAAATCACTGGGCCTGATGTAGAAAATATAATTTAAAGTATGAGGGAAAGAAAAGACATTGTGACCTCATGAGTGGGCAAGTTCAGACTAGATAAGGGACTTAAAAGTTTTCAGTCTCTATTTTGAGAGGCATACAATATACTTGAAGAAATCTAGTACTACCTAAGAAATATCGAGAGTATTAATATTAAAAAAAGAGTTATAAAATTGTTTCCAGAATGTTATATATGAAGTTCTCATGGAATTTTTTTAGTTGTAATTAGATAATGAGGAATTAAAAAAAGGAAAATGATTCTAAAATATCCATTGAGGGTGATTTGTTTAATTTACAACAGAATATAGATCTGTTATTTTCTTGATCTGCCTTGAAACCAAACTCTGAGTGTCTAACTGTGAAGTGGGCCAGTCTCTGGAAAAGTGAGCATAGTTTTTTCCAGTTAGCAAGTTACCAAACTTGGCATGCAATAGGGATGAACTTTTGTAGTGTGGAGGGACTGATAAAAATCTGCCATCTGGGGTGGCTTGAATATGGATTGATGTGGGAGAAAAATTAGTAAAAGCCAGATATTGATTTCTTTACTTCCCTCCTGGAAACTAGAGATACTCAGAAATGGGCACATGAGGAGCAAGATAACACATGAGTAAATTCAGCGTGGAACAGTTTAACCACAAAACTTAGTTGAATATTCACATGTGCATAGAGATTTCTTTTGGTGTTTGCCCTGTGTGAATGAATTAATACCAATAGGAAATGGTGAATAAAATGGAGTTAGGAGAATAATTGTAGCAGTTAGTCTTTGCTTAAGACAATTTTAATGACAAGAACTACTACTGATTGCCTCCCCACACAGGTACATTTGCCGTGTACATCACCTTCTCCAAGATTTATCCTGTAGGCTATTTCACTACAGTGTGACTACATTTGATAAGAATAGATGTGTCTATCTTATGCACTGCTGTATTCCCAAGGCCTAATGTGGTATTGGGCACATTGTAGGTGCTCAATAATTAACTATACATTTCATAAATAGCACCTGAGATTAGCAAATAGTTGGATTTGCCTTTATTTTGATATTTGAATCAATCAAAAATAAAGTCTTCTATGAAAGCAGCTATCTTGTTGTCCCTAATGACTTTTTAACAATTTATGTATGTTAATATATTTTATATGTATAGTATATGAACCTGTATACATATGTATATATAAAGATAATATATATTTATAGATACATATCACCTGTGCCTATTGTTCCATAACACTTTGTAGGAAAGCTGCTCACTGTCATCAGTCTGCTCAACATGTTCACAATGAAGGGCTAACTAAGGGCAACAGATATCAAGGGACATTATTGTCTCCTGTGTCTCTATTAGATTAAAGAAAATCAAGAGAGTGCTTCACCCTCTGAATTTTAGTGACATGGCCAGAGTGACCTTATAGTCCCCACAAAACTCAGTATATCTGGGGAAACCTCCATCTTTCTTTAGCCTACAGGGTAAAATATGTAGGTGATTTTTAACAAGTACCCAACACATTCATTTCCCTAATGGCTAAATTTTTCTGAAGGAGTAAGGAAAATGGTGTGTTAGAAAAACATATTGTCCATTCATTCGTATAGTAATAGGAAAATACAAGAAAATAATGTCAATTTAGTAATCACATGAAAATCCGTATTTACTCATACCATAATGACCATAAAGGAGCTATTAGATTCTGGGGGATAAAATTCACTTTTGACAAATTGTTTCAAACAAGGATAATATACTAATGCATGCCTGCTTTGGAAGTCTTATTATTTTCTTTCTGAGAGGTTGAAGACACCAAAGTCTTGAAAAATATTAACAAAGCACGTAAGATGTAAATAACCAGGGTAAGGATTTGCTGTTCACCAGAGAAAAGTAATGTTAACGCATCTATGATGCGTTCTCTGGGCTATTTTTGAAGGGAATCCAGACATAATTTATACATTATTTCTGTACTCAAGAACTTAGAGTCTGGTGGAAAGAGTGTGAGGGAGAAACACATAAGAAATTATTGAACAGTATAACTTTGTCTGACATGTTGCAGTCTGGCAACTCGTTAGAAGTCAAAGAAGGCTATTTCTATCTTTGTCATGTGCATTCTGTATATTTTTCTTATTGTGGAAGGCATTTAGATCACTATGAAGATGGCTTCCCTTAAGTTTCATGACTTTTTGGTTTGTCTGTTTTACTTCTTTGCATAGCTAATTCTAGTCTAGTTGGCTCCAACTGCGGTAACAGCTCTTGAATGGAGCTGAGCCAGCATTTACTGCTGGGGCTTTCCCCATTGCTTCTCCATACAATGTCTGCTGTGAGCCTTTTGAATACATCTTTTCATGCCTAGGAGTCCTTGCATATTTTTTTTCACTTGGCCTGGAACTCTTCTCCCACTCTCTTAGTGGGAACAATTGCTACTTATTTTTTCTTTTAGACCTCAACTTAAATACAATTTTCCCCATTTAGCCTCAATAGGTAGAGTCACTGGGTTCCCCTTTTAGGTTCTCTATTAGTTCCTTTTGCGTGGGCACATTTTCCTTCAATACATTTCACTTAGCTATTTACTTGATCATCACTTTCAGTAGACCGTAATCTATCCAAGGGCAAGGAATAGTCTCTATATATTAACTATGTACCAACTTTGCACCAGTGCACACTCTACTATATGTCTTTGGAGTCTAATATGATTATACATAATGATATATATTAAGAAGCCATAGAGCAAAGGGGTTAAGGAGGAGCTGGACTCTCTCACAAGTCTGCCTGCATTAGAATCTCAGTTCTGCTACCTTATAACAATGCCATTTTTAACTTTTCTATGCCTCAGTTTTACCAGTTACAAGTCAGATGACAATAACATCTGAGCAATTTTGTGAATGTTAAGTAATTTAATAAATCTAAAGGACTTAGTATCTAGCATATGCTATGTAAATGTTTACTATTATTATCATAAATATTCAGTGAATGAATAAACTAACCATTAATGGACATCAGTATTAAATTCACCAGATTTAGGTGCTAGAGATACCATTTGTAGAGATACCATCTACCTTTATCTTCCTAGCCTCAGACTATTCCCTTGTTTAGTCACCCTGGATAATGTACTTATGTTCAATCCTGAATTGTTCATGAGATCAAGGAGAAATCTTGCCTGTGGGAAGATTTCACTTTCAGTGTTAGTTTGCTCCTCTTTGGATTTGGCAAGGGCCTTTGCCAGCCAAGGTCACCAGTCTGCAGGTAATGTCAGTAATGCAAGGTAACTACACAGCACTGAGGCAGGGGACTGGAGCTCAGTGCATTGAACCCATCATACCTCCCTCAAAGAAAAGGAGCTCTGTAATGTGCCTTAGAAAAAACAAAGACCTTGTCCACATGAAGTGGACCAAGTTTACTAGACAATGGTGCTTTCTAGGAAGGAATGGGTAGATTATAGAATGAACCTGTGTGGGTTACACACCTTCCTCTCTTGGCTTCTTTCCTTCATACTCTCATCTCTCACTTTTCTTTCATGAGGTTAGTGTGGTAGGGCTAGTCCCAAAGACTTCTCTTGAATAAGGAAACTCCCACCCTTAGAAGATGTAATACAGTAGGTCCAGGGAAGTGAATGTTGACAATAGTCTGCACTAAACTTTTATCAAATAAAATCATTTTAAAAAGAATATGCAATGATAGGAAATTTTCAAGGGTCAACAATTTATTTAGGGTTTATAATGAACACTGCATGTCATAGAACTTCTTGTCTTTTTGCTTCAATATTAACAAAAACATAAAAATGTCATAGTGGCTACTGATTAATCTTTTACTAAATTGTTAGTAAAAGAGCTAGGTAACTTTTATTAGCTTTAGTGAAAGACATCAACAGTGAAATAATTTTATTAAGCAAATGAAATTTTAAAATACCTTTTAAATTTATATTTATTTAAACATATTTTAAATATATTTAAACTTCTGTTTGTTTAATTATATTTTAAATATGTCAAGTAAGAAATTAGAAGAGATGTTAGAAATATTTAAAACATAATAAAATGAAAATATTGAACAAATTTGTAGAGTGCATCTAAAGTGTTAGAAGAATATGCATAGACTTACATGTTTTTATGAGAAGAAAGATTGAATATTTTTGAATCATAGTTCAAGAAATTAGAGAAAAACATAAGAGTAAAACCAAGTAAAGAAGGAAGACAGTATTAAAAATCAGGGCAGAAATTAGAGAGTATACGGGAGAAAGAATTTTAAAATACTAAGCATACTTTGGAGAGATTAAAAATATATTCAAGCCAACCAATGTGGTACATGCTTCTAATCCCATGTGGCTCAGGAGGCTGAGGCAGGAGGATTCCAAGTTTGAAGCCAGGGTCAGCAACTTAGCAAGACTCTAAGCAACTTAGTGAAATTCTGTCTTAAAAAAATAAAAAGGTCTGGGAATGTAACTCAGTAGTAAAGTGCCTCTGGGTTTAATCTCCAATACTTCCCCCAAAATATTCAAATCTGTAGCAAAATTGGTTTGATAGAAAAGAGGGTGTCAAAATACATAAATAAAAATATTAAGAATAAGAATTCAAACATAAATACAAAGAGTACTAATTTAACACAATACTGAAAACATGCTATGTAAAAATGTTTGAAAAAAACGATTGGGATCAAAAAATTTCCTGAAAACTATAATTTACTAAAAGTACTTAGAAAGGAATAAAAGAGCTGAATAGAAATGAAAATATTAAACAAATCATATAAATAGCTAAAATCCCTCCATATTAAAAATGTCAGAACTCAATGATTTTAAAGATCATCTCTCCCAAACATTCAAGGAACAGATAATCCCAATCAAAAACAAACTGTTCTAGGAAGAAAAAAATGTGAATAGTTCTTACTTAATTTTATTAGGCTATTAAAACTTCAGAACCTAAACCAAGGCCAAAAGCCTTAACAGACACCTCACCAAATAAGATATACAGATGGCAAATAAGCATATGACATCATATGTCATCAGGACATACAAATTAAAACAAGTAGATACTATTACACACCTATCACAATGGCCAGAATTCAGAACACTGACAACACTCAATGCCAATGAGGATGTGGAACAAGAACTCTCATTCATTGCTGGTGAGAATGTAAAATGGTACAGCACTTTGGAAGACAATCTGGCAGTTTCCTGCAAAACTAAATCTACTTTTAACATGTGATTCTGCAGTCATACTCCCTCGTGCTCCCCAAAAGAATTGAAAAATTATAGGCACAAAAACACCCTCTCGTGGATGTTCATTGCAGATTTTTTTCATAATTGCCCAAAGCTGGAATAAACCAAGATGCCTTCAATAGGTAAATGGATAAACAATGACACATCTAGACAATGGAGTATTATTCAGTGCTAATAAGGAAATAAACTATCAAACCATGAAAAGACATGGAGGAAATTTAAAAGCATATCATTAAGATAAACTAATCTGGAAAGGCTACATATGGTAAGATCTCAAGTTTGGAAAAGAAAAAAAAATGGCAACAGTAAAAGTTCACTGGTTCCAGGAGTTAAGGTGGAAAGAATAAATAGGTGGAGCTAAGAGGAGTTTTTGGGCAGTGAAATTACTCAGTATGATACTGTGAGAGTGGATATGAATTTGTCCAAATCCCTAGAATGTACATCATCAAACATGAACCCTAATGTAATCCAGCCTTTGAGTGATAATGATTTGTTAGTGTAGATTCTCAGTTGCTACTCTGGTTAAGGTATTGATGCTATGAATGTATGAACAAATGAAGTTTATGGGAAATCGTTGTACCTTCATTTCAATTTTACTATGAACCTGAAATGCTCTAGAAGGATAAATTTGATTTAAATAAGGAAAGAAAGAAGATTCCCCTAAACCAGATAAGAGAAGAAAATATTATGACATAATCTAATTTCTGAGTGTAGATTAAATATCATAACTAAAACTATGTGCATCCCATGTTCATAGTAGTGTCTTTCACAATAGCCAAAAGACAATGAATAAATAAAATATGAGATTAATGTAAGTCTTGTGTGATCTTGGTTAGTTCCCACAAAAATAAGTTGTTATAAAATGGACAATTCTGGCCCTGAATCTCTCTGGCTTCTTTTCTTGCTAGGCATCTCTTCTGCATGCACTCCTGCTATTGTGATGCCATTTGTCATGAGGCTCTCACCAAAGGATGAACAGATGATTCATTTTAGACTTTCAGCTTCCAAAACTGTAAGCAAAATGAACCTTTTTCTTATAAAGGAGCTAGCCTCAGTATTTTGTTACAGCAACAGAAAACAGACTAAGATTCTAGGGCAGCCAAAATCGTAGAGATGAAAAGTCAAATATTAGTTGTAAGGAACTAAGAGAAGTGAAAAACAAGAATTTGTTTAAAGGGCATAGGGTTTTAGTTTTGCAAGATGAAATGTTCTGAAAATTGGTTGTAAAACAGTACTTAAATATATACTGGTTAAGATAGTACATTTAATGTTATGCATATTTTACCATAATTAAAATAAAAATAATAAAGTATCCAGGAACATATTATAAGATACATATCATGAGTATATCTCAAAGTTAGCTTAGCATTAGGTAATGTATTGTGATAACTCACAATATTAAGAAATTAAAGGAGAAAAATACATGGGATAACTTGGTAGATACAGATAAAGTATTGATGAAAACACTACTTTGTGATAAAAAAATTATGACAACTTAGAAATGACAAGGGAATTCCTCAAATTAAAAAATGCTTATTTTGTTAATTCTTAAGCAAACATTATAGTGGATTAAATGTTTTAATAATTTCAGAGGCAATGAACACTAACAACACTTGCATTCATTTTTGTGCTGCGGTCTATGATATATGATATATCCATAATATATGATGAGCAATTTTTTAAAACATTAGACATAAAGAAAAACATTTACAACTTATGACACTGATTTTTTAAAGCAAAACAATACATGTACAGACTTAAAACAATTTCAACATGATTTTTGGATAGTCAATTTACCAACAAGCAGTACATTTATATCAATTATCAGTATTTAGAAAAATATTTAGGAAAGATATCCCATTTAGAAAACATATTCTAACAAAAATTGGAGAAATGCAAAATCTTATAGGAGAAAAATTTTAAATTTTAAGGAGATCTAAAAGTAGTGAAGAGATCTGCCATGTTCATGGGTAGGAAGATTTTTCTGTTATAATGATATAGTTTCTTTCCCAATTAATTTCATCTAATCAATATTTAAATAAAACTTTTAAAATATAATCTGACAAATAATCATAGAATTAATATGGAAATGTAAAAGGCTAGGATGATTTAAAAGAATAAGATGAGGCATACTATGTTATACAACAAGAAACATTATCATTATAACTGTACTATTTTTTTTTGTGTGTGTGGTGCTGGGGTTTGAACACAGAGCTTTGTGCTAGCAAGGCAAGCACTCTACCACTGAGCTATATCCACTGCCCCTATAAACTGTACTTCTAATGCTTAGATTCATTGTACCCAGAGAATGGGAGAATCGACTGGTTGGCCAGCAGAGATCCATGCACACATGGAACTACATGGTATGACTGAGGTGGCACTACAAATCCACCATTTGCCAAGTGAACACTAGTTAACCTCATAACCAACACACAAATCCATTTTTGGTGAATCAGAAGCCTGAATGTGAAAGCAAAACTTAAAATCTTTTGGAAGGAGTTAGAGAATATCTTTATAATCTCAGTGTAGGAAGACTATTCAATAATAAAGCCATAAAGGAAAAAACATGGAAATTTTTATATTAAAAACTTCTATCTAGTAAACGATACTGTAAGGAAAAAAGAAAAGCACAGACTAGGTGAAGTTACTTGTATCACATAATTGACAAGATATTATTCTCCTGAGTATCTGAAACTTTGTAACAAAACAATTGAAAAAAGACAAGCATCTCAATTTAGAAAGGAACAAGTGGAAAAAAAGAAGAAGAATAAGAATTGGGTAATATAAACAGATAAAAGGAAGCAGAGTGGCCAGTAACCAATAACAAAATGAGCAGTTGAACAGCAAAGATGCCCAACCTCCCTAATATCCCTAGTAGTCACAAAAGTTTAACTCACACTTGTATAACATTTCTCATTCATCAGATTTGCAAAATCAAAAAGTATGAAAATATCAAAGGTTGGCGAGATGGGCCGAAACTCTCTTACAAGTAAATTGATGCAACATTTTTGGAGACCAATTTGGCAATAGCAATAATAACGAAGATGAGCCTATTTGATGACCCAGCAATTACATCCCTAGGTAAGTTCTAGAGAAACCCAAGCCATGGTGCCTAGATTTCATTTACAAGAATGTGCATGTGTCACTACCATCGAATAGAAGCTTCATGCGCACAGGAGTTTGGTGTAGTTCATTACTTTACCTCAGAATTCAGAAGAGTGTCTGGCACCTAATAAATAAATAAAAATTGCCTAAAAATGTTCTCAAGTGAGCAAAATCCAAGATGAGACAATCATGAAGCCCAGAGTTATGAACTTGAGGACAACTGGGAGCATTCAGTTTAAGTGTTTATTCTGGCATCTGTTTTGTCAGGTCAACCTGAAGTTTGCTCTGCCTGTGCTAACTACCTTAACATTTATCATTCTTTTTATTCTAAATGCCACACTTGCTATTTTTACAGAATGCCTTGGAGTTGGTTTACTGCTTCAACAGTGCAACCTAAAGACTCATGGTTACTTTTTTATTTTTATTTTAATTCTGCATTAAACTTCATATGGAAAAAAAAAACACCTTGAGTTTTTACATCTCTGAAATACCATACTTTCAAAACAGGATGGTGGCATCATATAAATAAGATCCTTTTGCAGTTAGCCAAATAGTTTTGATTCCTTGAAAGATAGGCCCATCTCCAGTTCCTTCCTTCAATGGTGAACAGAGGGCTCCCCAGCAGTTAGTAGTAGACACTAGCAACAGAGGTTCACCTGAGGCATTAGAAAGAAGTCTTATGTAGATTAAACTGTATTATTATTTTTAACATGAGATAAAAATGGGCCTGTGTACAAAAATGTTTTCACTAATCATTTTGGAGATCAAAGATTTCATTTCCTAAGAGCTCAAACTTCACATCTTTCAGCAAGGACTTACTTTGAACCCTGTTTAATGATGATGTAGAAGACTTTTTTTCCCCTTCTCTTGAACTACAGCTAAAAGACTTGTAAAAAAAAAAATGTTGTTTCAACACTGAAGCACTTTAAACGACTGGCTCTAACCACAATGTATAAAAAGTATAATTCAGACTTGGCAGAGTGAACTAAATAAATAGTGATGATAAGCGACCTATCTAACAATGTAGCCTCCGTGTCTTGTCATTAACACAATTATGTCAGCACAGTCAATCAGCACATTGCCTTGACTTTAAAGCCAGAGACTGAATGCATGCTTTTAAAGTTGGAGGGAGCAGAGAAAGAGAGAAGAGCTATCACACTTAAGCCAGCAACGTGACTGTACAGTTATTCAGGGCTTTTTAAGAAAAACAAGGTTATACATTTACAAAATGCTTTGTTGTTGCAGTAATGCTAAAATTATTCTTATGAGTTCAATACCATCTGTAATAACCCTCTGGCAAACCCAAACAAAAAGAGGACCTCGTGTTACAGCATTCCTTTCACATATGAGAAACTGATTTACTACCTGAAGCGATAATTAATGGGATTCCGTTCAGTTTCAAGTGGAGATGAATCGTACAAGAGGTGAGTATGGAATTTCAGAATAGCAATATTCTTCTGAGAGCTCTCCCAAACATCCTGGGCTGAGAAACCTCTACAATGGTAAGTGACAAGCGACAGCATCTGCCAGCTGAGTATCATCCATGGCAACAGGCAGGGGGACTGGACCACGGAAAAGGGAAGGACATACCTGAAACTTGTGCGTGTTATTTCCCTTCTTTTAGTGGAATGGAGCTCACCCAGGCTACAGCCATCCATTTACATCATTTATTGACTTTAATTTCTTCTCCATCACAACTGGATTGCCACCAGAAGCATTTGCATTTACTGGAGTTTAAAATTGTCTCTGCTGACTGTTGAAGAGGGTAAGCACTTTGAAAATTTAGTGAAACAGTTTAACAATTGAAATTTGAGCAATAACAGTGCAGAATTGACACCTAAGGGTGCACAGCAACCTGTGCTTCATTACATGGACTTTTACCACACAAGTTCTAGAATGTTGGCCATTTCCACAAATAATAGACATATCATGACTGCATCAGAAGGGACTGCACGATAATGCTAGAGATCCCTTCCCTGAGGGAGGCATTGTATTACCCCCATTTTACAGAGGTAGAAATTGAGGTGCAGAAGGATAGGACGACTTAAGCTTTTACAATCCATTATCGAAGACAGGATTCAAATACCCTTAACTCACATTAAAGCCTGAAGTTGTGTTGTCTCCTAGGGTGTGTGTTAATTTAATTGACTTGCTTCATTATCTGCCTTCATCTTAATTTTTACCAGTTCAGCTTCTGCCCTTCATAATCAACCACAAGTTTGCAAGAGCTTTTGTCCATTCTCTCTTAGGTAATTCTCCAGACACTTGTGGGAAGAAAGGCAATGCTTATTCTCTTAGTATCAGTGGCAGTCTACCTCCACCCTCCCAGCACTTCCTGTTGTCCTTACCCTGCTTTATTTTTCTCCATGCTATTTATTGTCATCAGATGTATTACAGATTATGCATTATTTATTTGTCCACTTGTTAGGTCTGTTTCCCCATGTGGAATACAAATTTCTTGAAAGCAAGGGATGCTTGTGTCAGGTTCCCTCCTGAATCTTTAGTGTCTAGACGTGTGCACATCGTGCCACATCTACTCATGGAAGAAAGAACAAATGCTCTTGTTTTTAGATGAGATGATCAAGACTCAGAATCTTGCCCAAGGTGACAAAGAACATTAAATGAAGGAGCTGTCCTTTGAACCCTCCTCTGAGAGCCATCTTCCTTACACTAAGCAATACAGCCTTTAGAATAGAGGTTATCTGTTCATTTAAGACCTGGGAAATAACAGTTTTATCAGTTTGGATGTAGATCACAGTCAGAAAAGAAAATCTGGAGATGTTTGCTAGTTTTAGGAAATTGATTTGAATGTTCTGGGTAAAAAAAAAAAGCCACTGATCTTGAGTAGAAAGTGAAATCATTTGGTTTTTTACAAAACAATTCTGACAAAACAATTTTGAGGTTTCAGGAGTAACTTAATGAGTACCACAATGTCACTGAATATACATTTTAAATACTGCAGCCTGTTCTGTAGGGGGAAAGGGAGAGAAGAGCCTAATTCTACAAGATTTAAAATAAAAGTATTCATTATTTACTTCCCATTTCAACTTACACAATATTATGTTTCAACTCTTCCTAAATATTAACTGTTTATTTAAATAAGAGTAGGTGGAACTATACTTAAAATCATAAAAATGTTTTAGGTGGAAACTAATAAGGCATTCTTAAGTATTTTGACACTTAACACAGGAACAAAGGACTTGATCTTTACTCTGAATGTACCTGAAAGTCATTAATAATTTTATGAACAAAGGAGGTTTGCCCAGTGTCTTAGTCCAGTTTTTGCTGCCACAAGAAAACACTGAGTAGCTTAAAAATGAATAGAGAATTATTTCTCATAG
Source organism: Geosciurus inauris (assembly GCA_004024805.1). Classification (NCBI taxonomy): domain Eukaryota; kingdom Metazoa; phylum Chordata; class Mammalia; order Rodentia; family Sciuridae; genus Geosciurus; species Geosciurus inauris. Next base: position 109,453 of record PVHX01001648.1, read on the forward strand.
CACTGAAGACTGGGAAGTCCAAGACGAAGGCACGAGTGTAGCACAGAGTGTGGGGTTGGATTCTTTGTCTTATGAATTTGAACAATAAAATCCATAGACACAAGGGTGAGAGTAAAGTAACAGGATTTATTAGAGTAATAGAAAGAAAGTAGAGTTCCCAAAGAGGGAAAGGTTGCCAGAGAGGGATACCAAAGAGACACTATTGTCTAGGGGTTTATATAGATCTAGGGTTAAGGAAATTAGCCTCCTGCCCAACCCTGGGTAAGGCATCAGTGTCCATGAAGTATTCATGAAGGCTTTAGTCCAATCAAAGTATCAATCAGGCATTTTTCCTTCTTTGGAGAAGCATGGACTGAAGACATATAAATCCTGATTTTAAAATGCCTTTTTGTAAGTTTTTCAGCAATACCTGCTGGTGTTGTTTGTGCTCTACTGCCCAAGAAGTTACCCGGGGGCCATCTCCCTATTCTCCCTCCTTATCTCTTCTTCCTGACATCACTAGAATCTGGTGAGGATCTTCTCACTGTATCCCCACATAGTGGGAGGTGGAAGCGCAAGAGAGTGGAAGAGCCAGAAAGCCAAATGTGTAGCTTAACTCTGCAAAAAGCCTCAATAAGGGTTTTAATCCATTCATGAGGGAGGAACTCTCGTGGCTTAATTATCTCTTAAAACTTTCACTTCTTAATATCATCATATTGGTAATACCTAAAATTGGGGGGAGGAACAGTCAAATTATAGCACCTTGAGTTATATAAGAGAGCTGTTTTCCAGGGATTTGAAAAAGGAGGGAAAGGGCAGGAAAGGAAAAAGCAGGAAAGACTTAACCATTCACCAACTTACATGACACACCCAGCATTCTGTTCAGTTATCTCATGAAGGGATTATTATATGCATTTTTAGAGATGGAAATAAGGTTTATAATTGATTTAAAAAAAAAAAACTTTTCCAGAATCACACAATTCTTCTTTTTTTTTTAATATTTATTTATTTATTTTTTAGTTTTAGGTGGACAGAATATCTTTGTTGTTATGTGGTGCTGAGGATCAAACCCAGTGCCTCACGCGTGCTAGGCGAGCACGCTGCCACTGCGCCACAATCACAGCCCCCAGAATCACACAATTCTTAAGAGATGGAGGTGGCATTCAAATCCAGAGATAACTGGTTCTAAATTTAAAGCTGTTAAGTTATAGTGGCCAATATGGTGGCCAAAAGGTCTACTGAAGTCTACTTTCTTTAGAGCCTTTATGGACAAGGCATGAAGAGACCTAGATTGTTTTCCAATCAATTGGTTGTAATATATTTATAAAAATAATGAGCTTTAATTTCATCTTATGAAACACAGAGATAATAATACCTACCTGATAGGTTTGATGCAAAGATGGAAAAAAAGGGGATAAAAACCCCAAGACAGTGGACATGTAAGAGCCATGCACATTGTCAATGGTCAAAGAACTTTTGGACAATCAGACTTTATGTTTCTAACTGCAACACTCAACAGGTTTTGGTCTAAGTTGCGCAGGAGATGAGTAGCACTTGCAAATATATTTAACTATGAAATTCCCACCAGAGATGGAGCATGTCAACAAAAATCTTAACTGAAAGCCAACAGAATTACACATTAGGCAATTTTCTAAGTATTGGATAAAACTGGCAAAGATATCTTGCTTTTCTTCTACAGGAAGAGAAGAATACAATGAATTTGGGGAAGAGACTTACATCCTCAAATCCCAGAAAACATGTCTACCGATGATTATGGACTCAGGAAGTGTCTGCTTTAATAATTCTGGGGATGGAACAAAAGAAGACACCCTAATGAAGAACTTGAATCTGAGTGGTTTTCCACATTCATAATTACAAACCCATTTGTTGAAAAATTGTGTGTAGCATTAAAGTATTGACACGTATTTTATCCTTATGACAAGTTTATATCATAAGGGCATATATTTTCTCCTTTTTAAATTGCATATCATGGTCATTTTACAGATAAGGGAATAGGGGCCAGTAGTAAGTAAGGAATTTGTGTAAAGTTGTCCAGCAAAAATAGACCAAGAAGCTGGCCCTTTTTGGCCTTTCAAGTTGCTGCATGTAATCATTAAGCCATACTATCTAACTAAATTCTTTAGATAGAAGATGTGATGCTTAGTGCTATCTCAGGTGAGGAGATAATTGTACTTTGTAGAAACAGACTTACATTTCTGTTTGATGAACAGGATGTCTTCAGGAGAGGATGAGGAACTGTGTTGCTACAGCAGGCTGCCCACGTTGGTCAACAGACGTGGATATAACATGGAGGGAGTCATCTTCTGGAGTTCCCCATTAGAATGAGGCTGCATCCATGCCAGAAAAGGAGGACAACCCTGATCTAGGGAAACACTTTTGTAACAAATGGCCTGCAATGCAAAGAAAGGTTATGGATGTAAACTGGAAAGAGAGCTGACTAAGCAACAATTAATGAGGATGTGTTGACAGTTTACAAACACTGGAAATCTGCAAATATCAAGCAGAGATTTTCAAGAAAAAGAGTAAGAAAAGATGTAACAAAAATGAAGCATAATGGTACAATGACTGCTCTTCAGATTGCCTTGAATAAAATTAAGGAAGGAAAAAATTAGGCCAGATGTCAAGAGAAAACAGCTCCCTGGCAGAATTCACATCAGCTATGGTGTGGAGGGCTTGGGTGCTCCTAGCTCTGGCTCTTCCTCTCACAGTGAGACTACAGGCATGCTGTAGCCCTGCTGGGGCTCAACCCCACTCAGTCCCTCTGGGGCTCAGCATCAAGCCGGCTTCTCTGGATGGATGTGTTAACGCGTACCTCCATTTTCTGGGACTGGAACATTGCCTCTCTCCACCTTTTTTTGGTACCGGGGATTCAACTCAGGGGTACTGGACCACTGAACCACATCCCCAGCCCTATTTTGTGTTTTATTTAGAAACAGGGTCTCACTGAGTTGCTTAGCGCCTCACCGTTGCTGAGACTGGCTTTGAACTCGAGATATTTGCCCCTTTTAAGACATGATTTCCCTGGCTGTGGTTGCTGATTATTTGTCTTATTTCCTGAACTTGAAACCTGGTTTTATTAAGCCATCAACTATTCCTAATCATAGGGACTATAATTCTGCTTTCTTTAACAGAATGCACACAAGTCAACCAACCATGTGCCTACTCAAGTGAATCCACTGCTATTGGATTTCCTTTGTCAAGCTCCATCTCCTTATGGGGAAACTCATGGGTGTCATCTGACTTTCCTTAAATCTGAACTGTCATCTGAGGTATGTTGACCTGTCCCAAAATTATCATACTTAATGTGTTGGGGCAGACCATCTACTGTCATTAGCTGGATGTTACATCCCAAGCGGCTCCGGATGTACAGCGTGGATCTACCTGCATGGCCTGAACATTCCTTGCTTCTCTCTATGGTAATATAACTTGGAAATGTCTGGCCATGCTATAGAGTTGGAATGGCAGAGTGGAGAGCCTAGAAGTATCTCAGCTGGGAGACACTTGGGCTAAATCTTGAAGAATAAGAGTTGTTTGTGTGGGAGATTGACGGTGGGGACTAAGAGAAAGACACATCAAATGGAGAAAACAGGCGTGATAGTATGACCTCGCATGGAGGTGCCAGTGGTTTGGTGTGGCTGGGGGTGACAGGAGATGAGGAATTGCAGAAGACTATGATGACGAAGTCAGGAAGGGAATTTATATACTGACTTAGTAAGTCTGGACTTTGTCTTGGGGGAGGCATTAAAATATTCTTAATTGGATTAATTAACTTGATACGCTTGTATTTAGGCTTTAGAACCACGATGTAAATAAGCGGAGTGGGAGGAAAATGCAGATGAGGAAGCAAGGTCTGAGATGAGTGCAGTGTTCCAAGCAAGGCTGAGAAAGAATGAACTCCCAGGAAACAGCAATGAGGAGAAAGATGAGTGACATGAAAGCATAGGAGAAATACTTTGAAGGTAGAATTATTACACAGAGAAGGTAAACATGAGGGAGGAATCTAGAATGATACTCCATTTCTAGATCAGATGATGTAATAATTTCCTCTCTCAGATAAGAAGAAAGCCAGATACCAGATTTCTTTTTTTTTTTTTTAATTTTTTTAGTTGTAGATGGACACAATGTCTTTATTTTATTGCTTTGTATGTGGTGCTGAGGATCGAACGCAGGTCCTCACACATGCGAGGCAAGTGCTCTATCACTGAGCTACAATCCCAGCCCAGATACCAGATTTCTTTAGGACTGTGGGCTTGGCAAAACTCAGGGATGGCCTGCAGGATTACAGGGCATGGAATGAAGGTAAAATCTAAGGCCAGGCAGTGACCGCAACCAAAGCAAGAGAGACTCTGATCCAAATATCCAAAGATCCAAAATGGAGAGCGTCAGTCAGAGAGATTGTCTGAAATAGCATGACACCTAAGTCATGGCCAAGGAGATGAGATGATTAATCCAACTTTAGGCATAATGAACATGAACTACCCATTGGACACCCAGAAGAGCAGGAAGTTGGATTTATGCTGTGTAAGGTACTGGGGTTGAGATATCAGCATGTAGACTGGGTCTGTCCACAGGAATAGATGAGGATGTCAGAATAAGTGTAGCATTCTGGGGACAGTTAGCCCATACTGTATCCTCTTTTCTGTTTGTCCCCTGTGACATTCTAATTCTTTCTCATTGTTTCCTTGCCATTAAGAGCTCCTCTAACCTCTGCTTGTTACACTGATCCACTCACAGCTCCTTTGGAGCTCCTACAATCCTCCTTGAGCTTCCCTTTGCTGTTCTGATCCTTTCTATGCCTCCCCTGTGAGTCTTCAATTATCTCTCAGCTTTTCTGAGTCCCTCAAATCCCTTAAATCTAAGCTGTGAAATGCACACTATTCTTAGTAGGTATGCCCCTTTTGAAGTCAATGGAAATTTACAAACAACAATAAAAAATAAACATGATCCATCTGCCATAAAACATTGATGTAATTTAAGAAAAAAATTAGAGGTGGTAGTTTTCAAACTACAGTATCTAGTCTTCCCTTCTTTTGAAAGAACAATGTCTAGTAAAGGCTTTTGGGTCATATTTTTTCCCCAACCATGTCTACATTATTATTTTAATCTAGAGTGTTCTCCATTAAAAAGTGGTTTCAAGTCAACCACTCAAAGTAATGTCAAGAATTGCACATACACCCACACACCTCAAATTAAATTCTGTGATTAGTAACTAGGGGTAAAGAGAAAACAAGTTATGCATTCATTTTGAACAGAATTTCATACAGTCTTATTTCAAATGGTTGTAAAGGTCACACAGAGCCCACACAAAACCAGGTTTAGAGTCACGAGGCTGACAAGGCCTTTAATGTACTTTTATTAAAGATACTTATAAAATCATATGTCATATGTGAAGATTCAAGTATCTTTCAACTGCAATTTAAACTTGCTTTGTGTGCTGTGAGACAAAGAATTGCCTATACCTCATGTTTACAAAAGACAAAATACTATATTGGAACAATTCTTGGGAAGCAGGAGTATTTGTCTACCAATTGCAATTCTGCTGAATTCTTTGGAAGTATGGTGTGTGTGTGTGGTGGGGGGGGAGGGGTTCAGGGAAAGACCAATCATTTCATATCATCAAGTCATGGATCCTAAACTGCATTACAGATATGGTCTCCAATTCTTGCATACTATAAGATATTCTTATCATTATTTTATAGATGAGAAAACTGAGGCTAAAGGAGCATAAATGTCTCACATAGCTGCAAAATAAGTAGCAAATTATAAATTCAAACTGAGGCTTTATGTGCTGAGTATGTCTGGCCTTTCACATTATGTGCCACTGCTTTCCCTATAGATGGTCTCTCTCGCTAACAAGCTATGTGGATTTAACTTTGCTAAGCCTCAAACCTTAATCTTTAAAATGGGATCAATTATTTGTACAGGAGAATTTGTATATAGAATTTTTATGGGAGTGTAATGAAATTGTAAAATTAAGAGCCTCGCATGTAGTATGTGCTCAGTAAGTGGTACTTATTGTTTGATAGATTGGAAATGAAGTATCCTAGTTTTTGTTAGTGGGACATAGTATAAGCAGATAAGTTGTAGGAATCTTCTTACACCCTTTTATGTGTGGAAGGGGTTTCTGCTTCTCACAGTAGACATTCTTTGTATAGAGTTTTCTCACTGATCCTAGAAAAGGGCCATCACGTGTTTATTCACTTAGTAGCAAAGAGCATTATTAAAGTTCTTTTGTGCTCTTCTTGCAACTAGTTCAAGAATATGTTTAGTTAACTTATACCACTGTTTATCACTATGCTGCATCAGCAAAAAAATCAGTAAGGAACATTAATTATCAAATGTGCCAGTTTTGTGACCATTAAGTACCTCATTAGATTCTGTTTTGGAATTTGCATTTATGAGCATCTTTATAGAAAAGAGCACAATATGATTGGCACTGCTTAAGCATAGCACAATATAAAGCAAAATCACTTATTTAATGCTGCTTTTGTATTATTATTATTATACTGCAAAAACAACAAAATGATCATTTGTCTGTATAAGCATAACTTTAAAAAAATTACAACCTTGGTCTCCAAACTTATAACTTGCTTACGGGAGAAACTATAATCTTTATATTATAAAAGAAAACCCCTCAGCTTTGTAGATTAAAAAAGAGAGAGAGAGAGAGAGATGTATCTGGAAGATCAGCCTGTAATTTCTGTTTTGTATTTAAGCTCCTTGTTTGAATGGTGAGGCTGTCTACACCTATAATCATCCCTCCTCATTGTGCTTGCTGGAATGTGGGCAAAACTGGTCTCTGTTGACAGGTTTTATATCATATCGTCCTTATAGGCACTGATTTTCTTTTTTCTTTTTTAGTAGTGGTTAGCATGAAAATCTGATATGTTCCAACTGGGAAGGAAAAAATAGAAAAGAGAAAAAAATTAAAACTATGTTTAAAATATATGATATAGCCTAACCTTTTCTCCATTAGGGAAACTATAGCTGCAAAAAAAGATTAAATACAAATTTGCTTTGCTTTTAAACCTACTTAAGAAGCACCTATCCTATCTGTCCATATAAATTCCTATGGAAAACCCGATGACATGCAATTACTAATCTCAATGTACACAGCTATGCCTCGGGGACTCGGTGGTTCATATTTTACTATTCTGTAATCAAATACAAAACTAATGAGTAAAAATATGCTTCCCCCAATAAATTTCCAGCACCTGGACAAGTGTCTGACAGGGAAATGGAGGATGCACACACAAAATTCATTCTGCAAAGCTATTAAAGTGTTATACTTGCCAACAAGTGTTCATTAAACAAGAATGAAGGATCTTTATGCCAGTTTCTTACCAAAGGCTTTTTAATATTTTAATGGAGAGTAAAGACTATTTATCTGAACTCTGATCAGTTAACGTTCAGATCTGTTATGCAGAAACAAGGAGTCCTTTATAATACCTTTCATAAAAATCCACTTTGCAATGCTTCAAATAAAGACTAAGGACTGTAAAAGATTATGCTGCATATAAACAAAATCAGTATCATTTTGAAATTATATGGTTATCCCTGGAACTCCTTAGTACATTAGAATCATGCTGTATTTTTATTTAAAAAGTGGTTAACAAAATCCAATATACAAATGGAAAATGGGATTAGAGGTGGCATCCTAGCCATGTGACTTCATCCAGGCTCCAAGAAGCAAGGAACACACTTAATGGGGCAGCCAAGGGGAGCAGAAGTCTCATCTGCCATCTAGGACTCAGAAAAGGGAAGAGAAGAGATAGAAGAGAGGAGAGAAGCCACAACATCAATGTGTGATGGTGGAAACTACTTTTCAACCAGTATTCAATTAGGTAATTCTCTGAGTGGGAGTCAAAATAGATGTGTACACACACACACACACACACAATGTTATGAAATGAAAGAAGTTTCAAAGATGTCATAATACAGTGCCCCTGAGATCATATTTTAGTACCAGTTTGCCATCCACATTCATTTCTATCATTTAACTCTATTGTAGGAAGTATATATGTGTGTACATTTGTGCATACATGGAGACACATGGACGTGTTTACACACACACACACACACTTAATTCTGAATATTATTAAATCAGAAAAACAGCACTGAGTCCTGGATCTAGACAGGGGATATCAAATACAATGGCAGTTTCCAGAATTTTGTCTCTCTTATCTGCCTAAGCCAACTGACAGATAAAAAAGCAAGAGTCATGTCTAGCCTAACTTAAATTTAAAAAAAAATTCTGAAGAGAAGAGTAATAGTAAGAAGAACAACAATTCCTAATCTAGCATTTATTCAAAGCTTATTATGTGCCACAAGCTGTTTTAAGCACTTTGCATTCTTTTTATGTAATTTCTCAAAACAATCCAACAAGAAGTTAGTATTTACCAACCTTATTTTACAGATGAGGATCCACCATTAGTATCCACCATCAGTTGGTGGAAGAGTCAGAATACAGCCCAGTCCATCTCCAATTGTAGTCATATATTTGACCAAAAAATTAGGAACATCAGGAATAAGAAATACAGCACATGATCCCTAATTTGTATTCATTGTACCTGGACTAGCAAAGTAGCTATAAGCTTGCAAGGAATGAGGGCTTCTGTTGGGGACATAAAAGGCAGAGGTGGGCAGTATCAGGGCCATTCATTTTCTTTTCTTTTCTTTTTTGGTACTGGAGATTGAACTCAGGGGCACTCGACCACTGAGCCACATCCCCAGCCCTATTTTGTGTTTTATGTAGAGACAGGGTCTCACTGAGTTGCTTGGCGTCCCGCCATTGCTGAGGCTGGCTTTGAACTCACGATTCTCCTGTCTCAGCCTCCCTAAGTGCTGGGATTACAGGCTTGCACCACCGTGCCTGGCTCCATTCATTTTCTAGTGATCTTACACAAGTTATTTAACCTCTGGATTTTTGGTTGGGTAAATTAAGAAATTAATGTGCAACCAGAAAAGAACTGAAAGAAATAATGAATGCTTTTTGGATATTTTGAGTCCCTCAGATAAGATATGAAAATGCTGGTGAAATTTTACTTCTTGTAACCTCCCGCCTTGACCCAGAGGGTCTACATAAATGCTCAAGTGAAACCACACACATTTCTTAAAATGTACCTCTCATTGTGTTCAGATACGCCTGTTGTGTGGTTCTGATGATGCTATGCTGGCAACAGAAGTCTTGTTTTGTCAAATGTGAGAACAGAATAATGATTATTGGCTGGCTTCCTTTGTGTGACTTTTTTTCAGTGGGTGAGGGGCAGTGCAGTGCTGGTGAATTGAACCCAGGGCCTTAGACATGCCAAGCAAGCGATCTATCACTGAGCCAGCCCTTCTTTGACATTTAAAGCAAGAGTTTAACACAGATTTTAAGAAGCCTTTTAGGATCTTTCATTTGGAGTTTTGAATTTTATGTAAAGGCTGGTAGGGAGTGTATAGAAAGTCAGCTCTAGATACAGTTATGTCTATCTTTGGTCCCATAGGGGAAGAGAAAGTTCAGGGAGTCTTTTTTTTTTTTTTTTTTTTTAATGAGAAGGGTCTGGATTTGAATTGATGAATTTGACATTCAGGACAATGACCTGTTTAGGTCATGGGGAAAATCTATTTATAGTCCTTGGCTCAAGTTTCTAAAGACTTCTTCCCTAGTAACCAAACAGAGAGGGCTGCCAACGTCTGTGTTCAGGAAATCATCCAGCTGTTGACAGTGAGGTACAGTGAGGTCCCACACTTCTCATCTTCTCTGGAACCTTCTGAAGCTGACAGCTTCCCCTTAACTCAGGGGCAGATTGCTTCAGTATGAAAACCCAGCAGAACTGCTGGTGTTGATGTCATGAATAGGTAGAAGGTTCTGGTCTTCCTCCTTGTAACAAGTATTTGAATTTTAAAGACCATGAGGAAAAATAATGACTAACACTTTGGAAAACCTCACTAGCAAGAAAGTACAGACGAGGAGGGGAAGATTGATTAAATGTGATTTGGGGGGTAAATATATAGAAATACACTGTGGAGTGGGAAAAACTGACTTCACTTTTCCATATTTAGCTTATTTAACAGACACACAGAGTGCCTGCTGTGTGCCGCTCATTGTTCTTGGTGCCTAACAAATATTAACTCATCGAACTTTCTCTTTTGACTAAGAGAAAGTGCTAAGCCTAAGAGATTGTTTTATTCTGAAACCTGGAACAGAGATAAGGTTGTCTCTGTACATTAAAATGTCTTGCCTTATAAGGAAGCATTTGACTGCGCTAGATTAAACTCATAAAAGCTAATGAAGAGTCCTCCTTAATACACATTTCTTTTTTCCTGTTTGGACTTGAAGTGACAACATTACAGAAACACCCTGCAGGTTTTTATCTAAATAGCATCCTATAAAACAATGTCCTCTTGTCAGTCACCACTAATTCAGCACAGTCAAGCTATAAATCTGTCCAAAGGCCAGCAAAGTGCTTAACTTGGCACATCACTAATAAAATTAGGAATGTGGGTTTATTACATGAACCTTAAGTAGGTTCGGCCAAGATATTAAGATTTTTGCTTATGGCAACCATGGCTAATGTGGATTGGTATTTTCATTATAACACACCCCACAGCGCTTCCCTGTAACATCTCAGGTTTCCACATTAGACAATAACCTTCCACGCTCTCATACCCACTGCCAGGTGCTGCAGCTGGAGCCCCCGTCTCTAAAGCCTCATGCACTTTAGGGTACTCAAGGATGGGAAAGACTTTTCAATAATGCTAATTCTGCTGAATAAAATTAGAGCAAATTAATTAATACTTCTATTAACGTAACCTGATTTCACTTTGTTCAAGAACAGAAGCACTTATAGGCTTTTAACATGCGCTTAGAAATATCATTTCAGCTCAGGGCAATTTTGAGAAGTGATTTATAAGCAGTTGCAAATGCTTCTAAAATGGTAAGATTTGAGAAAGCCAAATGTATGTTAACCAAGTTGTCCTGCAGTCTTAGGTATTTTATTTTTCAAATTATGAAAGTATAATAAATATATCCTCTCTCCTGAGTCAACATTTATTGTGATGGCTTATACTTGCATAGTGGTTTCATTGACAATGTAATCTCAACTGTGTTCCTGTGTCTGACCTCTGTGTGATCTGATGAGGGGGTGTGCGTGTATTATTACCTTCATTTTACTAATGAGAACATGGCAAAGACCAGAGCTGAGACTGAGTACTGATCTACCTGGTATCAAGAGCTCCTCATGTTTGTGAACCTGTAGTCTTACAGAATGACATCGTGCCCATTTGATGGGTGGGTAAGCGTACATTCCCAGGCAAACATTATCTTTTTTGTCCTAATTTATCTATTGACCCCGATCCAAGGACTGCTTGATTCTTCTCTTTCCAATGACGCCAGCTTCTGCACAATTTCCTTCCTTCCTGGTCTTGTTGAGATTGCCCACCATGGCACCCTGCATTATGGTGGCTGCGTTAGGAGATTTGAAATGCAGCAGTGCAGAGGGGAGGTGGGGAGCTCTCTTTAGCATGCTGCAATCTCAAAAAACCTATAGATGGTCAAAGTCACTAAAGTTCACTTCATGAAAAATACAGCACACCACGGAGAGCAAGTATGATTGATGCCCACAGAGCAAACTGTTTATCAGACAAACACATTTTGCAAACTTTGACATAAATTGTTAAGTTGCCTTATCACCTAGCCAATGTAAGACTAGCATCTTTGCAGGAACTTCCCCAAAACTCTTTAATGACTTCTAAAAAGCTTTATCTTATCGTGATCTGATTTGCTACTACAATCAATCATTTACAAATAGGTTAAAGGAAAACTGGTATTAGAAATATGGATTCATTTTCCAAACACAAGAAGGCTTCAGCACTTGGCTGGCTATTGGGCAATTGTGAAGGCATGATAAAGCACTCAATATGCTCAGCACTAAAAGATTCAACAGGAGAAAGTGCTGCAGCCTATTCAGATCTAATTGGAAGCTAATTACACATTTGGTAAATCACACAGACCCTTTAATTTTCTTCTTTCCTGCTTTCTGACTTTTATCACTTACGGTGGGGTGGGAGTAAAAAGGAAGTTATATTGTTCAATTTCTAGCATGCCTGAAAATTAAAATGATATCTAGAGGTGGTGGTATACAATTGAAAGTCAGGATACTACTGTTTAAATTGCGCCTCTGTCTTACATAATCCAATTTGAGTCAATCAAATCAGTTAAATTAACATTTATTGAGCACCTACTATGAGTCAGACAGTGTGCTAGGTATTAAGGATATGAAATGAGCAAGACATTCCTATCCTTAATGGATCTTTTATTCTGATAAATCACAACTACTCAACACATTGCCTTTTTCACCTCTAAAATAACAGAATTAGCTCAAGTAATTTTTAAATCTTTCTAATTTCTGTATAGAGGGTGATGATGATGATGATTATTTTTATTTTGCTGAATCTTTTCCATTTGTTCCTTCTCATGTATTTTCCATTCTCTTCTACCTGGCTCTCTACCCTGGAAGAGTGACATTGAGTTCCCTAGCCCTCTGGTTTTTGTCATGTTTAATTGATGGAAAGTACTAGAAAGGGAGTTGAGAACATTTGGTCCTCTGGCTCATTGATTTGAAGGGCTGATTTGCACTGGTTGTGTCACTCTATGGAAAGTCCCTGGCTTTCTCAAAGTGACCCTTGTCTGTATGACTCACTCCTTTGGGGGTCCTGGTAACTGACCTCTCCCATCCTTTTAGGCAAGGGTACGGTAAGAGTGCCACTGTTATTGGACCTATTGCTGTGAACTTCCTACCTTGCCCATTGCTTTCTAAATAGCCCCTTTGTAAAGTATCTTCAAACCTTCTAATCTAAGGGTGCCATCTGTTGCTGCCAGTACCCCAATTGAAACACTATGTGTGTTTTGTCAATTTGGTTGTGTGCTACTTGAAGTGTTGAGGAACTCAATGTAAGGTAGGAATTTCAAAGAGGGGAGGGAAGATACATTCATTTTTACAATAGTTTAGCCATTTTCCTTGCTATAGTAAAGGTATTCTAATATTTATTGTGATAAGAACACATAACAAGATATCAATCCTCTTAACAGGTTTCTAGCTGTGCAATATAGCATTGTTGATTACAATACTATGCTGTACAGCAGACCTCTTATTCATTTATATAACTGAAATAGTATGACCACTGATTAGCAGCTTCTCCCGCCTTTTCCTCCCTGTGGCCTCTGTCAACCACTATTTTATTTTTACTTAAGTCTATGAGTTTGACTATTTTTCATACTTCATTTAGGTGGAATCATGCATATTGCCCTTATGTAGCTTGGTTTATTTCACTTAGCATAATGTCTTTGAGCTCCTTCCCTGTTATTGTATATTGTAGGATTTCCTACTTTCTCTTACCTTTTTAAAGGCCAAATAATATTTCCTTGTATGCATAGTCATGCATCACATAATGATGTTTTGGTCAATGACAGACCACAGATAGCACAATGGCCCCATATGGATATTGTCCAGTGGCCATCTTAGTAAATGTACTCTATCATGTTCCCACAATGATGAAATTGCCTAATGACACAGTTCTCAGACTATATCCCCATTGGTAAATGATACATGACTGTATCTATCATATTTTCTTTATTCATTCATCCATCAGTGGACATTTAGATCATTTTCACATCATGGATATTGTAAATACTGCTGCAATGAATGTGGAAATTTCATTTCTTAAAGGTTCTAATTTCAGTTCTTAATTTAATAAGGCTCACAGATAGAATATGAGATAATCAGGAGTGATACAGATCTAGCTAGGCTAAACTTTGTTTCCCAGAATCCCTTCCCTGTATGATACAGGTCAAGGTGGCTTATAAAAGACCTTTTTCTGGAAGGTGGAAGTTAAGTAGCTGCCTTATTGTCTTGCATTCTCAAAAGATCCAGGCAGGGTCTCCAGGTACTTCTGCAGCTCATGCACTTATATGTTTATTTATTTCATCCTATGAAAGAGCAGCTGGGCAACCTCTCTATCTTCTTCTAGATTCTTTAGCTTCTTCAACTTCTGGGAAAGCCATTAAGCTCAATGACAAAGGGAAGAAACTTCTTCAAGGTGTAACTATCATCAAGGTTAAAGGCAGGGAGAAATAATATAGGTTCCAGTCTGCCCTTGTAGGTTCCAACTTGTTCTCACTCTCTCTTCTTAACATCTTCTCTTTGAAACTCCCTGCCCAGAGGACTTCAAGCTTTAGCCTAAAATGTAAAAGAAATAGCCGTATGGAGACTGGCTAGCCCACTCCCATAACTGTGTGAGAACCAATTCTCTTTATTTCATTAGTATGTACCAAACAAACATTTGGTCAATGGTGGACCACATATACAAAAATTATATCTGTAGTGGTATTATAGCCACTTTAGTTTCTATAAGTACACTCTGCAATGTTTACATAATGGTAAAATTGCCCAGTGTCATATTTCTCAGTATATATCCCTATCATTAAGCCACATGTGACTGCATATATTAATATACATATGTGACCAACAAAATATGTGTATACATATATTTATGCATCTATCTATCTTTTTGCAATATATATCGCTAGCATGCTTGACTATATCTATCATCTACATATCTATATTCTGTTATGGTTTAGATGTGAGGTGTCCCCCAAGAGCTCAGTATGAGCCAATGCAAGAAGGTTCAGAGGAGAAATGATTGGGTTGTGGGATTCTTAACCCAATCAGTGAATTGGGGATTAACTGAGTGGTAACTGAAGTGGTAGGGTGTGGCTGGAGAAGGTGGGAATTGGGTGTGGCTTTGGGGTATTTATTTGTATTATATTTGTATTTGGGGTATATATTTGTATTTGATCACCATGTGAGCTGCTTTCCGCTGGCACAGTCTTCTGCAATGATGTTTAGCCTTACCTCAAACCCCGAGGAATAGAGCCTACTGTCTATGGATTGAGACCTCTGAAACAGTGAGCCCTTAAATAAACTTTTCTCCTCTACGGTTGTTCTGGTTGGGTGTTTTAGTTCTGTTTCTCTGAGTCCTTGCTGATACATTGACTAAGCTTTTTCTGAAGCTTCAGTTTCAGGCATATTCTCATATTCTTTTTGTTTTGTTTTTCTTTTTTCTTTTCTCTTTCTGCTTTTGGTACTAGGGATTAACCCAGAGGTACTTTACCACTGAGCTGCATTCTCAATCCTTTTTTTTTTTTTTAATTTTTAATTTTAAATTGGAGGTTTCACTAAAGTGGTTAGGGCCTCGCTAAATTGCTCAGTCATATTCTTTTCAAGTTGGATCTGCTCTTCATCTTGTCAGCCAAGAACACATCAGCCAAGATCCTTGAATATCACCTCAAGAGAAAAATCATCTTCCTCCATAAAATAACTCATCTGACAAATGGATGTAAAAATGAGTAAGATTTCTTAACTGTGCAATTATAAAAAATTCTCTGGAAGAGGCTAATGAGCATAACTTTGGCTTGATGTCCCTTGTGATGATTTTTTTTTGTTTGTTTTTGGTACTGGGGATTGAACTCAGGAGCATCCGACCACTGAGCCACATCCCCAGCCCAATTTTGTGTTTTATGTAGAGACAGGGTCTCACTGAGTTGCTTAGCACCTTGCCATTGCTAAGGCTGGCTTTGAACTCTCGATTCTCCTGCCTCAGCCTCCCAAAGTACTGGGATTATAGGTGTGCGCCACTGCGCCCGGCTGTAATGATTAATTTTATGTGTCAACTAGAGTGTGCAATAGAGTGCCCAGATTAAACATGGCTTCTGGGTGTGTCTTTGGGAATATTTCCAGATGACAGTAACACCTGAATCAACAAACTGGGTAAGGTAGATTGAGATCCTCAGTGTGGTTGGGAATGACTAAATACTTGGAGGGCCTTAATAAGAGAAGAGGCAGAAAAAGAAGGGATTTATTCCCTTATTTCTGGCCTCATTGCTTGAACTGGAACATCTTTTCTCATCTTCTGCTTTTTGACTTGGTTTTACACCATTAGTATTTCCCCTAGTTCTCAGGCCTCAGATTCAGATGGAATTGTACCACTTGCCTTCCTGGATATATAGCATGCAGACTACAGATTTTGGAACTTCTCAGCCTCCATAACTGCATGAGCAAATTCCTCATGATAAATCTCCATGTATATTTCGAGCAACCATTATCTAAAATGCTTGGGACCAGCAATATATCAGATTTGAGATTTTTATTTCCTTTTTGAATTTTGAAATAATTGCACATACATAATGAGGTATCTTTAGAATAGGACAAGTCTAAACACAAAATTTATATATGTTTTATATATACTTTATACACATAGCCTAAAGGTAATTTTACAGTATATTTACTGTAATTACATTTTTTACTGTGACCTGTCACACAAAGTCAGGTGTGGGATTTTCCATTTGTGACATCCTGTTAACATTCAAATAGTTTTGGATTTTAGAGTATTTTGTATTTTAAACTTTCATATTAGAATAGTTAAATCTATATAAAGTATACCTTATTGGTTCATTTTTTCTGGAGAATCCTGGCTAATATACTCCTGAAGGCCACACTGGAGATGGCATGAAGGTAGATAGAGGCTGATGGATCTAAGAAAAACTCCTACGGAGGTAGAATGTGTTTGGATCATGGGGTCTGAATAAAAGGAAGGAAAAAAGCTTGTCAGCAGGAAAAGTAACAGATTGGAGTGTGGTTCTTTGATGTGCTTATTGCCCACCTCCAAATCATCAGGAGATAGGAGAGAGAAAATGGCACATGAGGTGTGCCATTCCAGTCACACCTGGTAGAGTGGTACCAGGGTGGTAAAGGTCTGGCTAGATCAGAGAGTAGAAGGCCATAGGTGTAGGCTAACCTGTTTCTTGAACATTCACTATTCATCTCCCTGTCCATCACCTAAGAACCAGGTGACTATAACTAAGAGATAAAGCTGTTGGCCAAGGGTTGGGGTGTGGCTCAGTGGTAGAGCGCTTGCCTAGCGTGCGTGAGGCACTGGGTTCAATTCTCAGCACCACATATAAATAAATAAAATAAAGGTCCATTGGCCAAGAGCGGACCTGAGGTTCATTGTAACCCAGTGAGTTGTGTGTTTATATAGAAGAGGAAGTGATGAAGCCCAGGGAATACCATTAGAGGATTTTCACTGATTTATTGGTGTCCTGCCTCTACTTATTAAATTCACATGGAAGTTTAAGATAAGGTCTAGACTTTTATTTTTTCCTCATAGTCAAGGTAGTTGCTATTCCTAGACTAAGATGAGCTCAAAAGGATGAAAAATGAATTGTCTGAGGGGCATTTGAATAGACCTAATACTAACACTATATTTTCTTCATATGCAGCAGAATTAATGGACACAAAAGAATAAGAATTTAAAATAAGCAAAATAATCATTGGTAACATGAAAAAGTTTCAAAGATTAAAGAGGAAACTCAGAATGAGGTAAGAATGAAGAAATATTTGACAAAATACCAGATAATTAAATAAAAATAGAGATGAAACACTCTGCTTAAAAAGACTTGTGTATTGCCAAACATGTGCTATACAAGGAAAAACTCCCTATACCTGGATATTAATAATAGGGTTTAAGAGCATCAAAGACAAATAGTAAATCCTAATGTTGCTAGAGACAAAGTGCAGATCAATGAAAGGAAAAGGAATTTGGTTAGCATCAGTTTTACTGGGAAGAAAAGAAAAAAGGTCAAAAAAATGAGAATGAGGGGTTGTAGTTATTATATAGTGTATATGCTACACATGACAGATTTGTGTCCTGTGTCTAGCAGAGTTTGTTAGGCCCACAAGACAGTCATGAAAACCACAGATTGCTCTCCTTTTCATGGAGCAGGGGCTTTGTTGAATTTATGTGCAGGGTGCATACTGACAGCCATTCCTTATGCATTGTTTTCCTGACTCAGTTCTTTGGGTGGCCCTGGGTTTCTTTATTAGCACCTCCTCATCTCCCAGCACTTAAAAGGTGACTGGAACATCGAACATTTTCCAATAAATTCTTCCCAGATTTGTTGTATTGGTCTACTACTCTGTGATGTTTCTTCTCTACTGAGAATTTGATTAATTAAACTAACAACAAATTGACTCAATAAAGTATGGCAATTTAGTAAACGTAGTAAATATTTTGTCAACAAATATTGACTACGTAAAATGCAAAGCTGTAGATCCAATATGAATGTCAAAATGGAGGAAGCATAGCTCTTGAGAAAAATGTGGCAGGTGAGAGTTTAGGATGTCAAAGCTAAAGTATAACATATCTTAAGAATCATAATGAGAAAAGTGTTCATGGGAGAATGTGCTTGGTTTGGGTTCTGAAGAAAGGATAGGATTTTAATAAGCAGAGAATTGGGGCTATGTAGAAGAAATAGAACATGTTCTGAGAACTTTTAAAACATCATGTAGCAGGAAGTGAAGGCTTATGGGGGAGGGTGGGAGAAAAGCCTGGAAAGACTGACTAGGTCCAGATTGTGGAGGATTTCAAACACAAACTAAGCAGCTGGACTAAATATAGTGTTGTATGTAGACCACTGGAAGTTTATGAGCCAGAGAATGGTATGGTGAAAACCAGATGATTGAATGAAGATTAATATTGCACCAGTAAAAGTATATACTGGCTGGAAAAATTACAGTCAGAAATATGACTATAATAATCTGAGCAAAGAAATAATTAAAATTCTAAACTTGGAAGATAGTAATGGGGAAGCCAAGGCCTAATGAGATGGCTACTATTCAGGAGTTGGTTTGGTATGGAGTTGAAGAATAAAAACAGATGCCACAATGGTTGGTCCTGGTTTCTGAAAAATATCTGCAAATCACAGAGTATAGGTTATCAATGTCTAATCTTAGCTTCTGTAGATGAGGCAAAATATTTTACATACACACAAACACACAATACTTCTTTCAAGAACTGAACCACAAAGACTCTCATGAAAACTGTTCTTTTCCACTTTTCAATCAACCAAAATATCTGCATATTTTTGAATTTATGCCTTTCTTCAGATGACAGATAATTACTGGAAAAGTCAATCCAGTTAGGTTATTTTAAATTAATTACCTTTAATATAGCTTAATTTAACAGTTTGAAAGGAGAAAAGCCGCCAAAACTATCCTTGAGTTCTCAATTCTTCCAAGGCATTTAGATTCATAGAAATCAGAGACCAGGGGGTGAAAAAAAAAAATCTTGTTTTGCAAGTGAAAAACTTGCAGTGAGCAACATAAAGTAAATTTACTTCAATTTAATATGGATAATCATATGCAGGTCTAGAGTCTTTATATTTTATAGCTCTCCTTAATTCCACATCTTCCTTCTGCAGACAGTACAGACATAAAATATTTCATCACTGTATTTAGGGATTTTTTTTCCTTACAAAAAGGAAAGGAAAGGGAGAAAAATTCTTTCTTAATGTCATATACTTTTCAAATTCCCAGCTATATTATTGACAATTGACAATCATAATTTCTATGTCAGGGTCACAAAGCTGCACTAATGTGATTGAGATAAACTAAGGCATACATACACAATGAAAGAGCAATACAAGAAACCCAGAGCTGCATTCTCAAGGTTTCATTTTAGAAGTAAGTGTTGCTGGTAAAATGAACATTTTACTGCTAAATATTTGTCATGCTGCATTTAAATCACATTAATTTCCATGTCTTCCCTTTCAAAGAGTAAACGTCACTACCTCTTTCATATTTAACACATTCCTTGACTTCCTGTAAGCATTGCCATGTTTGAAGTACATATGGTGGGGTGGTGCTTGGGTGTGCTTGCACACCTGCACATACACATACACACAGACTCTACTGTATGTCGCTAACCACCCTGGTTATCAAAAGTTAATGGACTCTGAAATTGATACAATTCCAATATTGCAGCTCATAAAAACCAGAGTGATGTTTTATTTGTGACCTACATCATTCAAATTTAAGAATCCAGAGGGAATTAGGAAACCCTTCTGCATTTCACCTACATAACTGTTTTATTAATTATTTTGGGTGGTATCTCTTTTACTTGCAGTAAAATATAAATAAGAAAATTTGCCATCTTAATCATTTTTAAGTGTATGATTCAGTATTGTTTAATACATTCACGTTGTTATGTACCAATCCCCAGAACACTTTTCATCTTGTAAAACTGAAACTTTATGTTCATTAAACAAGAAATCCTCATTTCTTCCTCCCTCCTGACCCTAGTAACTACCATCCTACTTGTTATGAATCTTACTATAGATGACTTATAAAGGTGGAAACATAGTGTTTGTCTTTTGGTGATACAATGCCTTCAACACAATGCTCTCAAGCTCCATCTATATTATAGCATGTGAAAATTCCCTTCCTTTTGGAGGCTAAATTAATATTCCATTGTATAAGTATCCCAAGTCACCATCAATGGACTTGGGATGCTTCAACCTTTAGGCTTCTATGAATTAAAGCTGTTATGTGCATGGGTGTACAGATATCTTTTTGAGACTCTGCTTTCAATTATTTTGTAAAAATATTCAGAAGTGGAATTTCTGAGTCATATGGCAATTCCATTTTATATTTATTAAGGAACTGTCATACTGATTTACATAGGCATTGCATCATTTTATATTTTCACCAATAGTGTACAAAATTCCCAGTTTTTCCATGTCCTTGCCAACACTTATTATTTTGTTTGTTTTCATACTTTTGCCATCCTAATGGATGTGAAATGCACCTCATTATAATTTGCATTTCCCTAATGATAAGCAATGTTGAATATCTTTTCACATGCTCATTGGCTTGGATATTTTTTGACTTGACCAGAATAAGTAAGATGATAAGAAGGAAAGCAAATTTCCTCAACTCCCCAGAGCTTTGGAATGACAATCAACAAGTATTACTAAGTATGTCCTTTTGACAAGGCTCTGGGCTAGGGCTGAAACTTACAAAAATAAATAGATAAAACCAAAGGGTCTGCCGGAATGCAGTGGAGAAGACAGGATGTGCATATAAAAGTGCAATGACTCTCCTGAGACCTCAGGCTCCTTGCGGGAAAAAGTAACTTTTGTATCTCTACAATTTCCAGCACACAGACATTTTATGCTGCTTCTTTAATAAATATTTGTTAACAAATGAATAAATTCACTCTTTACATATGTGATCTTCAAAAACAAAAATTTCCAACTCAAACATTTTATGCTTTTGCTAAGTGATGAGCTTCAAGGTAGATCTTGAACACACTATACTCTTGTAAGTCTTCTGAAAACTCCTGCCTTTGAAGAGGTGTGAATTTTCCTTACTTGCCTTAAAAGGGTGTTAACTTCAAAAGGCGACCTGGTGAGTGTTAAAAAATTAACACATTTAAGTCAGTAGCCAAAACATCACCCCGGGATCTGTGAACCTGAAATTGAACTGGTAGACTGAGCTGACTCTGGTTTGGATGCCAAAAAAGTCATCGCTCAGCACTAATCTGGGCCAGTGAACATTTGCTCTCTCCTTGGGTTGGAGAGTGGGAAGGAGCTGGAGGACAGCGAAGCTAGCAGGGCATAAAAGTAGGAGACAGCTAGTTATAAACTCTTCTTCCAGACCCTTCTAACCCCTTAAACTTGCTTTAAAAGCTACTTTACTGCAGAGAATGTGCACTTTAGCTGGCTATCATCAAAAGAAACCTCTTTTTATTAAGACTGCAATTGTTTATTTGTGGAGAAAATGGACTGAAATACCTTCACTGGGCCCCTTCTCTTCCCTTCTTTCCTCATCATGCACAGAGATATTTTTTCTTCACTTCCCTCTCACTTAGTCTGGCATCCACCAATATATTACCTGGGCCTCTCTTCTCTCTGCTGTCCTTGTTTAGAAATGATCCTAACTACTAGATTTCCATCAACAGAAGAATAGCACATGCAGAAGTCCTGCTGTCAGGCTCTGCTGCATGGATTTCTAATGCTGAAAGGAACTCCAGGGGTCTCTGGGTCCACCCTTCTGCCTCTGGGCTGTGCTGCACTCACCTGAGGCCATTACAAAGGCTTTTATGCCACATAGAGGCGGAGACATCACAGGGCCCTTGTGAAATACTAGGCAATACCAGGAGCAGAAAAAGAAAACTGGTGTGTAACAGAAGTAGTGAGATTTCAAAAAAAAAAAAATTTAAAAGTTTCTGAGAGTTGAAGACCATGAGGCCATGACCCAGGCTACAGTTTTGCTAGTGCTGTAGAGCAGTAGCTAATGTATGAGGGCTTCTAAAAGGGAAAAAACTGGTAGTTGAGTGGTCTTCTTAACTATCGCCATAGAGCTCTGACAATCACAAGCAGTGACCTAAGTCCCCTCACCTCGGAGATGTGTCTCTAAACCATCCATCTGCATTCACCAGGTCATTCATTCCTTCACCCACAGAGATTTATTAAGTACTAACAACACATCAGGCACTTTGTTAGGTGCCAAGGATAAAGGGATGACTGTGACCTGCTAATTGAATTGAAGGTCTCACAGTCTAGTAATGAAGGCAGACATCTAAACACAACTAAAATGCAGGGTGGTTAGTACAACAATAGCAGCGATGTCAGGTGCTACACAAACTGAGAGGGCCAGAGACTGTGACTTGGTGAGCTTGTAAATGCTTTGGGACCTTTTCTTCCTTATTTTCTTCTCTGTTTCCTAATGTGCATTTCTCCATGAGCATTATCACCAGCCCATGGGCGTCTTCCTTTCTCCATCTTCTCTACTATTTTAGGTTTAGGACCCATGAGAGAGACCACTGAGGGACATCCACTTTGCTTTATTTAATTTGGTAATCTATATTAATATTTATTCAGTACCAGGCACTCTTCTAAGCACTGCACATGAATTCTGCTGTTTTAGTCATTGAGGCTCACCTACGAGGTAGGTACTATTCTCCAACATCATTTACAGGTGAAGAACATGATGCATAAAGAGGTTGTGTAACTCTCCAAGGTGGCAGATTAGGTCATGAGGGAGCCAGGATTTGAATCCAGGCTGTTTGGCTACAGTTTCTGTGCTTGGCAGTCATAGCAGTAGCGGTTGACCTGAAATGACAGCCTAGAAGTGGCATGTGCATTCAGAAGGGCAGCAGGCCAGGGGAAGGGCACTGAGCAATACTGGTTTAGAGGACAGACCCAGGTAGAGATGGAAGGATGGTGCCTGAAAAGAATAGAGAAGATAACAAAGATGGAAGATAGAGGTGGGTCCTGCAAGCCCTATAAGGACAGAGCTTTCCATTTTGAGAAGAGGATGGAAATAGGAGACAGAAGAGGGAACCTAAGTCCCAGTTGTTATATTCACATATTGAATGAGTCTCAATCTTTGGGAAGGTCACTCAACCTCTCTGAGCCCTGCTTTCCTCATTTTAAAACAGTGATAATGATTTTTATGTATCACAGAGGTTGTTATAAGGTTCATGTCAGAATCATTTTTGTGATCATTCTGAATCTAATATGAAATGTTCCTGCAGTGAACACTATGCTCATTGTTATACCATTCTGCCTGAAATTGATTTGGTTCAAATACCAATAAAAATTACCTTCAAGGTTTCTCACTTTTATCTTAAATATACACATAATGTTATATGTTTTATTTTCTTTTTAGCCTCTGTGAGAAAAGCTAATAGGATAAAATAAATCCGTGTGACTACTAATACTCTAAATGATTTATTCATATATTCATTGATTAACTACAGTTTTGATTATTTATTAAATTCAAATCAGGAATATGTTCAATTTATATTTCTTCATGAAGGAGCTTATAATCTAGATAAGAAACCTATCTGTATATAAATAACTATAATATAGTGGTTCTTAGCTGCGGGCCACTTTGCTGGTCCTCTGCTCCCCGGGACATATTTGGAGTTATTCTTGGCTATTGCAACTGGGTGGGAGGAAATCTCTTGAGTAGAGGTCAAGAATGCATCCTACCATGCATAGTACAGGACTCCTCTTCTACCTTATCAAACAATTATTCAGCCCAAACCATCAGAACTAAGGTTAGGAAATACTGCCAGAGTATAATGAAATAGAAGCTATAACAGGATCGCAAAGATGACACCAAAGAGGAAGTAACAACATATTTCCTAGAAAAGTTAGAAAGTGACTCTTGGCCTTAGTAAGTACAAGTGTACCTTGTATAATACATGCCCAAGAAAATTCCCTTTTCACAGAAAGTTCTGAAATGACACGTGGATTAGAGCAGCTATGGAGACTATTCAAATTATTCAGCACAACTCATTTGGATAGGAAATTTTCATGAAGCGCTTTTGAGGCAGAATTTAGACTTGGCTGGCTCACAAGGACCTAATTTCATGTCTATCATATTAGTCAGGGACTAAGTGAAGAAAATCAAACCCACTGTAGGTATTTTGAGTAGAGAGAATTTAATATAAAGAATTGGTAATGCAGATGGTAAAATTGCTGAGAAGCCAAAACAAGGATAGGGAGGCAACTCAGAGATTAGCAACAGCACAGAATCATGACCACCCTGAAGATCAGAGGAAACACAGGAGAAGCGATGCTATCAGAGCTAAAAGCTGGAGAAAAGAGCTGGGGCTAGAACCTTAGAGTGGGTGGCTCAGCAGAGGCTGGGGTCATGGAAGAAGGGCTTCCAGGAGCTGGAGCAGTGAAGGAAACACAACTACAGACTTTCCACCTTCAGAATTGCCGGAGGAGAGACACCTGACTTCTCCCCACACCACTTTCCTTTTAGTCCCTTCCATTGGCTGAAACTATATTCTAACTAACTGGCGCGAGAACTTGGGAAAAGTACTTCCTTATGATAAAATCAGTGTGGAAAAGAGAGATGAATGAGCAGAAGTTAAATATCTGGTGCCACATCACTGGTAAGGAAATAAAGGTATACCTATCCCTTAAAAGAAGAAAAGGTGAAGCCAGGTACGGTGGTGCATGTCTGTAATCCCAGTGGCTCGAGAGGCTAAAACAGGAGGATCATGAGTTCAAAGCCAGCCTCAGCAATGGCAAGGTGCTTAGCAATTCAGTGAGACCCTGTCTCTAATAAAATACAAAATAGAGCTGGGGATGTGACTCAGTGGTTGAGTGCCCCTGAATTCAATCCCTGGTAGAAAGAAAGAAAGAAAGAAAGAAAGAAAGAAAGAAAGAAAGAAAGAAAGAAAGAAAGAGAGAGAGAGAGAGAGAGAGAGAAAGAAAGAAAGAAAGTGAATAAGTTGTCTAAATTATATTTTAAATAAATACTCTTTACTCACTTATATCACAGAAATGACTGAGGCATTTTTAGGTTGGTGGCAAATGATGACCAAGAAGATTTTTGAAGTTTCTTCTGTAGCAAGGGATATCTAAGACTTAAAGTTTTGTTTTTGTTTTTAGTTACAAGAAAGGTAAACATATGCAGTATTTGGCCATTAAACTGAATCATCACTTAATTGATTAAAGAGAGCACAGTCTTGTGGATATGTGTAGGAGTACAGTTACGTAAGTCAGATCAGTGACGTGTGTGTCTGAAAATCTAATTAAGTACAGGCACCATAATTCCTGGACTCTAGTAGAGATCATTGGTATCTATTCATGTTTGGGTACTCACAGTTATGAGGTAGCATAGGGAAGCAAAAGTTGACATTACAAGAAAATGGTCTCTAATGTACTGAACACTTACAAGTAAGCCTCACGCAAATATCCTCACCAAACTTGGCCCCAGGATCTCTTCGTCCCAGGCAAGCCAAAGCTTCTATTCGTCAATATTTCACTGACTGTCAAACAATGTACTATAGAATGCAAACACAATTAATATGTTATGGAGTGAAACAGAAAATATTGAAAAAACAAGGGTGATGATAACAATGTTGGGTGACTTTCTAAACAACCTGCAAAGCCAATGATGAATGAGGATCTTGTAGGATTAAGTCAGTTAGCAAAAAAGAGAAAGTAGACAACAGAGTAAATGGAACCACAAATGAGAAGGGTTTTAGTATTTAGGGACTAACAATGCAGTTTCAGCCAATGAAGGGACTGGAAGGAGAGATAATGGGAGAAGCCGGGTATCTCTCCTCTGGTACCTCTGAAGGTGGAATCTCTGGTTGTGTTTCTTTCCTTCACTGCTCCTGCAGGGCAGTACTTCCTCCATTTGTTTTTTCACTATTGCCTCTGAAAATTTGGTTCCCATGTTAAGCAGATTGCCTTGAAATACTTCCCCTTGTGCCACTCATCCTTGAGAAGGAAGGCTGTGCTGGTCCTCTCAGGCCACTAGACGTCATTGTTTATTTTTGTCTCCCGCCTTAGACATCCAGTCCCTGGAAGTAGTTACAGACAGTGATGCAGGCAATCACTTCAATATCACTGCAACTACTGTCTGTAGCTTTTGTAGTGCACATTGGTACAAAAGCCAAGTGCTATAACTTTTAAGAGAGAGAAATAGGAACAGATAATAGAGGACACAGACTCATAAAATGTTACAGCTGAAAGGGACCTTAAAGTCGTCTAGCGTCCATCGCCCTCATTTTACAGTTGAGGAAACTGAGGAGTCTAGAGGGGATAACCTGCAGTGTCATGCCGCTGGTTTGTGGCAGATTTTTTGCTTCAAACTGGGTCTTGGGACTCCTGTGTAGAACCTCCTTCTAAATGGCTCTTCAGCACTAAGAGCTGTGGGTGAACCCTGGGTAGCTGAAGCAGAAATTGTATACTTTAATGACTTCACAGGCACTAGCTGCTGGCTGCTGGTCAGAGTTCTCTGTAATTTGAAGGCACAGTGCTGCATGGAGGTGACGAACTGGGGCTGTGGAGCCAGACTGCCTGGGTTTTTAATGAGGTGCTGCCACTTTCTAGCTGGGTGACCTTGGGCAAGCTACTTAATCTCTCTGTGCCTCAATATCTTCAGCATTTTCTGAGTGCTTAGTCTATGCCAGGATAGAATAATAACCCTAACTTCAGAGTGTCTAAATTTAGCTAATATTTATGAAACTGCTTAGAATATGGCTGGCTTATAGTAACCTCTCCACCATTCCAGTGTGAGCCCATAAGGAACACTGCAAGTCAACAGTTGGAGCTGGGTTAAAAAAACAATCTTCACCAAGAAGGGATCGCCTGAGTGACGGAGCCAAGGTCAGAGGCACCCGGGAGCTTCATCCCTCTTCTTCCATGGCTCCCTCATCCCTCTTCTTCCATTGTTCAGTGATTTATCTATGTAAGATGAGGTTGGTTCAGCAAATCTATAGTTTCTTTGTGGTCTTTCTCAACTTTTAACTCTTTATTTCCTTGTTAAACCGTGAGTTAAAAATTAATTCAGATAGTTAAAAGGCCAGAATTGGGTGATCCCAACTGCATTGGCTTGTGTGGGTTTCTGATAAGGAGCAGCCTATGTTCATTAGACTAAGCAGCAAATTCTTCAAAAATTGAAGGTATGACAGGGAGCCACCCTTCGGCTGACCCAGATTCGTGGACATATGCCTGGGCACACACAGCAGTCTGCTGTGAAAAGATTTAAGTGCATGCATGCCATATTTCCTCACTAATTTTCTCAAAAATATACCAGTCACAGAAGATAGGTGTCTAAGTCCAGGAGAATCAAAGTGTTTTATTTTAATAAAAATGTTTGTTAAATAAATGCAGCCTATTTATCTGAAGTCCAGATTCCATGCTAATTTGCGTATTCTTCAACTTTCATGAGAAGCAGATTCTTCAACTTTACTTTGAATTCTTTTCAAGTATCTTACAGAAAGAAATGCTAGGCAACGAGCTAAATTACAAAAGGAGAATCGGAAGTAAACAGGCAAGACTCCAAACATGTGTCTGCTTCATCCACTCTGGTCAATTACATGAGGTAATCTATGTTTTATTCTTGTTTAAAAGGTGCTGTGAAAGTATCCAAACTGTTAGAAGATCAATCCTCAAACTATTCTAAGATCAGGAATGGGGAGAGGGAAGAAAGTGGACTCATTTCAGAAAGTTCCTTTTAGAGGATTCCTAAGGCTTGTGAAACTTCCCTCTAAACATTAGAAAACACAGGAAACAAGAGACTACAACCAAGCATCGAATGCAAATGGAATTAAACCATCAGAAGCCCTGGGGAACAAGGAAAATCCAGTGAAGTTTTTGTTTGTCTGTAAATATATCCATCATTCTTTCAGTAGTTATTGAAAGGCAATAAAAATATGGGGTTAAGAGATTGAGTTTTTGAGTCTGGTAGATGTGGAGTCAAATCCTGGTTCTGCCACTTATTAACTGTGAGATCTTGAGTAAGCTGCAAGCTTCTCTGAGCCTGTTTCATCGATTATAACATGAGGACACTACAGTGCCTGCCTCACAGGGTTCTAAGGACTAAATTGAATAATGCATACAGTGTACTTATCATTGTTCTGGCACCCTGTAAACATTAATTTACTACATGTTTACTGAGTGACTACTATGTGCAGGCAATAAATAAAATTAAGGCCCCAGTATCGTGAAGATAATGTTCTAGTTGAGAGAACAGAAAATAGACAAGCCTGCACATAAAAAGGCAACGTACTAAATAGCTTGTGGTCACAATGAGAACTAAAGCCATATAAAGAGAAGAAAGAGATAAAATTTGGTGGAGTTGCTGCTTTTATATAAGGAATTCAGGGAAGGTTCCTATGACAATATGACTTTTAAGCAGAGGCTTAAAGGATGTGGGGAAGTAAGATCCACAGACAAACAGCAGTCCAGTGTTTGAGGCAAAGGGAATCTTGCAAAGGTCCCAAGGCAGAAGGAGGCAGTGGGAAGCTGGAAGAACTCCCTGAGGCCAATGTGAGCATAGCAGAGGGAGATCCAGAAGAGTTGGGGCAAGAACAAAGATGTTACTGTAGTCGCTGAGTGAAGTAGAAGTCATCAGAGGGTTTTCAGGGAGAAGTGATGTGAGGTTTGCAAAGGGTCACCTGGTCTCTGTGTAGAGAATAAGCCCCAAGGTCAAGCAAGAAAGTAGACCAAGCAAGAAAGACCAGCGAGGAGGGTTTTGTAATAATCCAAGCAGGAGATGATGGAAGCATAGACTAAGGGGGAAATGGAAGGGATGGGGTGACTCAGTTGAAGTCTGGGTACAGTTGGAAGGATTTGCTGGTAGGTTTGATGTGTAGTATAATAGGAGGAGAAAAGTCAATGATGGTGACAACATTTTTATAGTCTGAGAACAAAAAGTGCAGAAGCACCTATTTGGAGATTGAAGCTGTCGAGTGTGAGGTGCCCTGGCAGGTGGTGTCCTGTGTCCGTCAGCAACCTCTCCTGTCCCCCTTTCTTTATTTACTTTGGGTACAAACTGAATAATGAAATGCTCCAATTCACAACCTCCCTTACAGTCAAGAGTGACCATGGGTTAGGATTCTGGCTAGTTAGGAGAAAGTAGCCATGCCCAACTAAACTCTCTGAAAAAGTAAAACAAAGTATATCCTCATGAGGAATAGGCTTCTGTCCTCTGTATTCTCTGGCCTTTCCCCTTCTTCATGGAATGCAGAAAGGATACCTGAGTTACAGCAGCCACCTACAATGATAAGAACCAAACATGTACCAAATACATGGTGGAAGATGCTGCAGGCAGAAGAGGGTGGGTCTCTGAGATTGTCATCGAGGAACAAGATCAGCTATGTCAAGTTCCAGAAAACCTACTGTGTGGCATAGAGCCATTCTGTTTAAGCCCATAGTAGTCGAGTCTTCTGTTATTCACTGCAGCATACATTCTTTCACTGACAAATGAATATTAAACATCTAAGTGGGTAGTGCATAAGAAGTTTGACCTGTAATTTGAAGATCAGAAGAGAGGTTAAAAGTGTGAAGATAAACAGCAGTAGGTTCTTAGCATGTCTGGACTGTATTCAAAGCTGGAGGTCAGGAAGAAAGGAGAATCAGAAAAAAACCTGGAGAAGGCATGGCCAATGAAGGGAAGCTGAACTACATGGTGCCCCAGCAGCCACATGAACATATTTCAAAGATGAATGATCAGCTATGTCAGATGTTAATGAGAGATGAAGTAAAATGCATTGATGAACTTGGGAATATGGAGACCATTGGTGGACTTGATAAGAGAATTTAAGGTTCAATGTGCAGTTGCCAGAATTATTATTGTGTATATGTTATACCAGGACTCTTACAACATCTGTGTTTATCAGAAACAGTCCAATATACTATCTCCCTTTCATTGGAACAAGGAAGCAACCAAACAAATAAAATGGTTTTCACTGATGGAATTTCAATAAGTAAGTGGCAAGGGAGATTGTCTTTTTTCCAAGTTATACTAAAATTTTTACAGTCTTATCTGATTATAAACCTTATTGGGAGGGACGGTGGTGGAATGTGTTGGAAGGAAGATGGAATTGAGAGAAGGAAAATTGAGTTCCTGCTCTTCTCCACTGAATTAGGGTGTCTCAAAGAAACGGAACCAAATATAGATAGATTATAGGTAGATATACAGGTAAATAGAGTTAACAGATGGACAGAGTTATGGTCTGGATATGTGGTGTTCCCCAAAAGCTTATGTGTGAGACAATGCATCAATGTTCAGAGGTGAAATAATCAGATTGAGAGCTGTGACCTAATGGGTAGGATAACAATTTAAAAATGGATTACTGGGTGCTGGCTATAGGCATGTGGATTGTGGTTGGAGGAAGTAGGTCACTGGGGGCAAGTCTGTGGGGATTATATTTTGTCCTTGGATTCTCCCTCCCTTGCTCTCTGCTTCCAGCCTGCCTTGACCTGAGCAGCTCTTCTCTGCCACACACTTTTGCCATGATGTTCTGCCTTATCTTGGGCGCAGAGGAAATGGAGTCGGTTGACCATGGACTGAAACTCTGAAGCTGTGAGCTCAAAATAAATTTTCCTCCTCTATGTTGTTCTTGTCAGGTATTTTGGTCACAGTGATGGAAAGCTGACTAACACAGAGGCCTTTAAGAGAAAGGATATATACATCTCAAATATATTAAGACAGCTGTTTGGATACTACAGCATCATTTAAAAATAGCTCACAGTGCTTCTTTCATTACAAGGCAAGAAAAAAGTCATTCATAGAGGAAATTTTTTTAAGGTTTATTTGTTTGATTCCTCAAAGTAAAAATGCCTCAAATTCCCACACAAGCAGAAACATAGTTAAGCTGCTTGTTCTGTCTTAAGTATGCAAATATCATAGCCCAGTCTTATGTCAGCTTGAAAAGATAATGTCATGCAGAAAATTAAGACCATCTGATGAAATCATGTTATGAAATGTGGCTTGAGAGTGCAGCATTTTGTGTGTTATGATTTGATGTATTTTCACACCCAAACTCAAACGAATAGTCAAGCTGGCTCAATTAATGTAAAATTTGAAAATTTTAGACAAATTTACAAGGTGTTTACTAAGGAGAAAAGGGAGGAGGGGGCACATCTTAAATACTGTCTCCTTGTAACAGCCTTGATTTTATGTTATGTGTCTGAGGAACTGAATGCCTCAGCTTTTCATTTAGAGTTTTGAATTTAATCTGATGGTAGTTTGGATATAATAATGATGCATTTATTGTTAATTTCCTTAAAGCCTTACTATCTAACAATGTAGACCATTATCACCCCAAATACTTTCTGTGTTTGGAGGGATTTCCATATTTCACAGTGCACAGAAACTGACTCCAAAGCAAGGCTTAAGAGGAATATTCAGGAAGCAAGAATATATTTCCTTAGTAACTAGCTGGGCCTCCCCACCCCATCTCTGCAGACCTATTTTCCAGAAGATGAGAAGGAGACTTGACAGGACTTTATTGGTTCATAAATTAACTTGGTAGATTTACAATCATTACTTGGAATGCCAGGAACTCTTTTTAGGAACTTATGTTCAAGAGAGGAAAAAACCATGTTTAATTCAGAATATGAAATTGGCACTGTCATCCACTTTGGTGATGGTGGGCTAGTTTGTTTTTCACCTATGGACTGATTCCATCTGGTGCTGACATAGTTGTTTTTGGCCAAAGGGAATATTTAAACATGTTCATGATTACATTTTCCTTCCAGTGTAAATGAACAAAGAATAGACTATCATTAGCTATATGATCACTGAGAGGTAGTCAGTCAAATCTGTTGGCTTCCTTAAGAGGCTATAATGAAGGTGAGAGGTCAAATGAGCACTATGCAAGAGTCTAAAATATCCATTACGTCTGGTTAATCTACAAGTCTGGTCCAGAAGTGAAGAAAGATAGGTTAATATTTGTGTGACCTCCTCCCAAACCCTACCCGAAGATGTAAATAATCCAACTTTTTGAGAGACATGGCAGCATCCTGAGCAGATCTCTGGGCTGAGGGTTCCCAGGGGAGTCTTTTCCAAAATGCACAAGTGAAGGAGTTCCTTCTCTACCTACAAGTGGTGGAGGGCAAGTCTTACCCATCTCTACTAGATCAAAACTCTCTATTTCACTTGCTTCATCCATACCCAAAGAGAACTGCACCAAGGATTCCAGCCCTTTCAGAAGGAAGGAGACAAAAGATGAATATTTGAAGTCAGAACCCTGCACTTTGTGGAAAAACATAGGCTACTAATGAAGGAACTGCCCACTTGACAAAAGCAAATCTAGGCCCTAATTTTTAGTGATCCAGGCAAGAAAAAAAAAAATTAAAGTAGGATTGGGACTAATTATAGGAGGTAGAGTGTAGGTAAAATAGCTCCTTGTTCAGAAGCATCCACATATTTTCCTGAGATGAAGAACAAATATTTTGTTTAAATAGCAAGCAATTTTCTATAAAAGTGCTACTGCTTGGAAATGCTCTTTATGATTTATTGCTGCCTTTTAACCTGAAAAAATATTAATAACTGAGGAACTCTTGTTGGTGTCTTTATTATGCTTAAACCCAAATAGTCATAATGTTATAACTACTGTGGCCACATTCAATATTTTTCTTTCATGAATGCAGCATGGACTTATTAACAGACCAAAAAAATAAAAATAAAGGCAACCTTCCTGGCTGGAGCTTTGTGTGAGGTACCATTACATACAGCAGCTAAGTTTCAGGAGAAGCTGGGTGAGGCCACAGAGAATCCTGCCGCGTTTTCCCCTTTCTACCAGATAGAGCACTTTCTCTGCATGTGGATTTGTGTCATCATTCAGCTGTTTCTTCTGGCAAAGCCAGAATCCAGAACAGAATCTCAGTGAAAAAGAAACCAATAAATTAGATCTCTTTGTGAGCAATTTGCCGTTAGTTCTCTTCTCCCTGCCTATTAAGATTCTTTATTTACCTCACCAAGAGATTTCTGCTGACAAGTCCATCCATTTACCACTAGCCTAGATAAAATGATAATAAACAAAATGTCAAAAAATGTATTCATGGGACCTTCCCCATTCCTATCCCCTCCCCTTCTCTTTTTTCATCATGCTGGTATATTAAAGAGCCATTGGAGCTGTGAAGTTTAAACCTGACACATTGGTGGAGGCTATTGGTTTATTTAATTAATTATATTCATACAATTCTGTTTCTATATGATGCATTTTAATGACATATGCATATATGCATGTATAACTACTACACCGAAAGCTGGTACTATCAGATAGAAGGTAAACCTCTCCCAGCTCCTGCTACTCAGGTTCCGGATCTGATGTAGCTAATAAACATGACTCCAGGATAAGGAAGCTGGATGGAGACATACTGGGGTAAAGGAAATTTTGCATATTATGCTTATGGATGATTCCCAGAGGAATCTTTTGTTTCCAAGTATCTTTTGAGTCCTTTGGGTGAAAGGCAAATGCTGAGCAGTTCTATCTCGCACATAACTCCAATGGAGACACCTATAATACAAAACAGAGATCCCCTGAGGGCACCGTTATACGTTTATTATAAAGCAAAGATTAAAACAATTTTATGGAAATTAAAGATAATATGGAACATTTGTCTCTCTCTCAGTCAAAGAGTAACATGAAGCAGTTCAACAAACAGCTCTAGGCATTCCACGCAGGATGATGGAATGGCTGGGTCTGAGGGGACAGGCAGGGCGGCTGCAGACGGCGAGGCGTGGGTTTTTTACCAGGGCATCTTGCCGGTGCTGGTGCTTGGCAACTGTGCTCTGGTGAAAAATGATATGCCTGCAAAACCAGCACAATGGGCAAGAGGAGGGGTACTTAGGTGGTTTGCCCTCCTGAAATCTATCTCAGCAGGACAGATGCAAATGGCAGGGTGGGACCAGAAGAGGTTCTCCAGAGAGCTTTTTAGGTTTTGCCTCTTTTGGAGTGTGTGTGAGTGTGGTCATTGTGTGTGTGTGTGTGTGTGTGTATGTGTGTGTGTGTGTAAGGGGGAGGGAGAGGGTTTTTCTATGTTCTATTTCTTCTTGATTCACATGCTCACTGGAAAAGAATGTTCAAAAGCCCTGAAAATTTGCAAAACCCTCAAGCTGGTAGCATTTCCATTTTATACATATAAAATGGAATTGTTACCAAAAAAAAAAAAAAGAAGTGGTTGTCAGAGGACAGTAAAACATTTGTGTTAAGTGAGAGATGTGCTCAACTTCATTTGCACCCAGGGGTCTGATTTGACCTCTACTGCACCGAATTTATGGTAAAAGGAGGGCTTTTAAATTGAGTTTGTTTTATTTTGATCTTCTGTCTGGATATTTCTTTCATACCTCCCAGGCAGTAGCTCTCATGGGTAAGCTTATATTTTTGTTAATAAAAAAAAATGCAATTGGTGCTAATCTAGACTTCCATCATGGTCGTTCAAGCTTTCCAATGTTAATAACCACTCCCAGAGAAAGGATCATCAAAAGAGTTCAGGCGACGTGGTTTTGTGGTCAAGGCAGTGAGCCATATTCAGAAATGTCTGCTTTCTATTCCCTGGTCCACTGCTGGATAACTATGTGACATTTATAAGTTAATTGTTTCTAAGTCTTGATTTCTTTAGCTGTAAAAAGGCTACTCTTTCTTTACTTACTTAACATGGGTCTGGGGATGACAGTGATTTATGAAGTGAACTAGTTAAGATACTGGGCTTTTGATCTGACTGACCTGGGCAGAGATCTCTCTTTACTACTCATTAGTTCCATAACTTAAGAGAACTTACTAAACTATAACTCATGTTATAAATGCATTATATAGCAGTTACTGTGAAGATTAACTGAGGTAATGTATGTATGTTAAGACAGTGACTGGCATGTAGCACTAAATAAATGTACAGATTTTATAAATAATAATAATAGCTAAATGTTCTTAAGACTGTACACAAATAATTAATGAAAGAGGAAGCATTATCATACAATTATTATTCATAAATAATAGCAGCAACATTTATATACAGATTTTTATGAGCTCTACATAGTAATGAATTTTAATGCCAGATCGCAAGCCACATACTCCACCTTTCATTTCAGACTATGTGACTTTATCATATAGTGGCATAACGTAGTAAAGACGCTTGAAACATCTTCAGTTTTAATTCTCCTCCTCTCCCACCGCCCCACTCTGTGCTCCCTAATGCAAAGTAAAGGTTAGGGGCAATCTGTTTGAGGCTACCTCTTGGCCAGACCAGGCCAGTTTGGTGGCGTGGGGCTGAGAGAGGGATGCGAACAGAAAGGGATGCGAACAGAAAGGGAGACATGAGAAACTTAGGAAACACACAGAAAGTGTCTGCTTGTTCATATTAAAAATACACTGGGGGAAATTCTCAGCACCAAAAATTGTAGAAGATATATTTTCAAGCGCTTTTCAAGTCTTCCTTTCACCCCTCCAATAGGAACCATGTTCCTCTGAATGGATGGATGTGTTTAGTGCAGTTTACACAAAAGCTCTCTTGTTAGAATTCATTTTAAAAATAAAGGTAAAAGAGATTTCCTTTATAATCACAAAAAGACACAGAAGCCAGGGGTTTCTGGGTAATAACAAACATCAAGGGGCATTAAAGGGACAAGGGCTTCATTATTACCTAATAACATTCACCCTGGAGTGTCATTGCTTAATTATAGTTTTTTGAATATTTGGGCAATAAAGAAATTGGAATATGCTTTTATACACATACTGATGTACAGCCAAACAATATAGTTGTTTCTTATCTGTTAATGAGATTGAGACCTCTGTCTTTAAAGGGATCACAAATAAATTCTTGGGTATATTTTGCCTTTTAAATATTTTTGAATATATGAATTCATCAGGATTTAGGGATTAGGTAACTGCTGTCTACACAAAAAAATTCTGCAAAATTTTTCATTACTTTTTTATTAGTTGGCAGCAAATACTCTAACTGTGAACTTTTATGAAGCTATAAACATAAAGGACCTTCTGATATGGGTCTGATGATAATTCTAAATTTCCTCTTTGCAGCTGTGGTTGATCCCTTCTATTTGGTACAGTCTATTTTTTTGTGACTTAACAGAAGAAAGTTGGCGCACTACTGTATTGCCTTCAAGCAGTTTCTCGGGAAGTTCTTGAATTAAATCCACATGGAAACCCAATTCCCCTCTCCACCTTTCCCTTAAGGTGGTTATAAAATGTCAGTAGAAAGCAAAGCTGTTTATTTTACTTAGGGTTGGATTCTGTTAGTAAATGAGTTTCTGGTGAGGCTTATGTGCAAACCACATCTTTCAATCAGTTTCTTTACATTACTAAATGTGTATTAAATTGTGCCATAAATATTAATTTAAAATTCAGAAGTTCAGATTTCACCTAAATCCATGTGCATAAGTGCAGAGACAACCTGTTTAATGAGTTCTAGATTCACTTTCTAGCTCTGCTAGTGAAGCATTGCTTAACTTCTGTTATGTGGCAGGAGAGAAAACAACTGTGCCTTCTTCCCGATTGGGCAGTTTTGCCACCTGGCAGAGATCTGTGGCCTGCCTTTAATGTGACAGCTTGGAGATCTCTGCAAGGAGTGTGGCAATCCTAAAGGGACAGTTCTTTTCTTGGAATCCAAGAGATGGTATGTGCTAAGGCAAGTCTTGGCTGCTGGGCCACGTTTAACGCATCTGGAGTTGGGAAGTTTTCAAATATGATGGAACAAGGCAGTGATCTCA
Source organism: Geosciurus inauris (assembly GCA_004024805.1). Taxonomy (NCBI): domain Eukaryota; kingdom Metazoa; phylum Chordata; class Mammalia; order Rodentia; family Sciuridae; genus Geosciurus; species Geosciurus inauris. The sequence goes on from PVHX01001648.1 coordinate 146,331, forward strand.
GAGGTGCCAGAGTGTGAGGACAGTGGGAGGCAGATGAATCTGACACAATATGGTTTCTCTGGCCTGGGCATGAGGTGCTCTTATAAAGCCAAGCTCTGTTTCTAGGGTCTTCTGGCTCGCTGGCTCCTCACTCTTCCCATCCACCCATGTCCGACTGCGTGCTTTGAAAACTATTGCAGAATGTACTACAGCAGACAAGCCCTGGTGGATGTGTAGCAGAGCAGGACGACAAAGACTTGCCTCCTCCTCGTCGTGCGACTTGCTTTAACTCTGGCAGCATCTTATCTTTTAATAGTTCCAGGTTTAAAGAGAAGGATGGTGACATCAGCAAAAATTGCAGATTGGATAGTAGAAATCACCTTCTCTCCTTTCATTCTTTCCTTTTCCCTATAGGCCTGGGTCTGTTGCTCCTACATAAAGCTGCAGAAGTGTAACATTTGTTTTGGGGCTTTGCGGAATGAATGTACACATTCTCTTGTTAAGGAGAGACAGGAATACCTCTAGAACCTGTATTTGTGTCTTGCTTAAGTTTCCAAAGTGAGATACTTGAGGCCAAAACAGAGTATTCAAATTCTCCATCTTTCCTGTTGGGAGAACCCATTTTATTTTGTTATGAAGTCTCATGATCCTGCACATATGTGTTTTAAAATCTGTTTTATTAGTCATATCCATATCTATCATCTTTGAACATAAATCAAAAAAGTATTAAAAGTATCAGTACAAAATACAATGCTGTTTGAGGTAACTCTTGGCTTTGACTTGATTTATATCTAGTATTAACTCTGCTGATTCTCAGGAGGTTGGAGCCCACATATTTAACCAAATGAAGATGATTTGCTGTGTCTTATATGAAGTAATATTAACTGAATGAGTCCTTAGGAATCATCTGGGCTCTACCAGCTAGTATCCTCCTATTCCCATAGTGCTTAAAACATGGCCTGCTTGGATTATAACATAAACCCTACCTGACAGCGGATGTGTAATGGATATATGCATATCTACATGGATAGTTCTACCACTTTTGTGTCATTAACTTACAGGTTTTTGGTGTTTCTTCCATTAATGATATCCCTCCATTCTGAAAAATAAACTTCCTTTAAGAAAAAAGGAATAGGTTTGAAATTTTAAGAAAGTGGAAAATAGGTAAAGTTTTCCTGATTTTTCTTTAATGCAAATGCTCCAAGACTTACATCTGAGTGATAGATTTGACTTAAACAGCCACAATCTATAACATCTAGGGGAAAGGAGTAGAAGGTAGTGGTTAAGAGAATGGGCTTTGAAATCACATGCGGGTTTAAATAAATATTTCAATACTTTAGCAGCCATATGAATTTGGGCAGGTAACTCAAACTCTCTCCATGTCTTGGTTTTATCACCCCTAAAGGAGCAATAATATTTATACTTATAAGTTAGTGATTATTAAATAATAAAATTATGTAAAGGCTTAGCACAATTGATGGTGCATAGTAGTGCTCTAAATTTGTAGTAACACTTGTAAGTATCTTGTGGCAGGCTACAAGAAAGAGATTCAGGGGAATACTATTTAAGAGTTTAATTTCTTTTGTATATTTCTGTATGAAATCGGTGAACTCCATCCTTACTGTGCAGGTTCTCTGTGTGAGTCAGGCTAAGTGCTCACATGTACTAAAAAGGACATGGAGGCCAGAGAAACATGCCAGGACTGTTGATGACTGATCTGGAAAATGACTGTAACTGAGGGAGCAGAGAGCATTGGGGGAATGGTGGAGACACTGGGAGGAACATGGGAGAAGGAAAAAAACCAAGAGAAAATGAATGAAGGGAGTTGACCCAGAAAAGAATATTGGTAAACAACTAAGGGACATTTAGGGGCCTGGTGAGAGATTCAAATTCCTATATCAGAGTCAGATTAAAAAGGCCTGTAAGCCTGAGGATCTGCTAATATGTGAGCTAATATGTGAAGCCTCTAGTGTTGAAAGTGTCATTGGGAGTTGGGGCAGAGAAAGCATGCCTTATGTTTAGACCTTCTGTTTTTACAGAGTTCTGGTATTACTGCTTAATAAAAATGATATCACTGCTCATAATGATAACTAATATTTATTGGGCTCTTTCCATATGCCAGGCTTGTCAGCGTCCATTAGTTTATTTAATCTTTATGACATCTCTGTGAAGCAGGTAATATTGTGTTATTGCCATTTTACGGATGAGAAGAGGGAGATTATGTGACTTGTTCAAGGTAATCCAGAAAGTAAATGGCAGATCTTAGACAAACCCAGAGATCTCTCTCAAGTGTGAGTCCTAACTAGTCTGTGTGACTATCCAGGCTGTACATGACACTATTCCTAGTGCTGTCTTTCATTCAGAATATGACGTAAATAGGCAATCTTGGAGGTGTGTAATGAAGAGGCCTTGGTTTTTCATTTCTACCCTATAACTCCAATATAAGGCCTCCAAACTTTCCCTTTAAATGAGCAAGTAAAACCTTGTTTCTTAACTGAATATTTTCAATCAGAAGAGGGCTACTTGGATTCTTAATCTTCCAGTGTACATTTCACAAAAATAGCAATTCATGTCTGTAAACATGTTTCAGATGTAGCAATAGTGAAATCAAGATTACCACCAAAGATCCTACTTAAAATAAATTAGTGTCATTCAAGCATCTTTAAATAAACTAGTTTAAACCAGAGTCACTTCAAAAGTGTGGAATCCTGTATTATTTGAAAGGGAGAAGTAAAAATATTTTTCAACCAATCCTTAACACTGAGAACCAGCATCACAAATGGAGAGATTTACCTTTGTCTAAACAGGTTTGATCCATCAAAATGAAAGGTATTCAGTTCATTACCACCCAGGTAAACTTGCTCTTGGGTAAAACAATGTGCCTTACCAAATCCTAGGGTTAGGATGGTTTGTTGCACACAAAAGCTTGCTTCAGATCCTAGAAATAGGGTTGAAGTTTAGAAGTGTTAAAAAAAATTGTTACACAGTCAATGCTAAAGGCTGATGTAGAAGTTAGAGGGTGCATTGAAAAATTCACTGTCTGGAAAACTGATCAGGGAAATAGAAGTACCTGTCATTTTTCAATGAGATAGAAAGAATCTAGAACTAGAAATCAATTTCTTGGCTGGCCGGCTTCATGCTCCTAGCACCATTACTAGGCTGAGGATCATTATTGGTGTTTGATTTGATAAGAAGCCTTTGCAAAACAACAAAAGACATTATTGCACTGTTAAACTCTGGTATTAGCATGCTCTCTGCCTGCTCCTTTCTCGCCCTTTCTCCTGTAAGGTCTTCCTCTCCCATCTCTCATCCCGCATCTCCCTCTCCTGTCATGGCTCACGTGCTCATTCTTTACATGTGTGTGTCATCTGATCCTCAAACTTCACAGGATTTCTTTTCTCCAAAAATTCTGCAGAGTATTATTTTCCCATTGGAGCAGGACACCAGGATACCGAAAACGGGTTAGTGTTCCAAGATTCCACAAATAGTCCGAGCGATGGCTCAGATTTAAACAACCTCACACATAATTTTAGCAAATGGAGATGCATTAAATGGTTCCAACAGGTGTATGATTATAAAAAGAATGTCAGATTTTTGTGGAAATTAATACTGGAATATATGTTCTACTATTAGCAGCAAATGGTTCAAGTGGTATAATAATATAACAGACTCACGGAGCCAATTAATCCATTAGAGGAAAATTCCATTTATTTAAAAAAATAAAGTGAGTTTTAGCTTAAAGAGGAACTTCAGACAACAATTCTAAATGGAATTCATCTTAGCAAGTTACATACTGTTTTGTAGATAATTTAAAATCCAGTTATGGAAGGCCAAGAAGAAAATCAAGAAAGTATAATTGCTTTTTAAAATAAAATATTCCTTTTGTGGGGGCTACTAAACTTTATGTCACCGACACTAATTATTATGGCATCTTATTGGCAGTCATAAATGGACAAAACGTGGAAGTACGTAAGTGTAAAACAAGTTCTTGGCTACATTTCTTCGTCTCTACATACTTTGGGGTTTTATTTATGGTTAAATTGAAGCTAGATGTCAAATCGGGGCCCCTCAGAACAAAATCTTAATAATTAACTGGCAAAACTGAACATGATCGCTTTTGACACACCTACACTGGTAATTATTGCTTTGAGGCCATTTACTAATGAAATTAATGTATTCATTGCCCTAACAAATTAGCATAACTCATACATAATGCCCCACATTTCAAGACCTCGCTAGAAAAACAACACTTAATACTGCAGAATGAAATGGCAAGGGCATTGCACGGAGACAGTCTTTGCTGAATTACTACGTGTTAAAAAACACAATAGCTAAGTGTTCGTTACAATGCAAAATGTAAACACAATGTGAGTATTAAAGCCATTAATAGTGTAGTCAAGAGTGTACAATTGATGATTATCTTTGCACTTCAAATAAGCAGATATTACAATAGCAGTAACCATGGAATCTAATTAACTGGGTACTTTTAGAGCTACGAAGTATGAAAGAAATGCTCTGAAGACAGCCTCTTCTTCCCCACCACAGTGACAAAGAATACTGTTCAGTTGTTGGCACTTCTCAATAGCACCTTCATTAAATAGTGCCCCCATCCTGTCCCAGGGTTAAAAAAACAGAGGGTAAACAGTTTCAGAATTTACCTGTAAATACAAGACAAAAAAATACAAAAACTATCCTTGCCCAAATTTAGTGTGTTAGTGTAAGGAGATGATTTTGCTTTTATTCTCTGTGAGCTTTTTGCTTCAAATGACAAAGAGTAACTTAAGTCCATTGGGGTAGTAAGAAGATAAGGGAAAAAAAAGAAAGAAAGAAAGAAACTTTTTTGACTCTGAAGTATTTTTGTTTGACCGATTTGTAACCTAAAGACATCTTCTCAAGCATCTTAGTAAAAGATGGTAGTGGAATTTTCAATATCTCTGCCCTAGACCCACTTTAAGAGAATTGTGCTCTTAAATGATCATGTGCTTGATTGTGATTGTGCTTACTTAACACAGGTGTGCTTTACACACACACACACACACACACACACACACATACGTGTGCACACACCCAGAGCAGTCAGCAATTACTGGGCAGTTGAGGTTTGATATTGACTTCTGCTTGTTGAAACAATGACATGTATTAGAAATGGCACCCTTCCATCCACAAATGTTGGCCTCCTAGAAATATGTCTTTCCTTAATATTCAGGGAAAAGGTAACTGGGAGAACTCAGGATTGATTACAATTGGAGGCCTAAATCTTCATGGGTGGAGGTTAGCTGGGCAGTCACACAATCCAGCTTTCTCACTTTGCAATAGGGAAATAAGCATTTTAAGTATTTCAGCAACTTTTCCAAGACATGATAGTAGGTTTCATCTGCTGAATCCTCTGGCTTTTCAGACCTTAACCTCAGAGCTCCTTTCATCATTTCAATGAGAGTGAATAGACAAGCACCAAAGGAGAAATGATTGGTGTTCCCTTAACTTTATATAATGGAAAGAATAGCTGAGAAGGTATCCGAGAACCAGGGACTTAGTAATTTCACTAAAGCATCCTAGAAGTATGTTTTCAAATAATGCTAAGCCTGGAATGCCATAAATCTGGAAATATGTTCAAGCCCTTCAGCTGTAGAGAATCTACCCCTTAGAAACCCGGATTCCAACTCTGACATCTGCGTCTACTCTTATCCTAAGAGGGCAGAAACACATTCTCTCATTAAGTATACATAGAGTTGATGTGGGAGCAAAGGGAGTTTGGGAAAGGGAAAATCCTATTTAGTCATTTGTTAACTGTGACTGCTCAAAGAAAAGGTGATTTTCAACTAAATTGACTTCACACATACACACACTTTCCCTCCCTTCCTCTCTCTCTCTCTCTGCTTTCTCTTTCTCTCTCACACACATACATTTATATTTGAATATATAAAGCATTTTGTGAGATAGTCTTTATTAATGTTATGTTCATTTTAACCCCCTGAGTTCAGAGAACTTAATAGTATTAATAATGGCAGTAATGATGATGGTAATGATAAGAAAACTTAATATTTGTATGTCTCCCATGTGATAAGTCCTACTCTATATGTTTCATTTAGTTTTATATTCACAACAATTCATTAACTAGGTATTATTATTCCAGTTTTACAAAGGAGAAAATTAAGGGACAGAGAGGGTAAGTAACTAACTGGAGGGCATAAATCTGGTCAGTGGAGAAGCTGTGAACCCCGGTAGCTTGCCCTGAAGCTCACATTCCTGATGATAATATTCACTACCCCAAACAGATTTGCTCAGATAATATACAGCAAAGAGGTGAAGGCCAGCCTGCCAGCCTACCAGGCTCTGTCTGGCCTCAGGGCCTCATTCTTGCCTCTGCCTGGAGCTCCGGTTCTTGTCTTTCCCCAGGGCTGACTATGCATCATCTTAGAGGCTGAGCTGATTGGGTCCTGTCACGGAGGCCTTGCAGCATCTGATCTGTGCATGTTGCCAACACAGTCATCATCACACTAATTTACCTCCTTTATGGCATTTATTACCTTATATATGTATGTTAGTTACATTTCCTTGTTTGCTGATGGTTTGTTGTCTGACTCCTCAAGTTGAAGCTCCATGAAGACCAGAACTGAGACCATTTTCTTCATTGATGTCCATCAGAGCCTCTCTCAACACTTTGCAGAGAACAGATAGATGATGGAAATGCTGCTGAGTGAAAAGATCAGTGAGTGCTCTGAGCTCAACGTACAGCTCTAGCTGCTTCGCTCTGTGACCACTGTGGTATTTTAGATCATGGCATTAGTTAAAACAAACAGACAAGCAAAATAACCCTACTACTCGCTTCAGTGTTGAACAGGTTTTATTTAAGCATCATGAATTCACCCAAGTTTTATTATCTAAATCTTTATGGGAAGAAAGATACTAAAGATATGATTTCATCCCTCCTCTTATAGGTATTCTTGATAATCTTTTGTTTGTTTGTTTCTAGGTGGTTTTCCATCTGTTTGGATTTTTAAAAGTTGCATTTTAACTGGACATGTCTATGAGCTAACAACACAAAGATGCCTGGGCTATTGGGTTGACCATCAAAGGGAAGAGCTAGCATTTGGAAATTTGCTAATGAAGAATCTGAAAAATTGATCATCTTTTCTTTAATTTCCAGGACAACAAAAGTCCTATCATTTGAAAAACATGTGCTGCTTTTCTCTGTAGAGTTTATGTGTCTGCACTACATTGAGAAAAAATAACTTCAGCTTCTCTGTGGGTCTGGGCAGATGTGAACATAAAACCTATTATATTAACCTTCTTTAATGGGGGTTGTTGCTCCCTCTAGTTTGTTGCCCCAAACTAGAGGAAGCGACAGTGGGTGGAGGGAGGGAGTGGCAGATGAGGTGTCTGTGGCCAAAAGTCTTTCCTTAAATCACACCTAAACTAAGAGTTTTGGGACTGAATAAAGGACATGGGAAAGAAGAGAATAAGTATACTATAGAGGTAGATTAGCAAAGCTACTTTGTTTGTTAAAAAAAAAATTAATCCAGGCACTGTGGCATATTACTGCAATCCCAGCAGTTTAGGAGGCTGAGGAAGGAGGATCACAAGTTCAAAGCCAGCCTTGGCAAGTTAGTGAGACTCTAAGCGACTTAGTGAGACCCTGTCTCAAAATAAAACAATAAAAAGGCCTGGGAATGTGGCTCAGTGGCTAAGTGCCCCTGTTCAATCCTAGTACAAAAGAAGAAGATGACGAAGGAGGAGGTGGGGGAGGAAAGAAAGAAAAAAGGTTGGGGTTGGGATGTAACTCAGTGGTACAGTGCTTGCATAGGGCTGTGGATTTAATCCCTATCATGTGCAAACACACACAAATTAAACATTAGCTTAAATATTAGCTTAATTTATCATTTATAGGAATTAAATACTGGGGAGCTCTTTTATCTCAAGAATGTCCTTCTTAACCCTCCCTACTACTTATTAAGCACTTACATGCCAAGTGCTACTAAGTATTAGACATATCCTTTCTGATTAAGTCTTCAAGTCCAGTCATTCTTATGATCTGCATTTTATGGATTGGTAAATCAAGGCATGTAGGGTTAAAGAACTTGCCTAGGCATTCAACAATTAAATACCAAATCCTGGGTTCAAATTTCAGTCTGCCTACCACCAAAATCCTCACCACCTACATCCCCACACATTTTAGTGGAACAGATTTCCCCTAAGAATCTCAGACAGAATGAGTTTTTAATTAAGAAAACTCCCTATTTTGAAAGCTGGGTTGAAGCTGGCAGGGGAATAAGCCACCTCCCTCCAACCAAACATGGCTCTCTGCAGCCCAGTTGGACAGAGAGATGTAGAGAGAATGCTTTGCAAGTGTTTTGCTTAAAATCATAATGAGAGAGATAAAAAAATTATTTGGAATAGAAACATTGTTTTATAGACTTTATGAAACAGCTCAGGAATTGAAAAGGAGGAAAAACCTGTTATTATATGTTTGTCCAAAACCAAAAACACATACCACATCAAGAGTGAACCCTAAGCAAACTGCTGATTTGTAGTGATCATGATGATCAGTGTAGGTCTATCAACCATAACTCATGCAGAGAGCTCTGGAAGGGGGCGTTGATAATGGGGATGATACGTATACGTGGGGCAGGGGATATATAGGGAATCTCTGCATGTTCTGCTCAATTTTATGGTAAACCTAAAACTATTCCAAAATGAATAAGGTCTTTAAAAGTGGAAAACAAAAACAAACAAAAGCCCCCAAATCACCCATAATGAATCAAAAATTTAAAAGACTGAATAAGGAGAGAACCCTAGGAAGGTCTATTTAAAAAAAAAAAGTCATTGGCTATTTGAATCTAACTACAGTGGTTCAAATAATGACTGAAAACATAATGCCAAAGAATAACAGTCCAATGTGACACAACTATCCTATAAGGGAGGTGGTGGGCCTGTCCACTGGCCCTTATGTACTTTTAAAGTGGTGGGGAGGTGGATATTGTTCCCATGAGGGCACATACATAGATATAAAGTATGTCAGTACAGTTTAATATGTGGTGTCTTTGGACCATATGGCAATACTGCTAAATATTCTTGGCACCAAAACTGTTGTCTGGGATATAGACTTCTACCATCAAGGTTCTGGCACAGATGATCTCTGAGGAGATTCCCTGATGGCCTCTTCCTCAAATGGCCTTATGTTTTACATCTGAATGTTTGCACAGTGAGGAAGGATAACAAGGAAAGTCAAGACCAGGGAGCAGCCCTTGAAGGTAATCACCACTCAGCCTAACAGCCAGGCATGTGGACTTAGAGGTGTTCTGAGCCTCCCTGGAGATTGGCCATGAGGCCTCAGTGCTCTGAACTGGGCAGCTGGAATTGCCTGTATTCACTGAGTGCATGTGGATTTCTCTGTCCTGGATTCCTGCTTGCAGCTGTGGCTGAAGATCTGGTTCTCCCAGGGACTCCATGGTCTTTTTAGGCCAGAGGCTTAAGGCATGCCACATTGTGAGAGGCATGCCACATTGTGAGGGTCAAGCACTAAGAACCCAGGGACTGGTGAAATTTAGGAGAAACATTATTAAGAGGCAATCCGTCTTCCTCTGGTGACATTCTGGCAGGAGTACAGGGCGGCTGAGTATGATCACGGAGGGTTAATGCTGGGACAGCCAGTGTGGGCAGAGCACCTCCCCTTGCAACTGAAGGGTGAGCTGTCTGGAGAAGGAACTTTGGTTGACCCCAAAGAGCAACGCATGGCAGCTTGGCCTAGGACACCCGTGAGAACGTTCTCTGTTATGTTTATAAACTTTACAAAGTTATGCTCACAGTTGTATAACCTCTATGTGGTGTCATAGTTAATGAAGTGCTGGAAGTTAGAAAAATAGCAAGGATGTTGTTTTGCCCGTGCTAGGCTTTACTATATAAGGGTTAAAGTCAGTGCTAATTTGCTGATGTGACACAGGATGCAATCTCTCTGGCACCAGCCACAGGTCAAGTCAATCTTCTATCTTAGGAATCCCATAGACATCAAATTAATATACAACCATAGGAAAGTCATTTCAAAGAAGGAATGCAAATGAGTGACTGAAATTTGCAGCCTAATCCAAAAGCAGAAACAAGATCATCTCATAAAAACAGCTATAATAATAATAATTTGTTGACTCAATAGTTTATACTTGTTTTTATTTTTCATGCATCAATCTGTAATACCAAATGCTATTTTGAAAAATGCCACCGTTCCTTCCCCCCCTTCCACAGCTGCCACACATTTGCCTGTTTAGAAGGAACTCATCAACCCTTTTTGATAGCTCATAATTCTTACCTTTTTAACACAATAGTAAATAAATTAAAATAAAATAAAACTTGAGTGCTTCTCCTCTGTATATCTATCTTCCTCAGCACCACTGCACATACATATGATGGCTAAGTGTTGCTTTGCACACTGTAGGCGCTCAATAAATTTTGGTGAAGTCAATGCAAAAAAATCAGTGTAATGCTGATAAAACATCACTCTTTCAGCTGAAGTAGAACCTGGATGCACAAGTCAATATTTAACCAAAAACTGTTGTGTTAAACCTAGTGAATTGTATCTACAAATGTCATAATGTTCTCTCTTAAGAGATCCCAGAGGTACTTGGGTGTCCAAAGAAATACTCAGGTCAGTGATCTATTTGCAGAGCTATAAAAATCTTTCTTAGCATCAGTTGGATGAATAAAACATTACATAAAATAATTAATGGCTGTAGTCATATCTTTGCATTAAAAGCATTCATTTCATAAACTTATTGGGAGGAAAATGATATGATTGTGATATTTAAATATATTCAAGACAACAATATGTTCATTTCTTGAGTTTTCTCCAAGGACAAACTACTCATCAAAATCATTTGTTGGGGGTAACTTAAAACATTTAAATCATAATATTTAAAATATTTATAGTATTTGTTAACAGAGGTTGTAGTTTAAGAATTTTGCTTTTTTGAACTGGATTCTACCTGATACTTTTTAGCTCTAAACAAATTCCTCACAACAGAAAAAGTGAACTTTTTTTTTCTTTTTTAAAATGATACATACAAGGCTGGTTACAAGATGAATAAAACTCATAAAAAGAAAATAAAATAACCAAATATCAAATTGAACAAGATAAGAATTATGAGGTTATTTCACCTTTTATCATCTTAGATATGAAAATTTAAAAATCCTCCAATTTTCCTTTGAAAGAAAAATAAGCATATAAAATGTCAACAAGGCTTCTCTTAAATTTTTAACAGACTCATAAAAAAGTAAACTGCAAAAAAACTTGAGAAACATTTTGCATATGATTACCATAAAGTTGTTTCACTTCCGGAAGACTCAGAATAGTACTGCACATGTTCTATGCAGCATAGCATAGGGGAGAGTGCCAACATAAAAGAACGGCACATTTCAGAGTTCTTCTATCAAAAATACTGCTTTATATCATTATAACCGAGTTTCTCCTTGAGCCATACGTTTTATGGAACGCACCACTGCCCTAAAAGAGTACTGTAATGTTTTCTATAACATTGGTGTCCAATGTCCTCTAATGGTGTATGTCTTGTTAACTTTTCTGATGTTTGGGGATAGTGGACAGTCCATTACTTTTCTGTAAGAGGAGGGAGCAGAGCTCACACCAGATTAAACAACATGGTTTCACTCTAGTACAAATGCAGAGTCAGTTAAGAGGGAACAGAATCCAAGTTCAAATCCAATGTAACAGGCTGGAGGCTGGGGGCATATCAATCTTCTCCAAGACACCTGCAACGACCTGGTATTTTATTTAACCTACTTCTCAAAACCTTTTCAGGAAAAATGTATTTCCACTCTTCTCAGTAGAATGGTGGGTAAATAGAGGCAAATTATAAGTTTAAAAGCAAAATCAGAGAAAAGATCTTTTTCACCTCTGAGAAACACTTCAGCCACATGAAATATCCTCACTATGAACATTTGAAGATGTTTTTCTTACAAGTATTTTGGCTGTTTGGTGCCGCTTAAGTGTAAATGTCTCAAATGTTGACCAGGCATTTTGTAAATCCCATGTAAATCTCCATGGCCTTAATAAATGTTAAATGTGATTAATCTGATTAGGAAATTCTTATGATTAAGAATAATTATTATAGTTGTTTCATATGTGAGCAATTATTTTGCTTCTGAAAGTCCAACACAGGGTTATTTCATTGTGTGAAACCCAAGAAACCTGGATTTTCCTTCAGAAAAGCCCCTCCTCTTGTCCCTGCCACCTGCTTAGGCTGTGCTGACAGCCTGTCACTTACCATGAGCTGCATCAGGCACATCATAGTCCCTTGGATGCCACAACTGGATGAGATTGGCTCTACATTCAGTGCTGAGTGGAGCTGGTGAGAGGAATGAAACTATATGCTTTCAGCTTTGGAAGCATCCAACTTAAAAGTACAAGAAAATGTTAAACCTGAGAAACAACATCTTTTAATAGAAATTAAAGCTATAGAAAAGACATGGATGTCAAGGACAGAAAAACATATTCTTTGGTATAATAGGCAAGAGGCATAAGTGGCCGAGTGTGACCATGACTGGCCCTGCGAGCTGGCTAACAATGACCTCAAGTATTCACAGTGTAGGAACAGTGTTCACAGATACAGCACATTAGCCACACCAGACCTACAGCCGATTACTTATTCAGAGTAATGCCTTTCACATGTGAACTTGTGGGTTATAAATCATTTGTTTCCCATTAATTGAGCTCATCTTTGAACAAATCATGGCAACAGCAGCTGTGTTTCTTACCTCAGAGGTATGACTCTTCATCTTGGTCTCTCTTTCTGCTTACTGCCCTATTAGAAGAATTTGTTTTTAGTAAGAAAATTACTTTAAAAAGTATATGGACCAGAAAAATAAATATGAAACACATTAGTATCCATCTGAGTTTCCCCCATGCATGCAGAAAAGGAAAATAACAGCTAAAAGGTTAATGAAAAGTGCGCACTGCTATTTTAAAATCTGGTTTGTATTTGACAATTGGCATCATCCTTGCATTTGTGTTTGTCATTCTCAGAAACAATCGTCAGGAGTCTTCTAGTCAACAAGGCATAAAAAGGTAATCCTTGAAAATGCCTGGGAAGATGAGTTCACAGTGGCACTCAGGCTAGCGATCCTCTTCCCTCAGAAATACTGAAGGCTTGTGACCATCACCCAGAAAAGAAACTACATATCATGCAGCATGGCTGGCTTTTTCTAGAAGTAGCTGTGAGGTTGAAGAGGCAAATTAGTGTGTTCCAGGAGCATGATCTCCAAAAATAAAGCCAAGGGTACTTGAGGAAGGAATATGAAGGAATTTTTTTTCCTTCTAACACAATCATCTTTGAGTGAGTGGCACCTCAAGGCTAGTGGAAAAAGGGGGCTGCCATCTGAGATGGAGCTGGGTAAAATGCACCTCAAAACTGAGGTATATAAAGGAGGCTGAAATGAATGCAGGCTAACTATAAACATTTGCAATAAGTAAGAGGGTTTAAAGATGAACTTTAATATTGCAGACCATTGTAAATCTTGAAAAGTACCTATTTTTCTTATAGATATCTTTGAGTCATAATTGCTTTCACAATTCATATTTCTGATGATATTTGAGAACTAAAATGTATTTAATGTATAGTATTTTTGTTTGAGTACCACCATTAATTATTTGATAATGTCTTTTAAATAACCTAATTAAATTTTTTGGGTGAATTAATTGTATTTTACCTTCTTAACACTGGTACACAGGCATGCTATATGCATACCTGAACAAATGAACAAGTAAGTTATTCTAGAATATTTTAATTACCTTAGGGCCTTCTAAAGTGCCCCACTAGAAAAGATGTCTCCAGTGAAATTGGCTAATATTAATTGTCTGAATTCTCATGACTTTATGCCCACAGTCTTCCATTGTGGTTATCTGTGTACATGACTGGTTGCCACAGAAAACCAGGAGATCTCAGAAGCCCTATCCCAGAAGGGCTCCACAGTTTTAAGACCCAAACCACAGAAATGACAATTAATAACATGTGATGAATGAATAAATAAGTGACGATAACTTTTTCTTCTTCTAAAGATTGCCAGATCAGTCTCATGATTTCATGAAGTGGTCTTTAGTTTCTGGACTGTAAACTGAAGACAAAATAATGTAGTCCAAACAGAGAGGGCTGGTGTAACTAAAATCGTCATTCTACACAGGCAGTACTTTCACCCCACATCAAGATTCATTGCTAATTTATCTTTTAGTTATGTTTCTATTCAAAAAAATAGAACCCAAGTGTCCCTAAATGAAGGCACTTTTAAATGGATTAAGATGTGCTCATATAATTAAATATTGCAGACAAATTTAAAATGTTCTTTTGAGGACTTTTTAATAACTTGGGGAAAAGTTTGTGTTATGCTTTGTGGAAGAAAAAAGCAGCAGCATGCGGAATTGAATATAAAGCTCCATTGCAATTTTGTCATAAAGAAAAAAAGAAGGGGGAGAGAAAGACGTAATTGGAATGTCTCTGTAGGAACATTTAAAAGGGCAAGTAGTATCCTTTATATACTTCTGTAGTTTCTAAAATTTATATAACAAGCATACAATTTTATAATTGAAAAGTTACAAAAAAGTGGAGGCGAGGGTGGATCTGAAATGACACAGAAAGCCAAAGGAAAGAAAATCTGCTTTTCATTACGGAAACTGCAGAGGAGACAAGATAGCAAATGTCAGGACCATCGTAGAAAAGATATAACAAATGGACTGAAAATAGTGAAAAACTTTTTAGCTTTCTCTTTCCAAGTTACTACCAAACATCCTCAATCTAAGAGGTGTGTTTTAGCATTCACATGAAAACATTCTGAAATTGAATGTCCTCAATTTTTCTTTTCTCTTCATCCAAAAGCTGTTAGTAAACCTTACAATAACTTCTTACAAGAAACATAAATCTCAATTGTCTCTTTGTGCATCTGACAGCTTCCTTCTCTTTCCCTCCTCCTTCTTCTTTTTCCTCCCTCCCTCTCTCCTTCTTTCTTTCCTTTCTTCCTTCTTTTCACCATTAGATACCTTCCATGCACTTGGTTCTGTGCTTGGGACAAGTGGTATGCCGTAAATGCCACACAGTGCTTTTCCTGAAGGAGTACAGTCTAGTGAGGAGAAGACACCTTTAGGAAGAGGTTGTTTCAATCAGGTGTGACGAACACTGTAATGGTCACAGGTGGATACAGGGTGCTGTGGGGGCATAAGGGAGGGCACAAACTCTGAAAAGTCTTCCCTGAGTAAGGCATGAGGAGAGATGAGTAGGAATGAGCCAGATGAGAGAAATCAGGTCTCAAGAAGTATGAGCAAGTATGAGCTGGTATGGGATCAGAGGAATGCACAGGAAGACAGAGGAAAGACAGACAGAAATACAAAGACAGGCAGGGGAGAAACAGAGATGTACAGTGATAGAGACACAGAAGAGGAGCCCCGGATGCAAGTTATGGGGAACTAGAAGTAGCTCCATCAGACTGGGCTACAGATTTTAAGCTGGAGAATGCCAAGGGCTCGGGCCGACAAGTGAAATTAAGACCAGATTATGATAATGACTTTTGGTCTTCTGTGCTACATTAAGAATTTTGAGCTGAATCATGAAGGGTCAAGGTGCAGAGCCACAGAATTTTAAGCATGATGTAGTTTGGTTTTAGAAATACTACATTGAATCTTTGTGTGGAGAGTGAATTACTTTATGTTCTTAAATGTCATGCATCTCTTTCAACTTGTCCCTTTTATTCTACCCCGGGGAATCCTCCTCATTCTTCCAGGCTCCTCCAGTCTTCCTTCTTCTAGTTGGAATTAGTCACTTCTATATTTCTCATATGATTGCCATAAGAAGAAACATGGCCCTGCTTTACTTTGCCTGTGTCATGGTTGCCTGCCTGCCATGGGGATAGCATGGACTTCGGGCTCAGGCAGGACAGACTACATCCCTGCTCTACCACCTACACTCTGTGCTTAAAGCTCATAAATTTTTAAAACTTATAAAATGTTTACTCCTCAGAACCAGTTCTGGTCTCTTATGGTTTCTGTGAGCACTGGATGGAAGCCTCTTTCCTTCACACTTCACCTGCTGCAGTGCCTAGTGCTCAGGGTATCCTTTTCCTCCTGTACTTGGTTCAGGTCCATGGCATCTGGTAAAATGTCTGCATGCAATAATTACTGAAGGAATGGTTGTTAAGTAAATGAAAGTATGTCTAATGAACATTAAAATCTCCCAACTCAGATATTTGTCCTTCATTAACTTTGAACAAATGTTTATCTGATTTTGTTGGATTTTTTAAGTTGTGGGTTCTATGAGGCACCTCCCAGGTCCTCTTTCAGGACTTAACTGTCCTGCTGCTTTGAGTGCTGCCAGCAGAAAACCTTCAGCTGCAGCCCTCTGAAATCACCTGTGTTGCAGGAGTTCCCCATACCCAGGCCACGTCCATCTACCCTCCTCTAATAGCTGGTCCATGCAGAGTAAAAGGAGGATTTCCCTGCTGGACTCTGATGTCCCCAGTTCCAGAGCTTCCAGAGCTGGGCTGAGGCCTTCTCTGATGCAGTATGGTAGCCCACCTCTCCTCTACCCTGCCCTGTTTGCTTCCCTTCATTTCCAAAATGCTAATTCATATGAAGTTTACACATGTCTCCATCTTAGAGTGGACCCTTTGGGAAAGTATACCTGAAACACCTCTGAAGTTTGCTTTTCAAAATCCACCATTTCTTTTATAACAATGTCTTTCAAAAGCCTTAGAACGACCATCTATAAGTGATGGGCTATGTTTATTAAGCCTCCTGGAGTGCAGGAAACAGGATTCTGAATGTTTCATGGTGTGCTCCTATGAAACAGCAATCTTTCAGTGCCTCTCCCTACTTCCCAGTTCCTCAGGGAAGAATAAAACTTTCCTAGTCAGAATTGGAGGAAGGCAGATTCCAAGGGAACCATTTCTCCTATATTTTAAAATAGTATAATTTATATTATGAAATTATAAACAACATAAATTAGTAATTCAATCCCAGCATTCCAATTTAATGAACTAGAGATTTCATTGCATTATTGTTTTGTTCCACTGGACCAATCTTTTGGTATATGAATAGAAAGTTCTTCTTTATTAATAAGTAAATACATAAAAAAATTAAAGGTACCTCTTTGCAATTATGTTGGTGTCTCCTAGGAGTGCAAATTCAATAATTTAAAATAGTTTTTTTTTTTTTTTAGCATATCCACAACCACAGTAGATAAGTGAGTAAAATTTGTGTCTTTTTAGTTTAAACTCCCTTTAAGTGCAGTGCAGCAAAGCAATTGTTCCCCAGTGGTACGAGAGAAGCACTTACTGGGAAAATTGTTATTGGATTACAGTTCTGGCTGCATGAAGTGTAAATAAAGGGCATTTCTGACATCCAAAGAGTGACCAATGATCAGGATGGGTAGCACCTACAAGAAGATTCAACTTTCAATGTGAGTTTTCTTGTCTACCTAAAATAAAAGTGACATGGAATTTTGGTTCTAGTTCATTCATTACTATCGCACAATACTTCATCCACTGTAATTTGGGATACACAACAGATGCAAAATCCTATTATAGATATTTAAAATCTCTGCAGACCTAGTAAAGACATTTCCCTAAATGCTTATCCTTACCCACGCTTCATGATCTCTTTAAGAGGTCTTATTTGCCCTTAGAGAATGTAGGTCCATGCAGGGGCTGTTACTGCTGTGTGCAAAATTGACATTTCTTAAGTGCTTTCCTTAACCTTCTGCTTGAACAGTCACACCTGTTGTAGTCTGTGGCCTTCCTGTTTTCTCTCACTAGCTCTTGTTCATGCTCTGACATTTCTCTGCACAGGCCCCACCAGCTTCTCCTCTGCAGCCTACAGAGGACAGTAGCTTTCAAAAGGACAAGGTTTGTGAGGGTAAAGGTCCTATCTGTCTTGTTCACAGCTATACTCCCAATACCCAGCCTAGTTTGTGACCTCTGGCTAGTGCAAAACACTTGTCTGGTGACTGATTGGATGAATCTATTAATAAAGATCAGACTTCTGCCATCATTTCCTTGGCTAAGTAGGACTTCTTTCTTCTAACACTGTGTTTATGCAAACAAACTTACAGCAGACCTTTTAAAATCTCACAATCTGTGGACCCTCCACATCTACTACCCCTTGAGTAATTTTGTTGTGAATCAGAAATAAAATTTTGGTGATTTGATGAGCTTTATGACTTTTTAACGTTCATATATGATATAAATATTTAAGACAAAAATGACAAAAAACTTCTACATTTACTAATGTGAGAAAGTAGGTATCCTAACTAGTTATCTTGCCATAAAAAAGTTCTATATAAATTGATGCTAAATTTTAAAAACATTTGTCTTGATAGGAAAGACAAAGATAAAGGAAGTCCACAGGCACTAAAAATTAGTGAAAGCAGGAATTTGGAGTAGAAAAATCTCTAACCCAAAACTGAAGCAAGCAACCAACCCCAAACAAAATTAAAATAATGAGAGGCAACTGCTATTCCTTGGGGATCTAAAGTTTAGTCTTGATGAATTTGAGGACAAAGATAGGAGGCAAATCTCAGAGACCATTTACTTTGGGGATTTTGACGGGAGCTTACCCCAGAAAGTCTACTTATATGCTGTTTACAAGAAAAATATTTAAAATACGATACTGAGACATGCCTAAATTCAAAGGATGAAAAACAAAAACTGACTAAAAATTTGTTAATATATTGTAATAATTATGTATTTCAAAATAAACTTAAATATTAAAGCATTACTGGAGATTAAAAGAACCATTATGTAGTTCTATGAGATTGAATATGCCTAGAAGGTGTGGAATTCCCATGTGTTCTTACTAACACAGTCTGAAATACACCGTCCCCAACTACCCATAGTTCAACTTATAAATTCTTGACTTATAATAGTTAAAATTGACACACATTGAGTAGAAATTGTACTTTGAGTTTTGAATTTTGATCTTGTCCCAGACTTGTGATATGTGGTACAATACTGTCTTATAATGTAGGGCAGCTTCTCAATAGCTACAGAAATATTTGATAATATTCAACTTTCATTCATGAAAAATTTTTATTCATGAAAAATGTTCTTATCAATATAAAATGGAATTTCCATAAACTGATAAAATATCTACCAAAGAGAGCTATTACCACTATGATAACTTCAAGGTAAACTTAAAAAACATTTCCTTTTTAAAATAAAGACTGACAAATTGCCAGCCATCAACACTTCTATTCATAAGCATGGTTGCTGTTCTCATCAGTTCAATAAAACCTCCCCAAAATAAGTAAATAAATAAATAAATAAAATAGAAATAAGCATTGAAAAAGAAGAAGAAATTAAAAATTTGTTAATAGACTAAAAAATATAAATATCTACAAAGGTCTACCAGGAATATTCCCAGGAAACTATTGGCATGATTAAAATTAAAAACAAGATTTACTAAAATGCCTGACTTTAAAAAAGCTAGTTACATTACTCTATACCAATAAGAGTTACAAATTTACAATTTGAAAAGAGTGTTATTTAAAAGTACAAGATATAAATATATTCAGTCATAAATCTAACAGAAGACATGCAGGACCATATGGAAAATAAAAATGTTTATATTTATTTAAAGACATTAATGAAAACCAAAAACATTCAGGGGTATACTACACTCAAAGATAGGAAGACTCAATTTCATAAAGATGTTAATCCTTCCCAATCTGATCTATACATAGAATGTAATGCCAACCAGTTTCCATGATTAGTTTTGCTTTTGTTTTTTCTTTTATGTATAGGGGATAGATATTGTGATTCCAAAGTTTGTATGGCAAATAAGAGAACAAAACCAGTTCGAGATGTTTCTAAAGAAGTTGAAGGAATTGTCATTATCATATAACAAGATTTATTAGAGATAACATAATAGATATAATGGTATTGGTAAGAAATAGACAAATAGAACAATGGAGTCAATAGAGAACTCAGATGTAGATCCAGCACATATAAGATTTCATGTAC
Organism: Geosciurus inauris; assembly: GCA_004024805.1. Lineage (NCBI taxonomy): Eukaryota > Metazoa > Chordata > Mammalia > Rodentia > Sciuridae > Geosciurus > Geosciurus inauris. The sequence goes on from PVHX01001648.1 coordinate 166,311, forward strand.
AAAAAAAAAATAGTGATTTGAATCAGCAAGGAAAGTATACACAATTCGGTAAATTAGAATGAGACTAATGATTCTAGATATGCAAAAATTCAACCTCATAACACACAGTTCACAGTGGACTAAAGGCTTAAATATGAAAAGCAAAAATGAAAATATAAAAGGGCATTTTCATGACCTTAAGCCATCAAAAGCCTTTTTAAACTATACCTTAAGGGGTGGATACATTTCACTTTATTAAAATGTATAAACTTTCATCAAGAGCTACCATCAGGAGAGTAAAAAGGAAGGCCACCAATGAGGATAATATGTGTGCAATATATGTAGAAGTCAACAGGAAAATAGCCAAAATATTAAAAAAGCATATTAATAAAAAGGTGAATTACTCAATATTAAAAGGAGTGAAAGAGTGATGAGCATTTTATATGAGGAAACATGCATAGCCCTTAAAGCATATATGACATCTTCAGCATCATTAGTCATAAGATAAATTAAAATAAAGCCATCAGATAATATTATTTCCTATATAGCAGATTTTTAAATGAAATAAAAACATGATAATATTGAATATCATCAAAGACATGAACAGTAATAAGAACTTGTGTACACTATCAGTAGGAGTATAAACTGATACAACTTGTAAAATAATTTGATAATATCTTGAAAAACAATTCAACTCCTAGGTAGTGTTTCTTGAAGTGTGGTCTCAGAGCCTTTTCAAGAGGTTCAGGCGCTCTTTTTATTTCCAATTACATATTTGAGAGATCAGATGTTTTTCAAACACTTCACCCCAAACAACAAACCCAACAGACTGAATTCAGAGAGATATGAGGATTTAGTTGTTTTAAGTCATATATTTAAAAAGATTTATAAAAATTTAAGATCATGTTACTCTTTTCATTATTTTTGAAAAAAAATTAGTTATTTTTCAAAAAATTGTTATTGAATTTAACATGTGTCTTAGCTCAGGCTGCTATGACCAAAATACTATTAACTTAACCAAAAGTTTTATTTCTCACAGTTCTGGAGGCTGCTAAGTCCAAAATCAAGGAGCTGGCGTACCTAGGCCCAGGGTAAGTTCTTCTGCCTGGTTTACAGATGGGTACCTTCTTGCTGTATCCTCACCTGGTAGAAAGAGATCAGTTTTTTTTAATCCATTTTTGCAAGTGCACTTGTCCCATCCAGGAGGGCTCCACATTCATGATCTAATTACCTTTCAAAGGCCTTACTTCCAAGTACCCTGGCATTGGGGATTAGCGCTTCAAGAAATGAATTTGGGGAGAAACAAATATTCAGTTCATAGCAAAATATAATAGGGTTATTATTTTTTACATAGACTAATAAGCATTTAAACTTTTCTGAGTTTTAATTTCTAAAACTATCAAATTTTATACATATAAAATATAATATACAATAAGCAAACACTCCACATAATAAAGAAAATCTCTTTGTTGTCCTAAATAATTTTCAAGAGTTAAAAGGGGTCATGAGACCAGAAAGTTTAAGGATTGCTGCACTAAAAATTTTTGCAAGTATAAATTAGGAGATATACACAAGAATTATCATAGTCAGTTGTCTGCAGTAGAAAACAAAACAAGCAAACAAAACACTAGATAGGCCCCCAATATCCACTGACACGTGAACAAAAAAAATCATGATACTGACTCACTGGAATACTATATAGTAGGAAATATATATTACATGTAATATGTTTTATAATATTTGCTACATACAGTATTAACAAATGCTATATTAATAATTATGATATAAATACATGAATTTATCTAAAGGCATTACCATGAATGGATTTCAGAAATATAACATAGTTATCAAAAGCAAATTATACACATAGACCAAATTTCTGTATCTGAAGTATATAATACAGTTCACATATAACATATTGTTTAGAAAGAAATATGTATGTGACAAACTCATAAAGCAAAATTGGCAAATACAAAACAATAAAATCTGGGATAATGATTATTTGTAGGAACAGAGGCGTCCTGATTGTTCTGTTCCTTAAGCTAGGTGGAGGCTCCTTCCCTGGGTCCACCCCTCCCTCCCTCTTTTCTTTCTTTCTTTCTTTCTTTCTTTCTTTCTTTCTTTCTTTCTTTCTTTCTTTCTTTCTTTCTTTCTTTCTTTCACTTAAAAATCTTCTTACTTGGCAATTTTCAAGTATACAACACATTGCAATTAACTAGTTTTTAGTTTTAAAACCTTACTCGTGCATTTTAAATTTTCTTATCTGGGTAATAGTTAATTGAAAACATTTTTAATTATAGACAGGACATTTGAATGTAGAAGAAGGGACAAGAAAGGAAGAAGAGAGCAGGAAGGACCAAGGAAGGACGTATTTCCTGACCTTTAATGGGGGCTAAATAAATCTATCAAATGAGCCTCCTCCAATGTTAACCAACTTTTCTGTGCTGAAGGAAGATAACCTTTTGGGAAAAGATATCACCTGTTTAGCCCTATACTTTCTAAAATGCTATTAAAACACCTATTTTAAAACTCTTTCAGATAAAGAGACACATTAGCCATGAAAGCGACGCTGAGCGGATTTCTCTCTAGGATGGGCCCAATGCCATACGCAATTTATAGAGCTGCACAGGTTATCAGGATCAGAAGAGATGGTCTTAAAAAATGCTCAGAGCTTTCATTTGAAACCTTGGAGTCTCTTCCCCAGGACAACCTACATGCTTCTGCCCATTCCCTCAGGTCCTGAGATGAGGTGAGTACCTCAGCCTTTTGCAATGAGACCTCAAATGTTAATTCCTGCAGAACGGTGACCTCAAGGGGGAATGTGAGACAGAGACAAGTGTGAAGCCTGGCTGCAGGACCCTTAATGGCTTCCTAATTGGAACAAGTGGATATTTTCACTACTCTACATAGCTGCTTTGTACTCTCATAATTATATAATTAGCAACTTTGGCACCTATTTTGCCACTTTTTAATTGTGTAGCTAAATATAATTGGAAAAAACAGAAATACACCTAGGAAAAGGGAAATGGAAAAATAAGGGGAAAAGAAGTTTTTTTTAAATTTTACTACTTGGACTTATGCTTGTGCCAGCAACTCTAGCTAACATTACTAATTCCAGGACTAGCAGGGCTTCAAATACATACTTCCTGTTACAATGTCATTGTTTTGTATATTAGGAATCAAAGGTTTAAAGAAATGCTGGGTCCCTTCAGAGTATGTGAAATATCAGCAGTGTCAGCTCACTCTCTAATCTGCTTTTCCAAATATCTGACATACCTGTAGCACAGTGATTTACTGAAAATTTAATGTGGCAGGATACCTACACTCAAAATTAACTGTGTCTTGTGGGTTTACCATGAAATATTGGGAATCTTTTTTCTAGCCCTTTTGAAAGTGGGTATCTGAAGCTTTTGATTTTCATGTTTTTAGCTTCCTTTCCCTGGGGGGACAATGGAAAGGCTTTTGCTTGGTAAAGCAGACTCTTTGAAAAGAGAGGGAAGAAGAGAGACTTGGGCTGACTACAGAGATTGCTCCCTGCTCCAGGAATGAAGAGCTGTTGGGATCTTTGATGGGCATGGGTACATAGATCATAGAAGAGTGACAGAAACACTAAGTACAGAGGCTGTGGGCATTCATGAGGTTTCCACCTACAGAGTATGGATGCCGTGAGCAAAGAATTTGACCGGTCTTGGACTGATGTGGGTATCATGTATCTCAGCAGTGATCATGATGGACTGAAAGCAAGAGGATAAAAAATTTGTGCACAATTTCTTGGACTGCATAGGTTCCAGGATTGTATTATTCTAGATCACACAATTCAAAGATACAGAAAGACCCCAGGAAATTAACTGAGGTTGGATTTCCCATCAACTTCATTGAGCGGGGAAGGTGGTAGGGAGAAGAGGTAAGAGTCAGATTTAATTGGTTAAAAAATCACATTTCACAGGACATATAAACCTTTCAGAGCCCATGTGGTCCAGGAGTCAGGTAAACTGAACTCATTGCTGTAGTTGAACACAGGATATTGCAGCAAAGGTTAAGGTCAAGGTCTTGAGACAGATAGCCTCATCCTGGTTCTCTTCATCTTGTAGCCCTCCATAAAGCAAAGTTTATTCAATGATGGAAAGAATAGTCTATCAGTACACTATTCTGCTAATAATAATTATTAGGAAGATCCTAGGTAGTGGCTACATAAAATGCTCATCTTTGTGCCTCACATATTAGTGAATGCTCAATAATATTAGCTGTCATTTCTATTGTAATGCTCACAGTTCTGAAGCCTACGCTTCCTAACTTATGAATGGATTTTTATGAATGGCCACATTTGAGGAATTAATTTGTAGGAAACAAGAAAAGAACAAAAGAAAGTTCCCCCAAGTAATTTCAATGTCTATCATTTAAGAATGTGAAGTGTACCATAGCTGGGCACAGTGGTATGTACAGCTACTCAGAGGCTAAGGCAGGAGAACCATGAATTCAAGGCTAGCCTGGGCATCAGAACAAGACCCTTCTCGAGAAATAAATGAATAAAAAAATATAGTGGAACATATGTATGCTAATTTCTTTCATGCATATTATCCTACCAAGTCCTTCAAGCAAATCTGAAAGGTAGATTACAGATGAGAAAACTGAAGTCTCCTGAGTTATCTGCTTGGATCGACAGTGAGTAAATAATTAAGAATAGTTGCAAGCATGACATGGTTTTCTTGTTCTCCTATAATAAAAGAATTGTTATTATCTAAAATCCTTCCTCTCTGATTGAAATAATAATACAATCAATACAATACAATGCAATACAATAATACAATAGTAGTAGCTACCAAGTAGTAAGTAGCTTCGAGGTGCCTGGTTCTAGATGGAGAATTTTGCTAATATTTCATCATTTGCATCTAAGCATCACCCAATGCGATAGATGCTATCTCTCCATTCTATAAATGAAAAACAGTTTCTTTTTTCCTCCTAGAAACATATAAACATATTAGAACATGAGTTGTGGCTAAAATTGAGATCTACCTGAATTCAGATTTTGCTTTCCACCCCTCCCCCATTAATTCACTGCTTTATATGACTCAGGTATTCTACTTGTAGGTATCTTCCTCAGAGAAATGAAGATATACAATAACCCAGATTTGCTTATTATGCACAATCTTAGCAACATTACTTATGAAATGGAAATGGAAACAACCCAAATGTCTCTCATTGGTTAGTGGATAAACAAATTGTGGTATATCTGCACAATGGAATAGTACTCAGGTTAAAAAGGAACAAACTATTGATCAATGCTGTCACGGAGGCAGATTTCAAAAGCATATATATATATATATATATATATTATAGTTATATATATATATATATAGTTATATATATATAGTTATATATATATAGTTATATATATATATAACTATATATATATATATATATTTATATATATATATAGTTATATATATATATATTATAGTTATATATATATATATATAGTTATATATATATATGCTTCAAAAGCATATATATATATATATATATATATATTTGGTACTGGAGACTGAACTTAAGGGCACTCTACCCTGAGCCACATCCCTATTTTGTGTTTTATGTAGAGACAGGGTCTCACTGAGTTGCTTAGCACCTCACCGTTGCTGAGGCTGGCTTTGAACTTGCGATTCTCCTGTTTCAGCCTCCCAAAGTGCTAGGATTAGAGGCATGCACCACCCCGCCCAGCTTCAAAAGCATATTCTAAATGAAAAAAATTAACGTGAGAGACCACATGTGACATAATTCCATTTATATCAAATGTTCAGAAAAGAATATATAGACAGAAAATACTTTATGGCTGCCTGGGACTGAGAGTGGGAAGAAAGATTAGCAGTAAATGGGCATATGGATTAAATTTTAAAGCTTCTGCATAACAAAGAAAACAATTAGGAACATGAAGAGACAGCCTACAGGATGGGAGAAAATCTTTGCTAGCTACTCTTCTGACAGAGGATTAATATCTAGAATATATAAAGAACACAAAAATCTTAAAGCCCAAAAACCAAATAACCCAATTAATAAATGGGCAAATGAATTAAACAGACACTTTTCAAAAGAAGAAATACAAATGACCAACTTATATTTGACAAAGTGTTCAACATCATTAGCAATTAAGGAAATGCAAATCAAAACTACACTGACATTTCACCTCATACCAGGCACAATGGCAGTCATAAAGAACACAAATAATATTAAATTCTGAAGAGGATGTGGAGGAATTTTACACTGTTGGTGGAATTGTAAATTAGTATAGCCACTATGGAAATCAGTATGGAGGTTCCTCAAAAGACTAGCCGTGGAACCACCACAGGACCCAGCTATACCACTCCTAGGTATTTATCCTAAAGAGTTAAAGTCATCATATTGTAGGGATACATGCATACCCGGTGTTTATCGCAGCACCATTCACAATAGCCACACTATGGAACAAGCCCAGGTGTCCATCAATGGATGAATGGAGGAAGAAAATGTGATACGTATACAAATGGATTTTTATTTAGCCATAAAGAAAAATAAAATTATGTCCTTTTGCAGGAAAATGAATGGAACTAGAGTCCATTATGTTAAGTGAAGTAACTCAAACTCTGAAGATAAAGAGTCATGTTTTCTCTCATATGTAGAAGCTAGAGAGGAAAAAGACAAAGAAGGGTTAGAGTAGCATGGATGCCATGAAAATCAAAAGGAAATCAGGGATGGGAGGAGGGGAATGCTGGGAAGTGATATTGGCCAAATTATATCGTTCTATTGTGTGCATATACAAATGTGTTACAATAAATCCCATCATTATGTACAACAATCATGCACTAATAAAAAATGTGGAAAGAGAAAGATAAAGAAGAGAGAGAAACGAAAAAAAAAAACCAAAAATACAGTAAGTGTACATATGGGATCTTATCCAGGTGAAGAAAATGTTTTAAAACTAACCTCTGTGATGATTGCACAACATTTTTGTTAATTTAACAAGAACATGGCTTTATACATTTGAAATAAGTGTATGATATGTAAACCATACGTCAACAAAGTTTTTGCTGTTAAAGGAAAGCATTGTGTAAAACATGTAGTATTTAGCAGTTCTTAAAATTTTCTTTTATTTAATTCTGTGTTTATTTCTTGTTACTCTAGCTATTAATAACAGATTTTAAATATGGTACAATATTATTTTAATGCTTTATAAATCTTCTCAATAAATAATTTAAAATGTTCTTGGAATTAATCCTATTATTTGATAAAGCATCAAATAATCATTTTCTATTATTATTAAAAATAACTTTATTAATAATGTCATTTGGTATAGCAATTTTGGAAGACTTCTCAATCATTGCCACTTGAAGAGCCTATGACTTCACAATATAGTACAATACAAAGATTTGGGTCTGAAGAAGATACTGAGGGTCCCCTTCTCCCCTCTAACCATGTTCTCCTCCCCTATCAGTTATTGATAACTCTCCAAGGGATCTTTTGCACCTAAGGGGCAATTTACAGTTTTCTGTCCCCCCACGTTTGTACCTTCTCCTAGGGTTCCTTCTTTTTATCATGATCTATATTTTATTAATTAGAAAAGGGGAGAGACAAGGGCAGAAAGAAGGAAGAAAGTGGTTGAACAAAGAGATGTTTGGAAAGAAGACGAGGGCACGCATTTGTGCCTTGGAATTTCTTTCAGAGTAATATCACCTTTGAAATTAAAAACAATTATTGACAGTTTCTGAACTACTTTGATTTACTGGATGGTTATTCTAAGTCACTCCATGGGGATTCTATGAATCTTCAGGTGAAAACTTAGAATGGCTTCTTAAGATGATGCCTAGGATTGTTAGGAAGAGAAGGAAGTTCAGAGCAGCTGTGTGGAAGAAGAAATAAGGATTATTCATAGACTACAAGTCCTGAAATGTCATGAGGACAGGTGGCATGGCCTATATCTCAGATACTTAGTACATATAGTAGGTACTCCACAAATTTGTATACAACTGAATAAACTACCTAAAGAGTCTGAACATTCCTTGAGAAAATTGGCATACAACACAGTTTTCTCAATTTTCACTGTAGAGATGGATGCCTTGCTTCAGAACCCTTATTTCAATTTAATAATCATGATACCTTTTTTTTTTTTTGTAACCTTAGGAGACAGAAATTTAAGGGCTACTTCTGAAGCTAAAGTCTCAGGCCGAGAAAGACCTTTCCTACTCCCAGAGAGAGAGCCATAGCATGCTGTGGACACTTTGGTCTTCAAGCTCAGTTTGGAAGTATGATGTTCATATCTTGGTTACTTTTTCCTGAAATATGTTATTCAGTCATTGATCAGTTGCAGTTGAAGTTCAGAGAATGAGAGAACAAAATTTGACTTACTTTTGAACAAAATATCCTATTTATAGTTCAAATCTCTATATATAGTATGTATAAAAAAGGGCTAAAAGCATACTATTTCTACAGCTGATTCAAATAAAATCATGTGTCCTTTTACTTCTTCCAGCAAGTACTTTCCTTTCTGTTATAGAAATAATAGTGAAAATAACATGCACCAAGGAAAGGAACGGATTTGTGTGTCTCTGACAGGGTTGTGTGCATGTGTATGTATGTGTGTGTATGTGTGTGTGTGCACGCACATGTGCATATCTGGAAGAGGTGAGAAACTGCCAAACCTAAAATGATCTTTTAGTATTAGGCCAGCAAGAAGCCTAAATTAAATTCTACACAACCAAGTCATTTACATCTATAGGACCAACTGGGTAAAATTAAAGCTAGAACTCAATAGATATTTAATAACAATAATAAAATAATTGGAGACTTTAGATTTTAATGAGGGGTCATTATATGCTCTTTCTATCAATATAATGGGCTATAAAGATGAGCTTTTGCCCAGTTATAGTTATTAAAGACTGCTTTTTTTCCTTCTTTCTAAAAATACGATGCTGGAAGATGCTCTCTTGAGACTTTCACTTGTGTTGAAGACATTCTGACACCTTGGCTGGGATCTCAGGTTGCATCTCGGGGAATTGTGCATTTTGTGTTCTAAGACTTGACCCTGACCTGGCCTTGCCCTGTCACATCTTGAAGATTTGTCTCCATATCACTTTTCTGTAAGCGGCAAAACATTTTACCTGGATGAATGCCACTTTTCTGTCTTGACATTTAACATGTTGTAAGTAGACAAAACGATTTTAGTTGGTGAACAGCAGGGGAAGACAAGTTTAAGTTCAAATCAAAAACTTGCATTCTAGGTCAAAGATGCATGTATTCTGTGAACTGCACCAAAACACATCTATTGAAGCAAAAGCACAGATAACATGCTATCAAGAGGGTGAGAACAGTGGCAGGGATTTGGCAAACGTGATAGAGAAAACAAAATCAAAGTCCAGGTCATGAGCTTAAAAACCTATAGGAGCCAAGCAAGTAATGAACTTGAGCAAAGATTCATGTACTGGGAGCTTGGTCCCCAATGTAATGGTATGGAAAGGCGGTGGGACATTAAAGAGGTGAGGCCTAGTGGAAAATGACTGGGTCACAATGACCCATGTGAAGGGATTAATGCTAGTAGTGCAGGATAATTTCTATTTTACAGGATTAGCTCCTACAAGGGCAGATTGTTTTAAGAGTGAGCCTGGCCCCTCCCCATTCTCCTGTTTCCTCTCCCATCATGTGACCTCTCACTGTGCACCTGCTTCCCCTCAACTTCCCTGCCATGTAATGATGTAGCCAAGGGATTCCCCCCCAGATGCTGGTCCCATGCTTCTTGAATTTTCCAGCCACCAAAATAGTGAGCCAAATAAACCTCTTTTTTTCCACACATTACCTAGCTTCAGGTATTCTGCTATAGCAATAGAAAAGAGACTAAAACACCTCTTAAAAGAATCATTCTATTTTTCTTGAAAATTTATTTTTTTCAGTCATTTTTCTTCCATTGTTTGATAGAGAAATAGGTTCAAGAAATATTGTCATCTTAATAGAATTAAAAATGTTAACAGGATAATGCATTATTGAGAGTACAGGGCAGTGACTCAACCCCACTTAATGGAACACTAACCACTTGACTGACTGGTGGTACACAGGGAAGCAGCCAAAGTGCATCAAGAGAATGTCATTGTTATGAGAATGAGAGGATTCATTAGTTTACATAAAAATCTCCCAACTTTTAAATATTAGCTATATTTTAATAAAAAAGAAAAACACCTGTGTGAAGATTGATATTATATACATATCATGAATCCTAACCTGGGTGAAAATCTAGTCACAGGCATCAATGATAACTCTGAAAAATGGCCTATAAATGAGAAAATACAGAGCTAGAGGCATGAAAGAAATGTAACAAAACAGAGTAAACTCATTCTGGATCACTCTAGATGAAAGAGGTAGCTCAGTGGCTGGAAGTTACCAAAAGGAATATTCCAGTGCACCAGGAAGGAACCAGTCTACAAAGTCAAACTTCTATGAGTGAAGTGGGTTGGCTCATGGAATGACAGGCTCCCCATCATCAACCTTATGCTGAATGGTCTTTGTTCAGAGCTCATGCCAAAGAAGTTTTTCTTGGTTCCTCTCTTTTCTACCCAGGGAAGTTAATGACTTTAGCCCTGGATCTCAATGGTCAACCAGGGAAATCATAAGGATACTCAGAGTTCAGTCCTCTAATATTTAAAATTTTATTTACTCCATGTTGACTCAAGCTGGGTAATAATTATAGCTCCATAAGCTCTGGAGTGAGACTGCCTGAATTTGAATTGTGGCTTTACCATTATTAACTTTGTAATGTTCAATTAATTAACTTTGAACAAGTTACATAAGTTCTATGAAACCAAGTTTCCTAATATGCAAAATGGGCTTGTTAATAGTACCTCTTTCACAGTGTTATTGGGTAGATTACATTAAACAAGACATATAAAGTGTTTAAAATACTGCCTGAAACATAGTAAGTACTGGTGAGTGCTGTAGATGTAGGTACTATAACATGATTCAAGATCTTAGAATGGAAGCTCTATGAGGGCAGGGACCATGCCTGTCTTATTTGTCATTATAATCATTGTCCCTCGTGCTAGTCCAGTAGATTGTTAGAATTCTGGTTTTTAAATAAAGGGAGATTCAACAGAGATGCTTTATAAACCCAATTTGGTGGGAAGAACATGGAGAATAACCATGGTGTATTCAGTTTTTAAAATGTGCAAGAAGATTGTGTTTGCCTGATCTAAACCAAAGTATTGTAAATTCTTCACATTCCTGATAAATATATCTAAAAACTTTAAAAATTCTTATTTTTGTGAACATCAATAAAACATTGCTTTGTAAAGTCTAGCTGAAAAACATACAAGGCCTCTCAGACCCTGATGACAGTTATCCAGCTGGGTTCATTCACTCATAGTAAGTGGAATTCAAGAGCACATCTTCACCAGATCACAAAGCACAGGGCTGATACCAAAAATCTGTGAAGCTGAGTAAGTCCATAACTGATCAGAATGAAAACCCAGCCAATCAGAAGAGACGTCAACCATAAACAACCAGTAAACTGATGGGTACTGGGTGAATACTGGCTCTACAAACCAAAAGTGGGACCTTGGGGTCATTTGTCCATAAATAGCTATAATCTCAAGTGTTAGATCTTTAAAAGTCAAAGCTCTCTTGTTTAATCAGATATACTTAGTGATTATAGAGTTCTATGGTAATGCTGTAAATGCACCCCCCCCACACACACACTACCATTATGATATTTTTATCTGAGAAGGTTAATGGGCTGAACTGATGCCCTTGCCAAACAGCTGTCCCAAGATTTGAAAATATAGACTGTGTTTTGCTTGGATCAGGCTTATAATTCTATCCTGGGGTTCTCCATGTCCAGTCCAAGAGACACTAGTTGAAAAGACCAGAGCCTTCTATTTTCCCTCAGCAAGACCAGAGTGTCCTGTACCTTTTAAAGCACTTTGTTAGGGACTTAAATCAACACTCTAATTACAGGCAAGAGGAAAGAACATTAGAAACCAATGCCAAGAATGAATGGAGAAAGCTGTTGCTTCTCATGAGCAAAGAGGAGAGTGTTCATATCTGCTGTCCTCTCTAAGGTCCAGCCACACAAGGCAGATGAGAGTCTAAGCCTTCCCTCTCTCCCTTTCAATTGCAGTTTTCCTTCTTTCTTCCTCCATTCCTCCCCACCCTCCACCTTTCTTTTAGAAAATCAACAGGATATTTATGGGCAACTTATAGAGAAAGAAATTGGAGGCCCCAGGAGAGCTAAAAGGTACAATTCTTATCATTAATAGATGATTCATTTGGGACTATTAATATCAATTGAGGTGTTATCAACATATGCTCTCTGATTACTAACCTTCACCAATTAGGCTCCAGGTCTACATTACAGACACGCTAGACAACACAATTAATAGGATTTTAACATTCTGTACTCTCCTCTATTTTGAAAATACATTTGAGTTTTGGAAAATTGAATCATCAGTAACCAGAGTTTGGTATACTTTGGTCTCCGACTACCTATATCAGAATCTCCTAATGGGTTTGCTAAAAATGCACATTCAGAATCCTCAACCAAACTTTACTGACCTACCAGGGACTATGTCTTGTCAATGGTTGTATCTGCATCTCCCAGAATATTACTCAGCCTATTGTATGTTCTCAACAAATTTTTGAATAACACAACTTATTAATTAATATGATCCTGAGTTGAACGAGTTGGATGGAATTAAATTAACAAGGGATATGCTTTTATCTTCTTCTCACTGATCTTTAGTTGGCAGAAGTGAAGTAGTTGGAAAAATACAAGTCAAAACATTTTTCCATAGTTCTCTTTAGGCTTCCAAATTTCTATCAAGTCAGTAATCTTTAAGAGATGAAGTTAGGCTTGGAGCAGTTTTATGCTGGCTAAAACTCAAAAGGATCTAAATGGTGCAGAATTAAACCCTAACCCTCAGAGAATAAGAAAATATTCAACACCTACTGAACTATGGGGAGATGGGAGTCAGTGGAGGAAATGTGGAAGTCAGAGCGTAGAAGGACGAGGAGAGCAACAGAGAAGGGCCTCTGTTACAGACGTGCACACAGATGTCATACGCAATCCTCTAGGTCTGGCCTGACCAGAGAAGGAGAAGATGGTAGCTGACGTGGCAGGGCTTGGTGTCAAACCCCTTCAGAAATCCCAAATAGATTTTTCCACCAAGAAAAATGAGAATCAAAATGAAAATGAAGCAGACCCAGTAACATGCTCTTGTAACCCCAGTCACTCAGGGCAGGCAGGAAGACAGTAGGTTTGAGGCCAGCCTCGGCGATTGAAGAGACCCGTAAAGAGAATCATTTTTCTTACTTAAGCATGAAGCATCAGAATATCATCAAAATACCCAACCAGTGATTCCCACCCTAAATCCTGGAAAGTGGACCTTCCTCAATTTAACAATATACCAGGTTAAATCAAGGTTTTACTGCATGCCATCTCAGCGTCTTCACTATTCTAGTGGGTTTATCCCTTGGGCTCTCACTGAGAGCCAGCAAGGGCTCATTTGTGTCTGTGCACACATGTGTGTGTATCCTAGGGATTGAACCCAGGACTTTACATGTGGTTGGCATGTACTCTACTGTGCTACATCCTCTGCCCTTTTTAAAGATTTTATTTTGAGACAGGGTCTCTTTAATGGCTGAGGCTGGCCTCAAACCTGCCATCCTCCTGCCTCAGCCTCCTTCTTGAGTGACAGGGATTACAAGTGTACACTACTGGGTCTGCTTCATTCTCTGTTTCTTCATTTGAACAACATGTATTTGTCTCTTCCTCAACAAAAACAGAAGGAGATTGCTGGCTCTTGGAAATATGTTGACAATAAATGACACTAAAGTGGCCAATCAGGAAACTGATCATGTGTTATTTGGAAAAATAATTTAATAATAGGTCTCTTTCTCTGTGGGATGGATTGTGCTGGTTTTTCTCTTCCTATATTTTCTTTCTTTTGCCTCATTCCACAATTTGACTCCTTCTATTCATTATAGACCTGAAGAGAGCCAGGAAAGCTTGATATTTGCTGTGGTGAAATAGGTTTGAAGGGTTTAGATCATAGCCTTGGTGGGTCCTCTCCCCCCGCACATATACACAGCAGCATGCCAAATACAAAAAGAGCCAAGGACGGGTCATAGTCAGGAGCCCTGTCTTAAAAGCTTTTTAATTTTTCAAAAGAGAAAAGCCAGGATTTATCTGCATTTGGATCATACAAGTTTAAAACAGTCCCGAGCTGGAGGACCAGAGGACTGCAGAAGCACTGTTAGGCACACAGGAACCTGATGTGGCTGCAGAGCCATCCTGCAGCCCCTGGCTAATCCCCTAGCCCTATTCACAGGGTTATCTTCCCACCCCTGATGCCTCCCACACATACTCCAGTAGTTCTCACTTCCTCCTTGACTTGCTCAGCTTTCCCTTGGTCTGTCCTGATCTGGACTTGTGCTCAACCTCGACCAAGTTGATATGCCTTGCTTTTTTTCTGTTTTTTGTTTTGTACTAAATGCATCTTCTGGGTAAGGAAAGATTTACCTATGTGGGTCTAAACTAGATTAGGAGGGGAGGCTGCAAGTTGAAGCTTTCTTTAAAACATTTTTGCCAAACCAGGAACTGTGCAAGCAATTGACAGCAGCATTTATTGAGCATCTAGTTGTTCCATGTTGGACACTTTTACCTGCTTTGTCCTCTAGTCTTCGCTGAAACCCTTCAGGAGGTATTTTCACTACTTTCTGGACAACACTGAGGCTTAGCTACTCCATATAAGTGGTTGGTAAGGTGTGAATGTTGGTAAGGTCTTTCTGACCCTACAGCTCTGTTTTTAGTCTTTTCCCTTGACAACTACTTACTTAAGTTCCCTCAGTGGATTCCCATCACCCTCTCAGCAAAGTCTCTTCTTGACCTGACTTCTATTTGTCTCTTAAGCCTCATTGTGAATACCCACTCTAGACCTACACCCAACTATGTGTCATTTTCCTGAGGGAAACACTGCTTCATAGCTCCACAGCATATCTCCACATCCACCCAGAGAATTCCTGATCTTCAAGAGTCAGCTTATGTGCTCTTGCCTGATGGATGTTCCCCCTGCCTCTCCGCCGAGCAGTTAGATAGCTCCCTTATGGTTTCCATATTCACATGTGTGCCTAATCATTCATGAGATTATGATTTTTCTGGGTTGTCTTCCTAATAATAGCATCTCTAAGGCCTAGCACAATGCCTGATGCCTAGTAGGACCGCCCCAAATGTTGTTGATGGAATATTTAAATCTATAGCAAAGAGCTCGAAGTAATGACTTCTCTGAAACTTCAAAGTTTGAAACATGAGGACATCATGATTCATACTTCAATTATGGACTTATATTTCTCATTCTTCCCAATCCTGTTTTCCTATCTTGTCAATAATGGCTTTGTCACAAGCCAACAATCCCAGTTAATGCTGCCCTTGTTCTGTCTCTGTGGCCTAAGTGCTTTCTGACATGCTTCCATCACGCCCTGGGTTCCTTTTCCATCTTCGCTCTCACCTTCCATTTCAGTTCCTTATCTTTACTTTCACTGCAAATATGAACTCCCAACACTGATGTGGCAATAATTTAAATTTCCTCCCTGATTCCCCAGTTTTAACAATGTCGGCAAAAATCAATCCAACAGAAAGGGTGGGAGGAAAATGGCTGTTCTGGTAGATGATTTTCAGCAAGAGATACAAGGAAAGTTATTCCCAGATGGAAGCAAGTGTTGCCCACTTTGGGCCCCTCACCTCGTGGCCTCAGGTGAGCAGGGACTCTTAGTGAGCAATCAGGCTCTGCAGTTGAGGGAGAGCGTCATCACCCAGCTCATCTCCTTCCCAGCAGATACAACATGCTTTTGCTTTTAATTAAAAAGATTAATAAAGAAATAGGACACATCAGGTTCACATCAATCATCGCCCATGTGGTTCTTATTACTGTAATTAAAAGTTATCTTCCCCAAATTTCGGGATGAAAGTGTCATGATCTGCAATTGAAAACACATTGCAAGTTTTACATTTGCCAAATTCATTCATTTTCCTCTTTACAAGAAGAGTGGCAGAGCAATATTCTTATGGCAGATAGGTTTAGAGGTGTCCTTAATAGCAGTCTATCAGCAAAAATGCACTTCTTTATTCTTAAAACACCCTGAAAGAAGGTGTATTTATTTTTTTATTCAAAATGTGTGATTGGTTATTTTTATAATTCCTATGCTTGCCTTTTCTTTTTGTTCAGCTGTCAGTGTCCTTGAAAATTCTGATATGAAAGGCATTTTTAATGACAAGTTAAAAATTTACCAACGGCTCCACTCTCATGCTTGGGCCAGAACAAGACAAACTTAATGCTTGAAGAATTTCTCTCTCTCAGAACGTACCCACTTCCCCAAATTGGCGCAGCACCAACATACCTTGTCCCCTGGATTTACCTGGAAACACATGTGATTCAGGGAACACTGACCATTTTATATAATCTGAAGGATGGAGTCAACGCT
Organism: Geosciurus inauris; assembly: GCA_004024805.1. Taxonomy (NCBI): domain Eukaryota; kingdom Metazoa; phylum Chordata; class Mammalia; order Rodentia; family Sciuridae; genus Geosciurus; species Geosciurus inauris. The sequence goes on from PVHX01001648.1 coordinate 182,778, forward strand.
GGGTCAATTTCTAGGGGATTAGCAATGCAATTTTACTGCAATAAAATTTTATTAAGAACCGACAGGTCAACTGGGCACCACCACTCGGCTTACAAGTTGATTAGGCTGCAGCCGGCGTGGAAATAGCTGGAGACTTAGAAACCAGTTCAGAAACTCCATAGCTCACATTGTCCCTCTGGGTATGACATCTCCAAGTAAGAACAATTCTCCTAGGAAACCAGTTGCTCATTGTTTCTGGCTTTTTCTCTACTTGTGTGTATCCTTCCTCCTTTCTTGTGTATATCCTTTCATCCAGTTCTTACTCTTATTCTTGCTCTCCCCGACTCTTTCCACATATTGGTGGCTGGAAGCCTGGCTGGTTGAAATGCGTGAGCATTGCCTTTCTCCAAGCTCTCAGCCTTCTGACCCAAGGCTCTATCTTCTCTCTGTTTCTCTTATCTGTGTCAAAGCAGGGGGCTTGTAACATTCTTTGCACATCTCGCATCTGCACAGTTCAAAGCAGGAGGCTGCAGGCTCCGTGTTTTTCTTATCTATCAAGGCTTTCCTGTGCAAACAAGGGCCTCAGCAAGCTTCATCTACATGGCTCCCTCACAGCCCAGCTTAACACACATTGAGACAGGGCTGACTGCCTCCATAATTCCAGCTTCTTCTAAGAAAAAGTGTGTGCAATTCCAACTTGCTGCTAACATACTTATTACAAACCTCTTTGTTTTGAACTTATTGAGTCCAGCTTCACCAGTGTCCATTGCATAGGACGGAAGCCCTTGTCCTCAAGGTCTAAATCAAGAAAATCAAGTTTGTGTAGAGCTGAATTTCCAGACTAAAGGACTTCCTTCCCTAAAATCCTATGGCTCATATTATTTCCATCATTCACAGGGCCCTAAGTGCAGAAACCTTTGCATCTTAGAATTTTTGTTCACTCAATTCTTTCTTACCTAGATGGTGAGTCCCTAGAGGATGAGAGATCTGCCTTTTTTTTTTTCTCTTTGGTTCCCAGCACCTCTCACAGTGTTCTCACATTGCAAGTGCTCTAAGAATGCTCACCGGGATGATGACTTTTAGAAATTCCTACAGTGGATGAAGTCAGAGCATCACAGCATTAGGCCCAGCAGGTGGAAAGCATGCACATGGAAATGCTCGTAGTTATGGATAATTAATACCCTTCTGTCACACCTGCCTGTGTCAGAGGCTGTCATCTTGGCCCCCTCTGGATTTCTCCAAAGTTGATCGTCAGTGTTCAGAGCCTCCCATGTCTGCACCAGTATACCAGGGCAATGGTGCAAAGGATCGGGTCCGAATTTCTTTACCAGAGAAAGAATCTCTGTTTATATAATCAGAACTGAGAAAAGTGCAATGCAGACAGCAATTAGCTGTACTTACAGCATGGAATCTGAAGGGGCCACATTAAAATGTTCATGGGGGGGCTGGGATTGTAGCTCAGCGGTAGAGCGCTTGCCTCGCATGCGTGAGGCCCTGGGTTCGATCCTCAGCACCACATACAAAGCAATAAATAAAGACATTGTGTCCATCTACAACTAAAAAATATTAAAAAAAAAAAAATTAAAAAAAAAAAAATGTTCATGGGGGCTGGAAATGTCTACATCTTTCTGAAGAGATATTCGAGGGCAGAGCCTGACCTGGATACTGCCAAACTCATAGACATGGTGTCTCTGCCAAACACGTAGACATGGACCAAACCACAAGATGGAGAGCCAAACACTGGAATGGAGAGCAACACCTTTCCAGCTCAGGACTGGGGGATCCTAGTTTGAGTGCAGGGCTCTAGAGGAGGAGGAACCTATATACTGAATCCGAAGACAGAGACCAAATATGCAGAACAAAATTAAAAAAAAAAAACACACATAAAAGAGATTCTATAATACCAATACTAAAAATGCACTGGGTGATGTAGTCTCAAAAAATAGTCCATCTGTTTGAATTTGTTACCTGCTGATAGCTCTATAATTCTTTACTAAGGGACTTGCCTATATTGAAAGTTAAATATTCCAAGGGAGAGCCGTACATTTCAAATATTCTAGATCTGAAAATATTTTCAATGAAATCGAATGAAAACATATCATTTGAGACCACAGATATTTTCCACATTTTTCTTTGTTCCTCTTGGACCCTTTTCTAACTTATGTTTGGTTTCATCACTTTTTAAGACAAGAAAACATTATCAGTGGGACAGTTAGAGCACCAGCCCAACAGAACACTCGGAAATAAGCAACAGAAGCACATTGTTTGGGCTGCAGATCCTTTTTTTACTTTTCCATATGTTGGTCTACATGGAGCTAGTGACAAGGCAGAGTGTCTGTCACCCCGACAGCTAGTCTGGAGGCTCTTGTAGGAAAAAAAAAAATACAGCACAACACATTGGTTGGAAATGGAAATGGACGTTTGGATGAAATGTTTTGTAGGTAAGGGGCTTGCTTTCCAACTAGTCTGAAAAATCCTTGAGACAGAGCCATGTACCTATCATCCATAATGCATGGCATATTTTTAGTATCCATTTACATACAAAGTTGATTCGAAGTCCTCGATGAACACTTCTTTCCAAAAAAAGTTTACTGGCTGTTGCAGAGTTACAATCTCCATTTAAATGGCATCCATCCTGTTTTGCTTTGGTGGCTGGCCATGCATTTTAAAGACAGCTTCTTCTACCATGTTTGAATAAGGAGTCCCAGCCTCAAACACTAAGAGCAACCTAACAATGCTTATACTGTCTCATATTTGGCCCAAGCTATGATTCCTTTTGTCCTTTTCATTCTTTGATAATCAGCTAAGCAGTATCTATAGCTATGTAGAGCTTTCAGTATTATACATTGAAATCATGTTTTCTAAGATACATATTAAAGATATGCCATAATTCAAGATTAATAGAAGGTAATACAGATGGAAGAGGCAAAAGAGATGGGAACTTCAAATGAAGCAGGTAAAAAAAGCCCTCCTGCTTAGCTGATTGTAATAATGAACAAAGGACATGAGTGATTATTGCTCTATTGCCGTAACCGGCCATGCTATTAAACTGGTTCGAGAGTAGGTTTAGAGTGGGCTCAGAATTCAATTTCAATCTTTAGGAGTCCTGTAAAATTTGGACTTACTATGGATCAAAGCAAATGGTTCCGAGTGGATCTCAGGAGCACACTATAAATTCAGTAGGAAGCCAAAACTGCTTGTAGAGGGGCCAGAGAATTCCCAGCCAGCCTAAGCACAGCCTGTCCTTGTGGGGGTGAGACCTTTATCTGGAAGACTTCCCACACCTGCTCCAACCTCCTTGACACTGGCTTTCCAGAGCTAAGACTGCATAGACTGAGGCTCTGAGCTAAATATGAGAGATGTTTTAAGTAATCGTACTTCATCTTGGCCATCTGAAAATAGCTCCTCAGTCCTTGAGCCTGTGTTTAGAGAAATGGATGGGATGGGCTACCTAGGGTTTAGCAGAAATGTTACAAAATTTATGTGGTAAATACAGCTAAGTCTTCAGATTTTTGAGGTAGCTTTTCTAAACTTTACAATAGCCCAGAATTTGGTTTTAAGTTAAAACAAGAAAGCCACATAGGAACGATATTTCTTTTAAATTACTCTGCACTATGAGATTACATGGGGAGCAGATGAAGGTGGAATAATAGAGTTCAAAATATTGTATTTCAAGAACAAGAAATAGTGTTTAGCAGACCTTTTGAACATTGTGAACATGTCTAAGCACACACACACACACAAACTAAGTGCCTAACTTGAACATTAAACATTAGGGGAATGTTATTTTTTAGATCCTTGCTTTGTAATGCACCAAGAAATAACAAACAAGGGTACTGGATTTGCTACACAGAATGCATTCTGCAATATGAATTTAGATGCAAATGTGGGGTGGTAATCATCAGTGTTTATCATTTCATCATCATGATACAGGCTGTAGCTTGTGGGCAAACTGCCTTAGAAAAATGGGCCTCTCTAGCTTCTCCATTCTTCCCAAGAGGAACCACAGGAACTAACTAGACCTTTTCCTTGAGATTTCTCGTCAGAGCATCAATAACACAGTGTACAATAGTGAAGGGCCCCCAAAGCAAACTCATCAGGGTCTGCGCAACATGAACCCTCATCATTTTAGTAATGTCGTTTGAGAGGGATTGGTTATGTGCTGCCCATGTTTCATTTCCAATGGGTCTGCCGGAACCCATTTTAACTGACCAGGGACAAGAGCCAGCTCCTGGAATGCAAGCATTTCACTTTACTCACTGAAATGGGGCTCTCAAGAGCTAGGAATTCTTCTGGTTTCCTTGCTGGTTGAATAGTGTGGAAAGTAGAATAATGCTGAGGAAACTGGAAGCAGTTTGGTTAATATTGCTTTTTTCTTTCCTCCTCTTTCTTCCTGCAGTTCCTGAACAAAAGCTTTTCTTATGGTTCAAACAAATTATAACCATCGTTTATTGAGCACCATGGTTAATGCTTCAACATACATCAGTGAATTTAATCATGTCCTGTGTGATTAAATATTTTATAAAACAAAGCAAACCCAAACAAAGTGAAAACACAAGACAGCCACTTGGTGACCTCTTCTCTCAAAGCTCTCTGGCAGAGAGAAGTTAAGTAATTTTCCTGAGGTTGCATGGCTAATGAAGAAAACTGGTGCTTTTTCAAATCAAAAGCTTCTAGCCACTGTGCCATAAGTGATTTTCACTCACCACACTGACTTAATTGCCCAACTCCTGATAGTTTCCTCTCTCATTCCTATTTCTGCTTATCTATCATCACAATACCTTTTATCTACATCATTTTTATCCCCTTATTCTGTTACATGATTTTTTAAAAATTAAATTCAATTTGCTTTCTGAATTTTTCTTGATGTCTTGGTTGGACAACATCATCTGCCACTCCTATGGGGATCTGAGAGTGGAGGTCAACTTTCCATCCCTAGGATACATTATTATCTTTCCAAGTGACATCTCTAATTCCATTCCAGACCCTCAAAGATCCAGACACCTTTACTATAGGGAGCAACTACTCAGAAATCCATAGAGGAACAGACAGTGGTAGGAGGAGAATACATTATGATATATTTCCTCTGAAATGGAAAGACAGCAAAGGGAACATAAAACACAAAACAAGACTGAAGTGGAAGTCACAAAACAGTACAGGTCTATTGAGTAAAAATGAAGAGAAAACTGGCTGGAACAAAATTTGAGTATCAAACAAACTATAACCATTGTTTATTGAGCACCATGGTTAATGCTTCAACATATATTGGTGAATTTAATCATGTCCTGTGTGATTAAATATTTTATAAAACAAATTAAGTTTGTATGGACCCAATATGGGTCCATACTGGGTATCAATGACATGGAGACTGAGGTGAGATTCCTTTAGCAAATACGCATGAGCATCTTCTAGCTTCCAGAACTGGAAAGCACCAGTAAACTAGAGAGATAACCTCCTCATCATCCTGTGGAATACACAGCTTATTGGAGAAGATATATAGGAAACAAATACCTATGAAGCTTGAAGCTAGAAGAGTGTTTCAAAGCTCCGTAAAGCACTTTAGATGTTGAAACTTGAAGGGCTAATAGAAGTTGTCTAGGCATATATTAGGAGGATAAAGAGAGAAAAACACTGCATGAAAAATTTCAAAAAAATTTCAATAATGTCCTTTATCTTTCTATATTTTGACTCACTCAGTTCGGCAAGAAGTTAAGTTTCCGCCATATTTGATTGCTCTATTTTTGAGCCATCTTCTTCAGAGCGCTCTCGAGTCTGTTTAAAGATCACACTCTATGATAACTTGAAAAAGAAGATGGTCTGTTGATGCATTTTTTTCTCTTTTGCCATTGAAATCTCTGACATATTCGGGTGCACAATAAACAGACACAGATGTGAATGAAGCAAAATAACGGAAGAAAGTAAATGACGGAAAACCAAAAGGCCATGCAGCAGATTTCACAAATGATTTGAACACCAAAGGTCAGAGCATATCAACCCTACATTTATGTTCCCACATGAATATCCTATTACAGGAAATATGGGGAAGAATTAAAAAGGTGCACAAAAGGGTAACCAAGAACAAACAGTCTTGGCATGCAACAGGGTTAGTAACGGAGCACTTCAAAAAGAAGAGATGAATGCAGGGCAAAAAGTGGTGTTCCTCATTCTGAGACTCAGAAGACCTGTAGTTACATAGCTGGGGGGAAAAAAAACAAGATTGATGCAAGACAATAATCCCAATGAACTACAGAAGCATTCAAAGCAATGTTGCTACACATGGAGTGATCTGGGAAGTGGATTACCAAAGACAGTAGGAGATGCTATATACATGCATATCCTAACAAAGAGAATTGGACTGACACACTGGGAAGAGAAAATGCGTGACTGCAAGGAGTGAGGGTGGTGAGAGTGAAGAGAGCGCTTATCTGGCTCAGTTCCTTCCAGAATGTCTTCTACTTTGGGCAGTGAGGTAGAGGATGCAGACAGGGCTATGAATAACATTACCTACTCTTCAGGGCTAATGAAAAATGGGAGCAGTTGACAACCAGGTATGAAGGCTGGAAAGTAAAGTAGAGGGATACAAAGTGAATGGGGCAGTTCCTCTTATAAGATCAACAAGAAATTTACCATGAAATTAAAAGAAAATATCTGGTGACTTAGCAAAGACTCATTTTCCTAAGCTATGAGAAGAATAATTTTTCTATGGTACAGCTAAGGGAATTGAAGAACAGCCCCAGAAACTCCTGCTCATTTCCCACCCCTCTGCCTATGTCCTCTGTACAATCTGTCCTACTTGTTTTAATAACGGTTGAGGAGCTCTTTCCAGCGGCTGACCATTAGTTGTGTTCAAAAATTAGCTGTCTTTGCAAATTCTCTCACAAATTCAAATTCTTCACAGAATCAAATATAGAAAGAGGTGCTTTAGTGATACTGCTCTGGATGAGATTCCTCACTATGAAACATTGCTTTGTTATTCATTCTTTCATTCGTCCATCTGATATGCTTTAAGTGCCCTCGGCATACCATGTACTGTGTTTAGTGGATAACCCACAAAAAGTGATTCCATCCCCCAGCCCACACAACAGGCTTTCTGATGATGTCAGAGAGAGTAAGCAGGTGATGTTATAAATGAATTTTATAGGATGCTTTAACCTTGCACACAGCTTAAGCAGATGCAAATACTTTAGTATTAGTGGTTTTGTTTCTAAACTACCCCAAGCCGGCTGTGTACCATAACTTTGGTCCTGACAAATACAGGATATACTCTAGTGTTTGAAGTCTAATCTGAAGATATGGTTTGAAAATGTCAGGAAAAATCATCATTGAATATGTCAGACAATTAATGAAAATATCATGCTATGATTTTTTCTCATTCTAAATAAATATCCACCCCTTAATTTTGTATTTGTATTTCTTTCTTTTCGGAAGACCCCCCCCCCAATTCTATATGCTTTCAGCCCTACAAAACTTGGAATTGCCCTGAATGAAGAGATGTGTATCCTTCTTTCTAGGCTCTGCTGTTCTTTAGCTGCAACAATCTGTGTTGGTTGCTTAAGTTATTTATTTATCACTGCTATTGTTATTATTTTGTGTCACATTTTCTTAAGGAATGAATAACAATATTTTCAAAGAATAGTAGTGGTAAATTTTAGAGGAGCTAAGCTATGGAAAAGTACTTGGCAAATGAAAAAATTCTAAACTCTTTAAGGCTATTTAAGGTTATTTAAAGATGCACTTGCCCTCCCTACTTTAATTTGGTGGCATATCAACTACTTTGGCTTCAAAGGTTGTCTGTTGTACTTACACTGTCGTTTTTCTCTGGAATCCCTATTCATGTTCTTATGTGCTTAAGCCCTGATTCACCACTTAATCTAAAACTCTTTCAGGTGGACATCGAATTACCTTTCTCCTTACAGCTGCCATTAGATTTAGCGCTGAAACACCGTAAGTACTTAGTGAATACTTGTGAATTTCTTCAATTCACTTAAATCCTAAGATTTTGGACCTTAATCATCCATCCATCCAACCATCCTTCTATTTGTCTATCCATCCATCCAGTTATCCATTTAACATACATCTAGAAAATGCCTGTGCAAGCTACTGTGGAAGCCCAGACTGGCTGGTCTCCTCTTGGCAGTGTTTGAAGCTGCTCTCTGTAGATGGGAGTGGGTGATGTGGGCAGGGCACTATCCCCAGAATGTTACATTGCCAGGCGCTTACTCCGCTAGGTGCTGGTGATAAACCAACACTATCTGTGCCTCCCCTCCAAAAGCTGACATTGTCACGGCCAACACTAAGACATAAAGAGACAAATCATAACATCCCTGCCTGAAGGAGTTCAAGGAAGCTACATGTTGGAGATATTTTTTGAGGTAGACTTTAAAGGATGAGGAAATAGTCCAGTAGGCACAGAAAGTGGGGAAACCATACTAGGATAGGAACCAGCATCAGCAAAGGCAAGAAAATGTGCAAGCACAGGCCAAAGAAGAGCAGAGGGGTCTCTGTGGCTATGACACAGTGGACATGAAGGAGGAGTAGAAGCCCTGGCCGCAATGAGATCCAAAAGAGCTTTGTTGACTCTTTAGCTTGAATGCAGTGCGGCCACCAAGGGTCATAAAAGGATGACATGATCAGCCCTACATTTCAAAACTGATGCAGAACCCCCTCACTGGTCTGAGCCACCAGAACTGGAGTCTTATTTTTGGATTCCAGAATGATTTGTCATTTGATATATGATGACTGTGGATTTCTTGGGGATGATTCGTAGAAACTGTTATCCGGGTTCATCCCTTCTAATATTAATTGTATTTAATCTGAAATGCAATACTCTGATGGGGTTGAAAGAAAGCGTGTTTGAAATACAACTCATTTATTTTAAAAGTTTCAGGAAAAAGTAAGAATTCTGCACCAAGGAACTACAATATTTGTTCTTTCTTGAACTGTACATTTCTTCTAAACAATTTTCTGAGATTTCTCCATTGATTAAAGTTAGGACTTCACTGTGGGAATCCTTGAGTTTTAGCCAAACATAGATTACTCTTTGGATAATACTGTGCACAGTGAGATGGAATATGCCTATTTTTGTGTATCTAAAAATGATTAAGAAGTTCTGTCCTGAATGTGAAAGCTGGAATGAAATGATATACATTAGGAACAAAGCAAGGAAGTAAAGTACCACCCAGAGGGCAGAAACTACGGGTTTCCACATGGGCATATCTGTTGTCTATCACAAATGCGAGAAGGTAGAAAAAACTGCTTGTTTTAAGATCCCCATCTCTGAATTCTCCAGAATTGAAGCAGCAGTCAAGTGCGGGGGGGACTGGGCACTTCCCTGGGCAGATTCTTAGGGCAGAATGAGGTCCAGAAAGGGTAGAAATGTTAATTATTAACCTACATGGAAGGCCCCACATTAAGAGTTCATATTTGCAAATGCTTTTTGATCCTTAGATAAGCTGTTTTCTCTCACAGCACTCCCTCTGTAACTCCAAAACTTTTTTTTTTTCCTTCCAGTTGAGGCCTGGGCAGGACGGTGGGGGCTGTGTTTGAGAGGAAGAGTTAGGCCCCTCTACACCTGGGAAAATGCTAATTCCTGTTTTTAAGAAAATAGGCTAAGAAAAGGCTCAAGGGAGTCTAGGACATCAAAGAACTCTTTTAAAACAACTTTTTTGACGATTTAAATGAAAATGAGGCAGACATATATGGATTAAATTTCCCTTTAAAGCAGCCTGAGGTTTAAAGATTAAGGGGGAGAGAGATGGAGGTAAAATGTATTGGGAGTTTATTATCAGAGTTTCAACTAACCTGAAACCGAGTGCATTAACCCATGATGTGTCCGTGTGTGCTCACTCGCGTGTGCACACGTGTGCCACGTGGTCAGGAAACAGTCCCTTCACAGTTGATGATTTATGCAGCTTGCCAAGAGAGAAGTAGGCCACGCCAGCCTTGAAAGCACTTTAGTTTGGTTGTTTTTACTCATGAAGGACATGTTGTCCTGTAATTACTCTGTCATTTCTTAAAAGGTGAAATCCTTAACAGGTTTGTGCCTTAGTGTTGCTGTGAGTGTTCTTGTCAGAGCATGTCTAACCAAGTTGGAATCCCTGTTCCATATCTCCTTTATGAGGAACAAAGAGGAACTGGACATTTTAAAATGTGCTAAAGCATCTAGAGAAAAAAATATTAGGCAGGGAGGGTGTAGATAAGGTACAGAAAAACTGCAGACAGCATTCCCATTTCCCCTCTGGGTCTCAAAACACCTCTAAAATACTTTGGCATTAAGTTCTTTCTAAATTCTCTTCCTCTTTATGTCAACAAACAAGTATAATTTTGTGCCTATTTATGATAAAAGAATAGACTAGGGTAAAATAGCTAATGTTTAACTCAGAAGCAGAAGCAATGTAAATGCTAAAGTTATGTTTTAATACTTAGGGAATCTAAAGGAGATGCTGGCACAGATCAAGTTAGTTATTTATTTCTCTGTACTACTGATAAATCTTCCAAGGCTAGTGAATTAAAAAGAAAAGTTTAGAGCTTCAAATAACCAAGAACCTTACCATTTCAAAGATCAAATGCAATAGGAATGAAATTCACTGGGTTTTTTTTTTCCATTTCAAAATTAATCTTTCCGTTTGAAAGGTCTAGCATTGTGAATTGTTACAGAGCCAAGTCTGAACGAACATTTAGCAAGCTTATCATCAACTTAAGAATGATGTTCTAATTTCGTGAATTGTATAAAGTGTTGCCTTCTCTAAGTCCATAGGAAAGACAAATCAATAGGTGAAATGTTTGTTCATGGCACGGCTTTGTATGATTAAGGAAGCAGAAGTGCCATCTCTGTGTATGATAAAAGCACTTACTTTCTAGTGAGTTCTCAAGGCTAGGTCTCCTCCTGAGGTTCTCAGACATGATCATCACAGTTGCTATTCACTTATAACTAGTTCACAGCAACCGAGCCGCTGGGCGTTCTATCAGCTACCTGTCCTCTGCAAAGGTACCTTAGTGAACAAGCTCTCCCTTTGTCCCTACCCTCCATGATATTGTTCTGAAATCTCTGCTAACTTGAACTTTGAAAATAAGACTCAAAACAGTTATGTGCTGGGCACAGTGGTGCATGCCTGTGATCCCAGTGGCTCGGAAGGCTGAGGCAGGAAGATCACGAGTTCAAAGCCAGCCTCAGTAAAAGCAAGGTGCTAAGCAACTCAGTGAGACCTTGTCTCTAAATAAAATACAAAATAGGGCTGGAGATGTGGCTCAGTGGTAAAGTACCCCTGAGTTCAATCCTCGGTACTGCCCTCACCCCCCAAAAAAAGCACAGTTATGGAAGTCAATTCTCATATTCAGTTGGTACACATGGCTTACAGCCATGTTGTTGTTTTGTTTGTATCTGGAGTCTTTTCTGATGGTTTGTGGCATCACCTTTGCTGGTTGGTGTCTTTGCCAAATTGATTGTTACTTTTTTTTTTTTGGTACTGAGGATTGAACCCAGGGGTACTTAATTGCTGAGCCACATCCTCAGCCCTTTTTTAATATTTTGTTTAGAGACCAGATCTGGCTGAGTTGTTAAGTGCCTCTCTAGGTTGCTGAAGCTGTTTTTGAACTTGTGATCTTCCTGCCTCAGCCTCCAGAGCTGCTGGGATTATAGGCATGCACCACTGCACCTGGTATTTGTTACATATTTTGAATATTATCTTTGAATGGATGCATAGTTATTGCCATCCTAACTTCCTAGGTTAATGTCACTGCCTCTCAAGTAACAGTGACACTGACTTGGTTAGGCATTATGGCCAGAAATTCTAAATGATGCCCTGCTTCATCTCTGCTTCTGCTGAGTTTTGTACTTTCAATGTAAATCTGATCTTATCATCTGACTCCAGAACCTTCTGTGAATCACCAGGGCCCACTTGATAAAATGCACTTGCCTTAGCATGGAGTGTATGTTACTCTGTGCCAACCTCTGTCCACATACTTAGCCCAAATTCTGTCACTCTCCAGCAAACATCTGTGCCATTACCAGGCCTTAGTGCCTGCCAATCAACAACTATACCATGGCCTGTCCTGCTTCTGTAGTTCTGTACATGTTATTGTTCTTTGTACATGTTCTACTCTCTACCTAGGATTCCCTTCTCATCTTCTCCACTGGTTGCTTTCTACTCTTTCTTCCAGAACCTTTTGATTTTTCAGCGAAGACTTCTTTAACTGAGGCACACCTTGCATGATTGAGCGGTGCCTCTTGTTGGATAGACTTAGAAAGACTTCTATCACCTCACTCACTACTTGGCATTCTATTTACTATTCACTTATGCAGTTCTCTGAAAGCAAGGCTTATGCCACATCCCACTCTCACTATTCAAGATAAGGACTTAGATGTTGCCTTTTTAACACAAAAGATCCAAGCCATAGTAAAACTCTACATATCATTTGAATGTTTTTCCTTGTTCCAAGAACTACTTTAAATGACTAAGAACATGAGTTGAATCACACTGAGCTGTAGCTAGAATGAAAAATATCTATTACAAATAATATAATATACCTACAGGTAGAAGCTAGACCAAATGAAAACCTCTTGAAGAAGGCAGGAATTCAAGTCCTGGAGAAACTAAGTCAATAATTGAGGGGCTGGTTGGTGGGTAGTTTAGTGGCTAAGTGCTTGCTTAGTAGGCACAAGGCTCTGAGCTCAATCTGCAGCAACAAAAAGAAAAAAAATTGGGGGAGTTTGTCATGTGGTTTCATAAAAAAGCTTGAGGAATAATGAATAATGGAAAGTTGTTTAGCAATTTCTAGGTTATCTATGACATTTGTCATTTACATTTATAGGAATAGGTTAAAATTGTATAAAATATAAGGAATTTCTAATATGAATACACAATCATAAAAGAAAGCTTGAATAATAAACATGAATTCATGAAGTTTAAGATCTCCAAATTTTAAAGCATAATAAAGCATAAATGATAGAATGAGAAAAATGTGTTAAATATTTCTGATGGATATCTTGAACATATAAAGAGCCTTTACAAATCAACAAGACTATATGACCCTGACAACAGGGAAATAAAGAAAATTTACAATAAGAAAAACAATTCACAAAGAATAATACACACACAAACACATATACCCACCTTCTGTGTGTGTGTGTGTGTGTGTGTGTATATATATATATATATATATATATATATGGGATTGATTATATAAACTTGGCTTACATGATTTAGGGCTAACTAGGAAGGTCTGAAATCTATTATGTGGCTTGGTAGTCTCAAGCTATTATCTGTCTATAAGTGGAATTTATTCCTCTTCAGGAAAGAGTTGTGTTTTTAAGGCCTCTAAAGTGATGGAATCACACCCACCTGGATTGTCTCAGAGAGTCTTCCTGACTTTTATCAAGTGAGTATGTATGGACTTCAATTATTTCTAAATATCTTCATAGAAACACCTAGTAATATGTACTATAGTCCATCCCTTCAAAATTTGGCATATATGCATTTCTTTAAACTAGACTTAATCTCTAAATAAAAAAATAACAATAACTGACAATTATCCTATGTATTACTGAAAACAATCTAACTCTTCCCTAGAAGATGCAAAGTCCTGATATAATGTTCTCTCTTCTCCTTTAATATTTAGTAAGTTAAATGCTGTGATATAAGGTTAACTATCAATAATATATCTGGTATTAGGAAATAAAGGAATAAAAAAGGAGGACAAAAATGTTATAGATGTATATACACATAGACACAAATGCATTTATGCCTGCACACACAAACATGACAAAATTGGGAACAAATACTGATAACAATTACAGTCTTTGTTGCTGCCATTGGTCACACTTGTATGGTACCTTCTGCCACTACCCATTCCATGTCTCCTTTTTCTTTAGCATGCACCACAGATGGTCATGGTTGTTTGCCTGATAGAATAATCCTAAGCCTTCACTTCTCTTCTTCATTTATGATGAGTCTGGGACACAATCAGCTCTGACTGAATTGGTTTGTTATTGTTTTTCATTGACTTTAATTATAGGACATGGTCTCTTGAAGATGCTCTAAAGGTAGCTCTATTCCAGGCATGTTCTCTCACCCTGGGTAGTAGCAGTTCATTTTTCCCTGGACAATCAGGACCAATAACCACAGATAGTCCAACAACTCCCTTGCTTAACTCAGAGGCATGAGGGGCTTGCCATGACCAGAATTCTTTTCTAGAATTATTTCAGAATTCTTTTCTAGAATTCTTTTCTAGAATTATGACTTCTAGGCCAACAAAGCATAAGTCTGTGGGTATGGCAAAAAACAAAACAAAACAAAACAAAAAAATCTCATGTCATAGTGAGCAAAGTCACTCTCATTTTCACCCCCATTCCTGGCCCGTGATTCCTGGTTATGGGAGAAACAGTGTCACAAGCTGGATGGTGAATTGGAGCACACACAGCCTCCTGGAAGACAAGGCCTCAGCTAATGTTACTGGTCTTCCAAAGATCCTTCAGTTATTTTATCAAGCAACTGTTCAGGAATGAGGTAAGACCAGTGCATTTCACGAGCCTGGACCCATTGCTTGCACTTTATTTGCTGTGAGGTGAGTTACTTGATCAGAGCAATGTTGTATGGACAACTATGAAGCAGAATGCTGTGAGGGTGGGAAAGGCACTCTGCATATGCACAGATGGCAGTATGTAGGGAAGGCAAACCCATATTTAGAGGAGGATATATTCTAGAAAGAGTTACGCTCTGCCTTGCCAATGATAAAAAATGTACAGCACAACCAACCTGCCACCAAGTAGCTTGCTGACCACCTAGAGGAATGGCGTGGCGTCAGTGATGTGGTACTGAGCTCTGCTGAAAGATCAGGTATTCAATGGTGGCTGTAGGCAGGGCAGTTTCTGTGAGCATCAAGAAGATGGACTTAGCTGGGTGCGGTGGGGCATGCCTGTAATCCCAGCACTTAGGGAGGCTGAGACAGGAGAATCGCAAGTTCAAAGCCAGCCTCAGCAATGGC